>CM017191.1:26104704-26704704 GCA_004837865.1 Musa balbisiana
AACCAAAACATTGACCATCTAAAAATCCCTGCTATTAGTTGGTGGAGAAGTAATAGAGACGAATAAGTCATTCTTCTTGGATACTATTGTGTGCTATTTCTTCTATTGAGTAAGAATAGCAAAATAGCATATCATGATCTATATAGATATATGAAGGTAAAATCCCTCCGTAAGGCCAAAAAGTTTGAACCATCCATCACCGAAAGGACGAGCGGAAAGAAAACGTACCTTGTAACGAACAACAGGTGGTAAACCTCTCTCCGTTTACGATCTCGCCACCAGCGTCCACCCCTGATGGCTGCCGCGCGATCCGATTCTAGGAACTGAGTAAATTGATCGATCGATGGATGGCGTGAAGAAAGATCGCAACTCTGATCCTAACTGTAATGGAGAAAGAGAGGAGGCAGACGACTCTCTCGCTCTCTCTCTCTCTCTCTCTCTCTCTCTCTCTCTCTCTGGCTCTGTCTCGCTTATTGAAATGGAGAGAGGGAGGAGCTTCTTGGGGGTTATATTTTACGTCTTTGACGCCATTAAGTCGCCGTTAGTCAGTTCGCCGATAGTGCGAGGGAGTTGACGGCGACGGCAAGCAATAACAGCTCACGCGGTCGTTATGGTATTCTTTAACGCCTAAAGTGACACTTGTATCCCCTTCGGCCTCCGATCACTATTAATCTACTACCCTTTGTGACAAAATCAGAGCCACAAGGATCGAGGAGGAAGTCAAGAGGGAACAATCGAGTCAACAGAGAGAGTGGAATTGAAGCTCGAGATCACGGAAACACTCGATTTTCGAATCCGGAGGAGCAACATGAATTGATTGTTGGTATATCTGAAGGATTCGGGTGAGGAATGCTACTCCTCACCACAATTCTGGCGTGATTGATTGATACATGATGTTCTAATCTCTCTCTCTCTCTCTCTCTCTCTCTCTCTCTCTCTCTCTCTCTCTCTCTCTCTCTCTCTCTCTCTCTCTCTCTCTCTCTCTCTCTCTCTCTCTCTCTCTCTCTCTCTCTCTCTCTCTCTCTCTCTCTCTCTCTCTCTCTCTCTCTCTCTCTCTCTCTCTCTCTCTCTCTCTCTCTCTCTCTCTCTCTCTCTCTCTCTCTCTCTCTCTCTCTCTCTCTCTCTCTCTCTCTCTCTCTCTCTCTCTCTCTCTCTCTCTCTCTCTCTCTCTCTCTCTCTCTCTCTCTCTCTCTCTCTCTCTCTCTCTCTCTCTCTCTCTCTCTCTCTCTCTCTCTCTCTCTCTCTCTCTCTCTCTCTCTCTCTCTCTCTCTCTCTCTCTCTCTCTCTCTCTCTCTCTCTCTCTCTCTCTCTCTCTCTCTCTCTCTCTCTCTCTCTCTCTCTCTCTCTCTCTCTCTCTCTCTCTCTCTCTCTCTCTCTCTCTCTCTCTCTCTCTCTCTCTCTCGCCTCCGCTCCTATTAATCTACTACCCTTTTGTGACAAAATCAGAGCCACAAGGATCGAGGAGGAAGTCAAGAGGGAACAATCGAGTCAACAGAGAGAGTGGAATTGAAGCTCGAGATCACGGAAAACACTCGATTTTCGAATCCGGAGGAGCAACATGAATTGATTGTTGGATATCTGAAGGATTCGGGTGAGGAATGCTACTCCTCACCACAATTCTGGCGTGATGATTGATATACATGATGTTCATAAACACACCTCTCTCTCACAGCTTTTTACTGCGAAAACTTGCCACACCACTATGTTCCCTATCCAACATTGTCATTTTCACGTAAATGACATTAATCTTTAAAGACCAACGAAACTTGCCACACCCACTGTGTGCGTATGTTCCTGAGAGCTGGAAATTTTGTTCCTGTTCCTCGGATGAGAGAGAGTTTATGCAGTTTCATGTAGGCGAGTTATACTATTTCAGAGTAAGGACGAAGGACCACTCGTAGCACCAAACACCAGCTCGCAATTAAGAAGTGGTTTATGTCTGCCTTTCCTCTGCAAGCTTAGAAGGCGGGGGTGGATTTGCTGGGAATGCAAGCAAAGGCCATGATGGGTCTTCCACAGCCGAAGGTAATAATTTATGTGTGGGCGTTTGGTTGGTGAATCTTAGATCTTACTCGAAAGTGAACACCCAACGTAAGGATATCTTTTCTGGTTCATTATTCCTTAGAAATCAAGGAGAATCCTGAGAGTCATCTCAAGTCTTCGTATGTCCCTTCTTGTGGCTGCAGGAGATCAACTAAAGTCAGACAACCACTGTCCCCTTGAGATTCTTGAAACCCAAATACAAGTCGTTTAGGCAAGTAGGACCGAATCGCCCTGAAAACTGTCCGTCACGTTAGTCTTTTACGGATCCAAAGACCGATCGGCCGGCGGCGTGCGTGGATGCCACCATCGTGAGAGTGAGAGTGAGAGGTGGCGTTCTTTTTACTCGAGCAATACAGGCTGGAGATGTTATCAATGCATTATTATCTTTTTCAACTTTAATTAACATGAACATAAATGAAAATTCATTCCAAAGTGCAAATATTCCTTCTCTCTGATTCCATAAATGAGCCATGACCAATGAATGATCCAGTAGGTCATTCCAAAATTTCTTTCTATAATTAAACCGCTCTAACATCACATCGGGCCTACAAGAAATTATATCTTCCCAGAAAGATATAATCAATCCACTATGATCAATCCATAAAGGTAAAAGATGCCAAATCAGAAAAAGTTTAAACTTTAATGAACGATATATTTTTTCATTTAAATCACATCAGGTGGCGTTATATCCTTTTTCATGTTTCGTAATTATAGTCAGTTACAGTTACTTTATAATTAGCATAAACTTCAAATCTTTTACCTAATATTATTAACCATGAAGACGTTCTGTCGCGTCTCAGCAACTATGGTTTTCCATCGGTATAGTATTGTTATCCTATCTTATGTGTTGTTATAGTTATATATATATATATATATATATATATATATATATATATATATATATATATATATATATATATATATATATATATATATATATATATATATATATATATATATATATATATATATATATATATATATATATACTTTGACTTTTGAAAAAGATAAGTGTTTTTTAAAGAAATCAAAAATGCTCATTTCATATTAATTTTGAGATGATTTACAATATATTTATCACATTAATTAGACATTTATTAATTCTAGATTTAGAAAACTGGAATTGATTTACAAGGAAGTTGAAGTATGCTCAATTCTCTCCTACAAACGTCTTGATGGTGCTCTAACAAGATTGGAAGAAAATTTGTAACATGGGAGAATATGAGAAAGAAAAGTTAAAAGAAGAAATATCTTCCTAACATCTACAAGGAAGATGTTTTTCTCAAGTTTCATAACTTCAAACAAGATGATCTTTTATAATTTAATCTTCTTACGATAAAATGTGATCTTAGTGAATCAAAGGAGCAAATTATAGTAAGATATCTCGAGGGTCTAAGGCTCATGATTGGTAATGTCCAACTATAATATTATTGGAGTTATAATGATGTTTGCAAACTTACTTTTAAGGTTGACACAAAAAAAAAGGCTCAAGAGAGTGGATTTCGATCTATAGCTCCTTATGACAGACATATCCACTCGAGAAAATGTCTACTTCTAAGTTTAGCCTAACTATCAAATCTACAGTAAAAGTGATCTCAAAGGGTGATGGTGGGGCTAATTCCAAGCTACCCTCAAGCTCTTTTGGTGGGAGCTTTCATCAATGTTTCAAGTGTCACAGTTATGGACATATTGCTTCATAATGTCTTAATCACAAAATTATCATTCTAATTGAGGAAGTGGGTGATGATACATTGAGGAGGCTCATACTAATCTAGATACTGTAACAGAAGATAAAGAAATTGCATATGCAAATGGACAATCTCTTATGATTCAAAGAAGCTTAAATATTATTTAGGAAGAAATAGAAGATCAATGGCTTTAAAAGAATATTTTTCACACAAAATGTACTTCCCAAGGAAAAGTTTGGTATATGATAATTGATGATGGTTGGTTAAAAAATATGGTATCTACCGAGATAGTGAACCAATTAAACTTAAAGATGGAAAAGCATCCTCAACCTTATAATCCTTTATGGCTCTAAAAAGATAATCGAATCAAGGTAAATAAATATTATTTTGTTTCATTTTCAATTGGAAACAATTATAAACTATAGTGCAATGTTGTTTCCACGGATGTTTATCACCTACTTCTTAGGTGTTCTTGGTAGTATGATAGTAAAACATTTCATGGCGGTCTTAAAAATAATTATTCTTTCATCAAAGATGATGCTAATATTATTTTAGGATATTCTAAACTAAACTTATTTTGAAACCCTTAAAAAGGGAGGAAAGTAATTTTCTTTCTCTAGACTCAAAAGGGAGCTTGAGACAAACAATGAAGCATATGCACCTATTGTTTTAGAGAAGAATGAGAATAGTCCCCTCTCATAATTTTGATGTCATCTCCAAGGAGATTCCATGTGGTCTTCCACCTATGAGAAATATTAAACATAATATTAATCTTATATGTAATACTATTTTACCTAACAAAATAGCTTATATAGTAAGTATGAAATGAAGAGATACAAACACAAGTGGGTAAACTTTTGGCTAAGGGTTTGATAAAAAGAAAGTTTCAGCCCATATGATGTGCTAGCTTTTCTTATTCCAAGAAAAGATGGATCATAGTGAATGTTTATGGATAGCAGAGCTGTAAATAAGATTAATATTATCACCTTCTTATTCTGCATTTAGATGATCTTCTTGACCAACTTCATAAGGTAATTATATTTTCTAAGGTTGATCTTCAGAATGACTATCATCAAATCTATATGTGACCGAATGAAAAATAACATTCAAAATATGAGATTATCTTTGTGAATGGATGATAATATCATTTGCTTTCTCTAATGCTCTTAGTACATTTATGTGCCTCATGAATTATATTTTCTTATCAAAAAATTTATTGTTGTATACTTTGATGATATTTTCACGTATAGCAATAACGAGAAGTCATATCTATAACATCTTTGTAAGGTTTCTAATACATTTTTAGAACAAAAGTTATATGCTAATTTAAGAAATATATATTTTTTCATTGATAGCCTCATTTTTTTAGCCTATGTTATATCTAGAGATAGAATCTATATAGATCCTAGCAAAGTGGAAGTTATCTTGAATTGGCCTACACCAAGAGCACTATATGATATCCGAAGCTTTCATGGTCTTGTCTCTTTTTATAATCAATTTATAAAAGTATTTGATTCTATTGTGACTTCGATTACTTGAAAAGAGATGGTTTTAAATTGACACAGAAGAACTTTGAGATTCTAAAAAGCTTCTATCCTAATATTCCCACCTTTTGACAAAGTTCTTAGTTGAATGTGATGTTTGCAATATAAGCAAGGAGGTAATCTAATTGAAAAGCTGAATGAATCTTATAAGAATTACTCTACTTATACTAAAGAATTCTAGAAATCGAGCTTTAAATTATTGGAATCATTACCTACTACCAAAACCATTTGTGTTTTACTACCTTTACTCTATTTATGAAACTCTGAAATATCCCAATAATCAACAAAAACTCAATAGATGACATACGAGATGGGTTGAGTTTTTGCAAGTCTATAATTTTACTATTAATCATAAGTTTGATGTTGAAAATATTATTGTTGATGCTTTAAGCAAAAAATACTCCTTACTTATTCAATTAAAAGGAAAGATTATAGGGTTTGAAATTCTAAAAGAGTTATTTCAAGGATATTTCAAAAAGTGTGAAAGTGGCCATCATAATAAGTTCCTATTTGATGATGATTATCTTTTTAAAGCTAATTATTTTTTTATTTCTCAATATTCTTTAAGAGAATCTATCATTATGGAAGCTCATGCACTTCATTTGCCAAACTTAACACATGCAAAAAATATATATATATATATTAGCAAAAAATGAACAAAGATGTGAGGTGGTACGTGGAAAGGTGTAAAATTTGTTATATTATAAAAAGTCATAACCACAATACAGATTTATACAATCCACTACCTATTGCTAATGCTCCTTGGAAGGATATTAGTCTAGATTTTGATGTAGGCTTGCTTAGAACCCAGAGAAATAAAGATTATTTATGGTTGTGGTGGATCAGTTTTCTAAATTGACACATCTTGTTACATGTAACAAAACATCAGATGCATCTTAAATTGGTAACTTATATTTTCATAAAATTGTGAAACTCCATAGTATTTCTAAATCTATTATTTTTTAATAGATTCAAAATTTTTGAGTCATTTTTGGCATACTCACTAGAGAAAATTGGGAATAATTTTGTTTTCATTTCATCTTACCATCTACAAACTGATGGTCAATCTGATGTTGTTAATTGAAGTTTTGGAAATCTTTTAAAAAGTTATGTGGGCAAAAATATTTGTCAATGAGATCTTATTCTGGCTCATATTTACATATAATTGGTCTACTAGCTAAACTACAAGTCCTCATAACTCCTGGGACTTACTCCTCTTCTTGATGCTCATCATTTTAGTGAAGATGCAGATTAACGAGTAAAGATCATCAAATGGTTGCATAAACGAGTTCAAAGTAAGATTCTTAAGAAAAATGAGTAGTATATGAAGAATGAATGCTAACAAGCATCAAAAGCATGTTGAATTTCAAGGAGGTTTAGTTCGGGTTCATCTTGGAAAGGAATGGTCTCTTCCAAGAAAGTATAGTAAACTTCATCTTAGAGCTAATGGACCTTTCAAATTTCTACAACGAATTAATAAAAATGCATACAAGGTTGATCTTCCTTATAGATGTTGGTATCTCAAATAATTTCACCTTACCATGATGAGAACAATAGTCAAGATAGGAGGACAAGTCTTTTCTTTTATAACCAAGGGAGATTGACTCAAAAGTGTCATCAAACTTTGAATCTAGAGAAACCAAGATAATCATATTAATTTCTTAGATTTTTCAATAAATCAGAAATACTCACTTCACATTAATTCGGAGATGATTTTTAAAATATTTATGATATGAATTATATATCAGTGAAATGCTTATTGAGTTAGGAATCCAAACCATTTTACAGAATTTGATTTGAAATTTTCTAGAAAAATGTTATGCTTAGTTCTCTCTACAAAGATCTTCTCACCTTTTGGAGAAGATCTTTTGGAGTCCCTAGATGACTTTTAATTATTTTACGACTTTTGTAATTATTTTTTATTTATTTTGATCATGAAGATGGTGAAAAAAATTAATGACCCATGTTTGGGGGGTTGTTCCAAGCCCATCATCGTACCTTATGTTTGTAAGCCTCAAGGGCATAGAGTGTTTTCAATTCGAAGTCTTATTATTATTTTTGATAAATATTATCTTTTTTATACAACTCTGTATCTTTTAGATGGATTCCTTGGAGTGGTGAGTTCTTAAGTCTTATATCCCTACTTAGACTCCTTGAATGGTGATAACTATATCCCTTTAAGTGTTTTATGTGAGTGGTGAGTTTGCTTATCTATCATTCAATCTATTCTACTTATTTTCTCTTAATTTCACTGATCCTACAACTTACACTAAATAATTATATTGTAAATCAAACCTTTGAATCTCAATCAAGAAGATACAAGAAAATTTCGATTACAAATATACGATGACTTCTTCATTGATGGTAACCTTTATAGGAATGTATTCATACTGATACATTTTGTGGTTTCTCTAAAGAATCTGTACATACTGAAATGTTTTGTGATTTAAAAAATGAATGTATCAAGTAAATGCAAATGCGTTCATATTTGTTATTCCATGTTGAGTGCTTTATAATTGGTGGGCTTCAATTACACTATTTTGGCAAACCAGAATATTGTGATTTCAAAATGCATTAATATTGTGATTTTGAGGCCAAGAACCATATCAAAGAAGATTCATGTGATAAATACATTTTCTGTAAAACATGGCCAGGTTTCTTAATGATTGGTAGGTTGTGAGGCTCAAGTTTCTCATAATAAGACTAAGATTTCTAGTCATTATGCTATTTAGTAAAATTGGTGTGCATGCATTAGTTTTGGCTAAGAACAATCATAAGTACCTTATGACAAAGACCTTACCTACAAATTATGGTCAATTTTGGATATCATTTGTAGTGGTTTCGGCACAAATTCAATTCTGTATTTCTGGGTACTTTCAAATAAACCACCAACAATTAAAATATGTTCTTTATGAGTGTATGTTTCTAAGGCTCAGGTCTAGCATAAAATAAATCATTTTTAAATTCATTTCATTGTATCAGTAAAGAACTTTGTGTATGCATTAGTTTTTAGTTTCTTGACCAAAAAATTATCACAAAAAGGTATTATTTGATAATTACACCAACTTCTATTTTGCAAGATATCAAATGTTACATATTTGATATCAAAGGTATTATATATATACACTTGAAAATGTCAATTATATGTGTTTCTTTTTGCCAGTGAAAATTTACAATATTGAGGATTATGTCCTAATTACATGCACCAAAGAGTTTTTTTAATATTATATTGATTCAATTCGAGTCTTCTTTCTCCTTTGTACTTAAACAAGAAGACTTTTAGAAGGTAATATAACGTAATCATCATTGCATAAAATTCAATATGATTTGCTTCTTGTCAGAAATATTTTATTGCTATAGGGATTGGTTTCAGCTTTCTACTAGAAAGTAATCCTCAAATAGGGATTACAATTTTCATATAATATAGTTGTCATTATGTGAGAGTATGGAATTCCAAGAATGACAAAACGATAACAGCAATTTCTTATCTCTAAGTCTACTATAATGGTTTCTAATGTAGATTTTATGTTGGTATGCAATCAACCACTATAGTGTCGTGTTTTCTCCTTTGGCCAATTATTGTTCTATGTAAGGTGTCAACATGATATTAAATGTCTCTGCTATTTCATATTGAACGTAGACCAACTAAGGAAATCTTGTGTGTCATCTCAATTGTATAGGTAATTGGTAAGTCATGAATATCTATAAGCCATGAATCTATACTTTTTAACCAGTAGTTGAGAGCCTTGCATAGCAATGAGTCGATAAATTCAATGATGATTTCTTATATATTGTTCTCTTATTTTCTCCAAAATTTCATTTTGTTTGTTCATAGTAGTCGCCTAGCAATAGTCCAAAATAGTTTCACACCTTCTCAAGATTTCTTTACAAATGAACCATGCGATAATAATTTTTGGATTACAATCACTAATTATATAATTATAGTCAATGACTAAGGTTGTGCTAGAGAATTTTTTAGTTCAAATAAGAACCATTCTCATGAATCTCTTGTCTCAATCCTTACCACACCAAATAGATCGAAAACACTCTATTCACTCTATTAATAGCTGTTTCATAGTTTTGGAACTTCAATTCTCTTATGAATGGTAATGACTCAATGTGAGATGCATCAGGATTATGACAAACTTTGTTAGGTGATGGCTCCCATTCTAAATAGTCTCATTTTATGATATAACAACTCCAAACTTATTTTTTGGATATTGGCAAAAATCATAATCAACATGGATATTGACAAAAAAAATCATCCTCAATATGCATTCTTCATTTGCTAGAAGTTGTTCATGAATATGTTTTGTGACAAGGACACTGGACATTCAATATGATCTTGATTTAGTGGAGGTAGATTACATGGATGATCTTTTAAAAAATTGGTTATTAATAACATGCTACTATCATCCAACTATGCTTTTGAATTTGTACCATGAGCTTTGATCTTATAACTTATAGTAATAACATGCTTAATCTCAAAGTTTCTTTTAATCACATATTCTTGGAAAGTTTTCTTAAATATATCATTAATTTAAAACATTTGTATTCAAACCACAAATATACATATAGCTGATAACAACACCTTTGATAGATCTACTAAGATCATTAAATTAGATCCTAACTCTACTACTTACCCATTGCTAAATTTTCAATGTAGGCTTACTGTACATACTTACTTTTTCAATAAATTTTCAAGTATATTTTATCAAAAAATACTCAGATTTTTATCAGGTTTTTACCTTGGGATGCTTTTTTTTTTCTTATAAATTTTAATAAATCTAATATTTTAAATCTAATATTTTTCTTATAAATTTTTATCTGGTTTGCAGACTTATTAAACTAGTTCAAAATGAATCATTTAGTTTAAATCCATTCGAAGGCAACTAAATGGTTACACTTCCAGCGAGTGTAACCCTAGTAACTCTGGGTGGCAGTGATATTTGCTAGATGATGAGTTCTCCTCAGCAGCGAACATCTTCTCGATGACAACAACTATATCTCATCAGGTTCCCTTCATAGATGGTGGTGCTAGTAACTCTAGTTTTCTTTGTTCATGACAACAACTTCTCAGCAATTATAGCTTCTTCTCAGTGACGACTGATAAGCGAAACCAATTATAAGAATATGATATTTTGATTTCTTGGGAAAAGCATTCCAAAAGATATCATATTACTTGCAATCACACATTTCAGATAATTATTATCTAAATCACTAGAATGATGAGAAGCAAGTTGGCCTAGGAGATTGATGAAAATTCTAGATTTTGGAAGCTTAGAAATGTTCCTTGTCAAGTTACTTATAGACTTTTTACTAGTCCTATGGAAATAGGGGATGACAACATGAGAGGATTGGGTCATTAATTGGATCATGTGCACCAACAAATACTAATATAGGTAAAAATTATACTAAAATTACAGGATAATTGTTTTTATTATGAAATGATAGTGTTGGATAGGAATGGTAGTGCATCGGGTTTTCTAGTACTCGCACGTATGCAACCCATCTTAAACTGATTTGTATCAAAATTACATCATCACTAAAACTAAATGACTTAATTCAGCAGAAGCAAATGTTTCAATCTTTCAAATGTAAGTTGTCACCATCAATAAAAGTATGCTATATTTGCTTACCCAAAGTCATCTTCTTTGTTAGCTAATATAGTCAAACTTATTTGTTTACCTAAAGCCATCTTCTTTGTTAGCTAATAATATTTTTGTACTAGTTTGTCCCTTATTAAAATTTTAATACTTATTTAATTTCTAGTGAGTATCATTAGCTTATATTAGGAAACATTACTTGATAATTTTGGTTCCCTACATTGAAAATATTGTTTTATTCTTGTTGCATTAATAACATTTACTTTTGTATATAAATAGAATGGCTTTGCATAGATCTTTTCGAGGTGCTAATGAAAATACAGTTGAAGGAATTATGATGTGTAATATATTTGACTACACAATGATTTGTAATAAGTATTATTATGTTATATACAACTAATTAATTATGATTTTTTGCTAGATGTGAAGTGGATGATGCCCCTTCATCACCTTTGCCTTCACCACCCCATACTTCATCACCCACTACCTCATCTACCAGTAGTATATAGTTAATGGTTGTAGTTTCATCAACCATTTTAAAAGGTTTCTATGTGAACCAAGTTCTAGGAGTAGAGGTCATATGCTCTCCATTTATCCTAAGCAATATTATTATGTAAATGACTTATGAGGACTCCATTTAATCATATTGGAGATATTCTTAACATTTTGACTTATTAAGCTACTCGTTTTAGTATTATGGAATACTTGATGGAGGGATGCACTTTTATATTCACTAGTGTCCCATTTGACTTTAATCTCACTGATGTTGCTCTTATTTTGAGTGTACCAAACTGTGAAGAAGTTGTCAATCTTAAAGCAACAATTTCAGGATATATGTATTAGAAATACTTTATAGAGAAGCTGACAAATAGAAAAAACATAGAAAATCTCATGAGTTGGCTTGTTTCTAATGATGATACTGTAGACATAGTCAATTTTTGTCAATTGTATATTTTTGTTTGAACTTTATTTTTATCAATTGAACTACACACTTCATCACACGCTTTACTTTATATTGTCCATGATATTGATTTATTGACAAATTATAATTGGGTGATAACTATGCATTGTTATCTCATCGAGAAGATTCCAATTATCAAAGATCAAATAAAAGAATATAAAATGGGATAATGACATAAAGATTATTAGATATCTTAGAGGTTGTGTACTAGTATTGATGGTAAGCTAAATTTTATTTTGATGTATATATGACATAGTTGTAGAATAATTTTGAATCTTATGTTTGCTAATATTATTTTATAGAGATGGCTATGTAAACATGTCCATCTTCTAATCCGGCTCATCCATCCATGACTGTAGAGGTGGAGTCATGTGAGCGTTAATAATTGTAACATTGGCAACTTAAGATTAAAGTCAATAATTATTCATAAGATAATTATTTATTTATAATTAGGAGTTTCAAAACATGTTTTATTTTCTTTTATACGATTGTTATATAGATATGTCAATTGCTTATTCCTCTTCAAAGCCTTCTAATATTGGTTGGTCATATAAACACTAAGGTATGGTGTCTTGGTATTTCGCATTTGGCGTATTTAACGTTAATAGTTCATTTATCAAATTATGTTATTTTCAGGACACTTCTATAGTTATAGAACAAGTATGAGTCAAGTGTCAAAAGTATTAAGATGAAATTAAGAAATTATTGAAGATCCCTTAAGATTGTGGACTTAGCCATTTTGTCACGTCAAACCTCGATGAAGTTGATAGATGCAAAGATCGTCAATAACCATCCTTAGTACATTCGGCTAAATTAGTATGAGGAAGGATGGATAAAGGACTGCACAGTCAGCTGTCTATAAGCTGTAGAGGTTGAAAATTTATTGAGCTCTAAAGCACACAGCCTATCTTTAGGAAGAGCAAAGTATTTCCCAAAGGGATATATGATATTTGAGTTAAGTGATGAAAATTTGATATTTCTGAGTCATATGAAGGAAAGATGGATGCACGTTTAGCACTATGGAAATCTGAAAGAGATAAATTAGTGAAGGTCACTATTTAATTATACTTGTAACATAATTAGTTTTATTATCTTAACTAATATATTTCATTTTGCAGATTTGTAAGAAGATGAACAACAACAAATAAGAGGATGCTAATTAGCTTCAAATTTGAAGAATTTATAATAAGTATTCAAATATATTTGGTTGTCAAATTAGGTTTGTTGTAAATTATGTAATTATCATTTGTTATTTGTAGTTTAAGTTGTTCAACATTTTGAAGAGATGTAAATTCGTTTATGAATACACTTCTATTAGGACATTTTGAAGTGGTGATTGATGTGTATGGATTTATAATTTGCAGTCATGTCTTGTTGAAAGAATAAATTTTTTGACTATCATCGTTTATATGGAGAGGTTTTTGTAATATATATTTATATTTTGTTCATTAATGATGATTACTTTGTGATAAATCAACAACTAATATATATTTTTGATTTTGAAATGTGGGAGGCAAATCGTACATTTAGGTTGAAGAATTCAAGATAAGTTGCAAAACCACCCTGAATGGCTCCATTAGATATATTTTTGTTTTAGAGAAGACCATTGGCATCTAATGGTCATAGACCTTCAGGAGAAGTTCTATTTTCATTATAACTCTCTCCCTAAAAATTCACATTCAAACATTTTTAGATTAGTAGTAAGTGTAACTTGTAATTAGTTAGTGAATTATATTTTTTTTCTAGTATTAATTGTTTATTAGTTTGAAAACAGGTATAGATTTTTAAGAAAATACCAGCTACTAATTTAGACAATCTCCACCCTGGTATTTCTAAGAAGATTTTTAGTGTGAAATGCCCTCTGCAAGACAAATCATAAGTGTCTGATTGATTCATTTTGATGATTTATGATGGTGTTTGTACTAATTGATTGACATGTTTTACAGGAATAATTTTACCATATTCATGATAAAATATATGGATCACTTTTTGATGAACAAAGAAATAAATTTCACACAAAGTGATATGTTGGCTAATGTTTATTGTTTCGCGATTCAAGAAGAGAATTGACAATGATAATGAAATAAGTTTTACTCATTGTATTTGGGATGTTTCGTAACATGTTATTTGACAAACATTGTAATCAGTACTATATAAATATTTCTTGTTTCACTCATATTTGGTGTGTATATGTTTACTATGATGTAAATGCATGTTTGTATCACAAACTATAATCAATATTATGATATTTACTGTTGTGAATATATGTTTACTATATTGAATACTATTGTTTTACTTGATTTGGTCCGTGTATATGTTTACTATGATGTGTCATTGTTATGAATAATGTGATTTTTATTGTTGTGGTATATATAATGTTGTATATATTTACCGTGGTGTGATCGAGTGTTGTAAAGACTATTCTAAATATTATTTGTATCATGTATTATTGTCATGAAAGTTGAATGATATGTCTTTGTTATGTCACTAAGATGATTTATAGGAGTTTTAATTTTTTTTAATTTTAGGGTGATTAAGAATCAAAATTGGAGATTTTTTGGAAATGTATTGTGATTAAGCATAACATAGTTAAAGATCTGAGTGTAACTTAGTTAACTTCTATCCAAGGAACCCAAACTTCCATAGAGATATTAGGACATCATGATTCTAAGATAATTAATACCAATTTTTTATTTTGAAAATTTTTAGAATGATTGAATATCAAAATTAGAGATTTTTTAAATATATATTACGATCAAGTGTGATTGGATCAATTTTCATGAAACCTATACAAACTTTCACATAAGTACTAGAACATGATTCTAAGATGATTAGTGCTTTTTTATTTTTTGAGAACTAAATATCGAAGATTTTTTGGATGGATATTGTGATGGAGTGTAACTTAGTTCAAAATCAAATATAACTCGACCAACCTTTATGAAACCTAATCAAAGATCTATGGTAGTACTAGCACACGATTCTAAAATAATTAGCACAATTCTTTTCGATTTTGTTAGGATTTTAGGATGACTAAATATCAAAATTAAAGATTTTTTTAATAGGTATGTAGTGTAATTGAATATAACTTAGTTCAACATCAAGTATAACTTGGTCAACTTTCACGAAACATATCTAAATTTTCATAGAAGTACCAAAAAATGATCCCAAGATGATTAATATAAATTTTTTTTATTTTTTAAAGAATTTTATTATTACTAAATATTAAAGTTAGAGATGTTTTTGGTAGGTATTATGATGGAGCGCAACTTAGTTCAAAATTGAGTGTAACTCGTTCAATTTTGTGAAATCTATCTAAACCTTCGTACTAGCATATAATTTTAAGATGATTAGTACTTTAAAAAAAAATATTTTAGAGTGATTATTATCAAAATTAGATAATTTTTTATTAAATAATATGATTTAGTGTAACTTAGTTCAAAAACGAGTGTAACTCAGGTGAACTTCCACTTAAGCAACCCAAACTTTTATAGAAATACTAGAATATGTTTCAGGATTATTAATATGAGTTTTTATTTTTAAAATTTTTTAGTAGGATTTTTTTTATTTTTTAAATTATTTTAGGATCGTTAATTATCAGAATTGGGGATTGTATAAATAAATATTGTAGTATAGTATAACTTAGTTAAAAAAACAAGCATAACTCGGTGAACTTCTACCAAACCTATCTAAACTTTCACAAAACTACTAAAACATGGTAAAATGATTCTTTAGATTATTCTATTTTTTAATAATTTTAGGATGATTAGTTATCAAAATTAGATTTTTTAGCTAAACACTGTGAGTAAATATAATTTAGTTCATGAATGAGTGTAACTTGTGAACCTGCATGAAACTTATCTAAACTTCTTCAGAAATCCTAAGATATATTAGTTAGATGATTAATAGGTCATTTTTCTATTTTTTGAATATTTTATGATGATTAATTAGCAAAATTAATTTTTTTTAATATGTATTATGATCAAGTGTAATTTAGTTTAAAATAAGAGCACAATTTTGTCAACCTTCACGAAAACTATCTAAACTTTGATAGAACTAATAGAACATATTGGTATGATAATTAATAAGACTTTTAAATTTTAAAATATTTTAGGATAATTGGTAGAATTTGACACATTGTGGTAGGATTGTAAGATTGCATCCCAATGATACCTTAACCAAAACATTATTATAACTCAACTAAAATTTACTTTAACAAGGATTGTAAGATTAATTGCACAATGGTAATTTTATATTCACAATTAATAATAATTTATAATATTTTTATAATGTTGTGGCATATTTATGGACAATTTGTATAAGTACACTATATACAAAAAAATCACCTCCTATACCCAAGATAAACAATAAAAAACTAAGATCAAAATTAGACTATATAAAAAGACCGACGATATCATATTATTTTACAATTGATAATATTGACTTATTCAACTACTGAAAATTTATACAATTGATAATGTTGACACATGGTAAACCTTCTAGGGATCTTGCCATTATCTTGATTTTATTCTTATCTTTTTCATTTTACTTAATTGTTTTTGCACTCTTTAGAGGTAAGATAATTTTCTTATTAGCTTTTTTAATCCAAGATTGATTGCTTCTTGTTAGAAAGATTGTGTCATTATATGGATTTTATAAATATTATGCTAAAAAATAATCATCATAATATTGATATGAATTAGAATTCATAAACCCAACAGCAACCATTGCATAAAAGCATTCAATACTAAATATATTAAATCACTGACATGAATATATTCTTTTTTCCATATCTACTATAATTGTCTTTATAGTTGTTTGAACTTAGATCATGTTACTTAAATAAGGGTGAACAATATAGAATCGAGCTTTATCTTTCGACCTGGAAACTTTTTTTTCATTGGAGGTGTCAATATACTAGTAATAGTAGTATTGATACTCTAACGATAAAAATAAAATCATTTGATATTTCTTTTTTATCTCAATCATATATATTATTGAAAGTCTACATACATTTTTCACACCATTCATTATTAACATTGCTAGCTCACTTCTCTTTATCTAATTCTTAAATCCAATAATAACTTTTGAAATGATTTTTCATCAGTTTGCATACATTGATTAGACTTGATCTCAATAAGTATTCTTGTGGTAGCCCAAAAAACTCTAGTTGTTTTTCTATCTAATACATCACTTACTAAATTCTTTAAAAGATGTATCATACAGAAACCATAATGTGTCTTTGGAAATATTTTTTTTATCTATTGCAAGAATTCTTGAAATTCTATCATTGACAAAATACATGAAGATTCACAATGCACACTAATGCATTTTCTCAACTCAAAATAAAATTATTCTTATGACTCTCTTCCGTCAATATCTCTGCAACTCCAAATATAACAAAAACTAACTTATTAGAACTATCAACACCAATCACTGTCATCAAAACATTAAGGTATTTTCCAAATAAATATACTGAATCTATGTTGATAATAAGATGAATGTACTGTATAAACCATGCAAACCTGCTTTGAATACCGAAAAAAACCTGAAGAAAATGTCCATGTTCTATATTAATTAAACAAATATTTGTTTGATAGTCATAAATGAAATGTATTAACTCACTATATGACCCATCAAAGTCTCCATGAACTTTATTCACTGTAATTTCATATGCCAAATATACTTTTCCATATGAAACAACTACTCTAAATATTTGTAATGATTATCTTAAAAGTTTATTGTTCCTTTGTAAGGCCTTATTCTTTGATTTACTCAGTTATAAACTTGCTAAAGCAAGATGGATGATCTCAATTTTCTCTAGGCATGTTGCATTGGTGCTTTTTGATAAACTTTGTAATTCAACATGTAAAACCTTCATGAACAACTATTTTCCATCCATAATAATTAACTTTATATTGTGCTTTGTGCTTGTCACTTCTACAAACAATAATCTTCATTTCAAACTTCCTCTTGATAATAGATTCTTGTAAAGCTATTTTAAACTCTGAATATTTTTAAATATCTACAAATAATGAAGGAATTATATGTCAAATATCACAAACAAAATTGCTATATTGAACATTATCATATCAACAAATTTTAGATTTCATAAATTCATAATTGTAATGTATAGCTTGATAAATAATGTTCATCTTCAGTTTGATATAGAGCCAAAGCTTAAAAGTTAAAAGTTATTTTCTTCTGTAACCCTTTCCTCCAAGAGGTTTTGATAAATACATAGATCGAAATTGATATGATCACCAATAACATTATACACAACATATATATTATGATCTATATTTTGTTTGACTTCTTCTACTATTATTTGCTCAACCTAATCTTGTTTAAATATCTCATAACTATCTTCATTGCCATCCATTACAAATGTTTTATTTAAATTAAAATTATAAGTTTGAAATTGTATGAAAGTAGATAATTCAATTTGTTCTTGTATCTTAAAGTAGATTCTTCAATTTAGTATCGTATCTCATGACTATTTTTCGAAAGTATTTTTGATTTCAGGATTGACAATGGTTGTATTTAATTAAAAATTTTCATCTCATTTAGAATACTGAATATTTCATTTGGAAGAGAATCAATCATACATGTAAAAAGTAGCCTAGTATTTGTGTTCAAATGACATTGAAAATTTATAATAGCAAACAAATATGAATAAGACGAAGATGTATTCATCTAATATTGTAGATTGTTTCAACACAACAGCATCAAATATATAACTAATGTAACATTAAAAAAGATAATATAACAAGTTCCCCTATGATAATAGTAGTTGATATTAGCATTACATTACATGCTCACATCCGGTAAGCTTAAAAGGTTTTTAGATGTTCTTCTCTACAAAATCACTCAAATTCTTTTCTAAAAAAAATTTGTAAGGAAAAATGCATCAATTTGGTTAGAAAAACCCAATGAACACCTAAAACGATGACTTGGACGAATTTTAAACCGATGACGCCACTCACCTTATGGCCTACTCGAAGATGAACATTTACATCAATGAATGAGTTGCTCGATCGTAACGAAGATGAGTTCCACGAATGCTGCACTAGGAATCCAAGCTTCGACGATCAATGTTGTCCGATGAATGCTAGCGTAGGGTCGACCTAGTCAAGGCTTTGACGACTAATTACACTTTGGTGACATAGCTCGGTCACGGTGAAGACAGCTTCCACGATCGCCACACCAAGAATCCACTCTTCGGCTTGAGATGTTGTCGCAGCAAATGCTTCGACAATACAACAAGACAGCTTCCATGGCAACGCCCATCAACGCATCACCAACATAGCAGTAAAGAAGCCTTCGACGAAGGTAGCAAAGCTTTCGTGAAGCTCTGCACGTTGATGCAGCAAACAAATAGGGAGGATGCGATGAAGGATTCATCAAAGTGACACAACAATGGATTTGACAATGCACTGGTGAAGCCTTCCTTCCACGAATGCTTCGTCGACAAAACCTTCCACAAACGCTTCATCGACGAAGCCTACCCACACCGAAGTTTTTCTATTGTGGGAAGAATGATTCCGGTGAAGTCTCATTGGCAACGAGTTTCTCCTATTTTATAATACGGAGTCGATTAGATAATATGAAATAATTTAAGAAAAAACAAAGGGTAAATTAGGACTCCAATGAACAAAATCGAGTAGGTAAGATTTTGTTCATCTAAAAAGTACATTCATTCATGCGTGCATTTTAGCAATCGATATAGGGTGTTTTCGCTTAATTCACGAAAAAGCCTCCCCATAAAAAGGATGCCATCGGTAAATTGATATTTTCGAAGAAGGCCTGCTTTACGTCCTGTACGTGTGTTTTCCCACCCTCCCCCCTAATGAGTCGAAGAAATGCTGGTCCCACATGTTTTTTAGATGGTGGAGTAGCGTGGGGAAAGCTAAATGAACGCGGTGTGGGGGAACCTGAAAAGACCTGAGTTCAGTTTCGGTTTCTTTCATTATCTCACCGAGTTCTCTGCGAAGCAGCGACGGAATCAGAGAAGCGCCTCATGAACTCCATTCTGGTTCAGCAAAATATTCTCATACGATTTATTTTTTTTTCAAAGGTTTTTGTTTCCCACCAGCTTTTCCTCGCTATTTATGTGATTCCCCCCCCTTTCTGTAACCATTTTCAGGTGAAGCTAAAGGGACCGAAGAAAAGAGCAGATGAGGGGCAGTCGCCTCGTCGCCCCGATTTCTGGATTGAAACCTCCGGTTCTATCTCCCAGATCTGCAGTTTCGATGCCGACGGCCATCTCTCTGTAAACCCTTCTTTTGTTTTCTTTTCCTTTCCTTGTTTGTGCTGTTTCGTGTTTTCCGATAGTTGGATTCTTGAAAGAATCTTTTAGTATCGGCTAGCTTTCAGACTATATGTTGATTTTTATCTGGTTCAAAGAAGAAAGAAAGGTAAATGCGAATTAGGAGCAAGTTCCGTCATACTAAATAACTTGGTTCGAACGATTTTGAACAGTAAACGCATAGTCCAGGAATCTATTATACAAAATGCGAGGTATAGAAATTAAAATATCCTTTCCTTTCGTTGATAACTTTTATGGAGCTCTATTTGATGAAACAATTGCGCAACACATATGGGCTGAATTAGTCTCTTTTGAAAAGCCTCTTTATCTTCTCTTCTCGATTCTGGATCCACAACTGAATTGGACAGATCTTCCTAAAGGCAAACGGAACAGTAATGCAAAATATGTATATTGGCTACATAATCCAGCCACTTTTAACTACATAAAGACCCGAACTTGACCCATAGCTACTAAACTTAGACTAACAAAAATTCATTAACATCCTAAGTCCAAACAACTCCTAGTCGGCCTAATTACACAAAAACTTAACAAGTATAACCTCCCAATATCTTATCAAAATAACTCTTAACAAACTCCAATAGAAAAAAGTTCCCTTGACTTGGTCAACTAAATCCAGAATATATAATTGACTGAAAGATTATTGTATTTAATCTAACAACACCTTAGTTAGACTAACGTAAGACAAGACTATGATTTTTTTGGAGAAACTCAACAATGAGGATTGTAGAAACCCTTGATCTTGTCTTTCCTGACTAATTTGTGTACAAGTGCTTAAATGTAACCTTTTCTTCTTACCGGGTTTAGTGATTGTAGTGTTGTATATATTTCTTGATATAAGGTGTAAGCAGAGATCATAAATCAATTTCTTTTAGAGGAACCTTTCAATTTTCTTTGAAATGAGAAGCATTTCATGATTTTCATCCTTTCATCGTACATGTTAGCTTTGTTTGTAATAGTTTTTGTTTAATTGAGAACTTGTGTTGGTTGTTAGGTTAAGATTGCTAATGATTCACGGCCAATAATCCAGAGAATGGTTGAATCATTCCGTAACAAATTCTTTCCATCAGGATATCCATATAGGTAAGATATTCTATGTAATTTTTTTTGATATGTGAAGTACTATACTTTTAGCAACAGTAAAGTTACAATTTTCGTCTATTACAATTATTACTGCTTGTGCAGTGTTAATGACGGATACTTGATTTATACCCAATTTCGAGCACTACAACACTTCTCCAGTGCTGCATTATCTGTCTTGTCAACTCAGGTCTCTTCTGTTCTATTGCTTCTAATATATTGCAGTTTGCTTTTGCAAAGTGATGCGTTTGGGCAAGTATCTTCTAAATTTTATGTGGAATTTGTATCTAAACTATCTTATACTCGCGTAATTGCCAAAAAAAGCAATAATTTAGTTCCTTAAGAACTTGGACATTTTCAATTATAAAACAAATTAACTGATTTAAGCTCCTTGTTGATAAGGTTAACATACCTTAGAGGTTGACAAACCATGAGCCAATGTTTCAGTCGACATCAATCATTTTTATATGATTAGTTCAAATGAACTGCAGTGTGTAAACCAGTTCATGGATTTTCCTAAAGAGGTTCATCTAGAAGCAATTCATAGAAGTCTACGATGTTTGAAAGCCACTCCTAAAGGAATTTGTCCCTAGAAGAAATTGATTATTGAAACATTGACCATTGAAATCATGGTTTGCTGGCCTTGCAGCTTATTATGTCATAGCTCCAGCTGGTGGTGGATTAGCAGCTCAGTTGCGGAATAGGCTTTGGTCCGGCAGTGTTGGTCTACTTGGTCAAGGAGGCGAAACTATGGAAATGTGAGGGGTCACAAGACTGGGGTTAGAATTTGGGATTATGAACCAATGACAAGGGGTAGTATATATATTTATATAAACTAATTTCAGGTCAGGAATAACCCTAATGATGCTTGACTATTTTAGGTGTATTATTGGACTAGAATTATGTGATCATATTTGTCAAACTATGGTTTAGTCTATGTTCATAGTATAGTTAAATGCTTAATTATATAGCAAGGTCTGAAATTTCGTACCGTACCGGAGTTTCGACGATCGCTCGGTACGGTATACCGAGCGGTATACCGAACGGTATACCGCTCGGTATATATATATATTATAATATATATATAAATATAAATATAAATATAAATATATAACTCGGCGACGTCGTCGAAGCGACGTCGCCGAGTTTATATTTATATAAAAATTAATATATATAAGATTATATATATATATTTATTTAAAAGGCGACGTCGCATCGCCTTGACGACGTCGCCTTTTCCTTCCCCACACGGGGCCACATCGTTGAAAAAGGCGACGTCGCGTCGTCGAAAAAGGCGACGTCGCGTCGCCTCGGCAACGTCGCCGAACGTTGCTTTTTTTTCTAATGTATATATATATATATTATATTATTATTATTTTTCGTTCTGCCCGGTAGCGGGCGGTCCGAGTACCGGTATGCCGTCGGACCGGTATGTACCGCCCGTACTGGGCGGTATCATTCGGTATTACCTTCCTTGTTATATAGCATTACTTTAATGACTTTATAGCATGGCTTTGGGCTGAGAACAAATCTGGGCTATGGCTCAGTCACTACTATTTGCTGCAGGTTTGCGGCCTACCCCTGCACAAGCGACTGCTGTGAGCTGGGTAAGAGATGAAATATACTACAATGATATTTTCATGCTGGATTCTGTTAGGCACTTTATGTTATGTCTTGATGCTTTACAGATTATAAAAGATGGCATGCAACATGCTGGGAAGCTCATCTGTAGCAATATGGGTGCAAGAATGGATTCAGAGCCAAAAAGTTGGAGAATACTTGGTTGGTAATTTGGGACTAATATTGAACATTTGTCAATTTTTTGCTACCATCAAGTTAATTATAATAACATAATAATTGTTATTGCAAGAAGAGTTATTCATGCCTTTACTCTTTTGACTCTTCTGCATTTTGTAAAATTCTTTCTTTTGAAGAAAAGATGTTGTGACCAATTTACTTCAGTCGTAATCTGTATGTACTCTCGTTCGTGTAGCTGATGTACTTTATGATCTTGGTACTGGCTTGGAGGTCATTTCACCTTTATGCCCACATCTTTTTCTAGAAATGGCAGGTTTGGGAAATTTTGCAAAGGTACCTATTTTCCTTCAATTTTCTTGTCAGCTTCCATTTGGAGACTAGACATTTTTCTTTCTTAAAATTAAGTTTGCTTTTTCTTCAGTAGCTTGTATCTCTTTGTCATAAGGACAGTCCATTTACTACAACCTTTTTTGTATCCTTATTTCACTTAAATAATTATACTAATAAATATCACTTTCTACATCACTTTTGGATAGTGAATTTTACTTGAGTGAATTGTAGGGACTGGCTGTTGTCGCTGCAAGGGCTACCAGGTTACCAATTTATTCCTCTTTTGCCAAAGAAGGTAATCTTAGTGACTTGTTTGCAAAAGGAGAGGCCATCTCTACCCTTTTTAATGTTGTTGGAATAGGAGCCGGCATTCAATTAGCCTCAACGGTGTGCTCATCAATCCAAGGAAAGGTATATTCTTTTATCTCAACTATGACATCTATAAAATTGCCTGCAGTATCATATTGTTGATAAGAGGTTGTTTATTGGTTTTTTTACATTGGCATTCATGTTTTATTAGTCTCTCATGGTTATTCATTAATATTTCACTTACAGGCTAAATTATTTCATAATTTGAACGTTCACTTTTGAAAAGGAATTCAAGTATGTATATATTTCTAATCTTATGGAGGAAAATAATGTACTATAAATCCAACTAATAAGATAAATGCACTATGAAGCTAACTTAGAGGATACCGTTAACTGACATGGGCTAGTTTTAGTGGACACCAGACCTTGGAAACACAATAGGTCTCAGAACATGTTTCAAGTTAAATAACTCGGAGGATATTGAGAAGTAATTAGCCAAAGGTGTCTTTGTTCGACCTTGTCAGAGGAAATTGGTTGATCTTAATTGAATCTTATAAATATCCAGGCATCTTTTGGTGATTCTGTTGCTGTTAGGATTGGCATCATTGACTATAATTGTTTTTTGATATTTGTCAGCATGTAGTTCTGGAAAATTTATTCTCGAGTCCCATTAGTCGGTCATAATTTTTTACTACTTGTAATTTATTTTTTATCTTTCCCATTGATTACCTGTTCATGAATTGGTACAACTGATATTATCAAAAGCAATTTAGCATATCTTCTTCCCAAAGAAGTGATTTTCATCTTAGCATTGCCTTTGGTGCACAATAACTTATGGCATCCTTATGCTAACAAAGTGGCAATGCTAAGGCCAGAAATAGTTTGTTCTCCTTAAATAACTCAATAGCTATTCCACAAGAAATATCTTCCTAACATTCTTATTTTAGCTAAAAGCCATGACCTATGCTTCATTGCATCTTTTCATTGTAGTCAAATGGACAAGAAGTTGCTAATTCTATTTTCATAATTTGCTTGTTGCTCGGGTTCATGTAAAGTTTAAATTCAAAGTGTGTCTAGGGTCTTAACAAACAGATAGGTAATGAAGATTAAATAGTCAGCTGGATCATAGCGTAAGGGTTCAGGAACTATCATGTTGTTTCCTAAGATTGGTAAGAATTTAATACTGAAGAAGAAAGGGTTTATTGTTTTTGAGATTGTTGTTCTTATATAGTAATAAACATAACCTCCATGTGTACTAGGATACTCCAAATAATGCACCAAACTAAGTGGATATTATAGATCCAAAATCACAAATCCAATCTGTCAAGCTCATGAGATAGTGGTTGTTTTGCACAAAGACGAACTATTAGCAATACATTGGAAGAAATCAACATCGGATTTGGTAAGAAAACCAACTTACTAGTACTGCACGATGAGCCGCCTCGGTTACCAGCACCTCTAAGGGCAGCACGGACACCTTTTTGGCCAGCAAGGTAATAACCCCACCCCGGAGGTAATGATTCACAATCCTCGCAACCTTCCATGGAATCTCGGTGGATTAGAGATCCCACCACAAGGGATAAGCGCACTCCGGAGGTAAGCACTCCTCACACAACTGATAAGGTAGATTAGATATCGTGAAGGGCTTACGTTTGCACAAGTCCCACACATATTAGTGTGGTGTCTTCTTTGGAGCTGGTTGCCTGTTGGATAATGGGCTATCAGATTGGGAGTGGCTTCCCGAGATGTCGATAGAGCTATTCCAAAGCATGTAAGAGCCATTTGTTTTTATTTTTTTCCTTTCTGAAACATGCGCTTCATTAGTACTTAACATAGAATCAAGCAGCTGCCAGAGCAGCTGAACTCCAAAAAGCTATTACATTGAGACTGCAAAACTAGCCATGCTATGAGCCAAGTGGTTTCCTTCCTAAGGATGGAACAAAAAAATTATACAGCATTTACATTTAATCTATCCTTTTAATCACATATATTAGTAATAATAGATCTTAGATGCTAAGGAACAGTAGACATTCCTTTGACAAAATGAATAATTCCCTGCATATTAAATTTAAGAGAAATCTTAGTCAGATTGAGCTCCTCTGCTCTTCTCAACCCCTCTAGCATGGCAAAACTGGACCATAGCCACACCAGAAATCAATCATATTATAATCATAAGTGTAAGCCAAAATTTTCCAAACAACCGAGGCGGGGTGGGTCCAATGGTTATGATATCTCGCTTCAATCCTATCAGTCCAAAGAAACTAGAGTGGTCTAGGAATTAAGCTATGGATCCAACTTTCGGGCTGTTTGTTTGAATTGTTACCTTCCTCAAGACAAGTACCGAAATGCTAATTATGCACTCTTTAAAACGAGAGCCACAACATGATATATATTCCTATAAATTTAAATATATATATATATATATATATATTGGGAATATTCGTTCTCACTTGGGTCTCGACACATGGAAGTCGATCAAAATTCAAATGAACAAATCCATGACGTCAATCACACTCAAAATTAGTAAATATTCCTTGAATATTTTTTGTCCTAGGCTACATCTTCTTAACCCCTCACGAACGGGGGCACCAACTATAAAAGGTGGTCGCAGGCATGATCTTCGAGGCCAAACTCACTCTTCTTCAATTCTGCCTTATCTTGAGATTATTAAAATCGACATCGGAGGGTACATGTCGGGAGCCTCTCTTGACAATAGTCTTTGTGCAAGAGGGAGGCAACTCATGGATAGGTCGGGAACCCTCGGCACCTCAAGCAACATTAGTTCTCCTACTACGGAAACAAATTTTCCACCAAAAGGAGGTCCCCATCGGTTGATGGGGCTCAAGTTGTAGAAAGGCTTTGGTGAATGCTAAAATATAAAAAGGCTCTAGTGAGACTATACAATTGAGGGGTTCTTCCCCACGATATTGGCTTAGGCGACTTGATCTTCAAAAGATAGGTCAGTGATTTGTCTCACTCATTGGGAAAGATGGCATTGAACTGAGAGGGACCTTATAGGGTTAGTGAAGTCATCCAAACCAAAATATATCAATTCAGGATGCTCGAACGATACTCCCACGCACATCTCCAACCTCAAGATGTTTTATCTCTAACTCCATGTCCATTGGGTGTGGCACATCAGACAAAGCATGTAATTTGACAAAAAAATATATTTCATTTGAAGTTCAAAGGCATACATGTAGAGTGTCAGGATTATTACACAAAACAACCCACAAAAAAAAGAACAAAGGTAAATATATCCTAAATTTACTTGCCCACATCAGTGCTACTAACTTTTTCCCCTATGACATTGATAGTTTCCTTGGATAACGATTGGGAATTATCATTGAAGTCTTGCTTAGTCTCCATTGGACGTGGCCGCTTGGTGTAGGAGTCCTCGAATTGTAGGTTCAGGTATTCGGCCTGCATCTTGGGAATGGCCAAAAGGCACCTATGCTTGTACGACGCATCGTCTTCTCGAAGGAGCCCCTTTTAAATCCTTGTTGGTGACGATGGTTTTCGCCACTTGCTTTGAGGCCAGAGGTAGTTGTTTGAGAATTCCAATGGGTAGTTCAAACAATCTTCAAGGACTCTCCTTGCAAACCCTTGTGCCATAAGGAGTTGACTTGTTCTTGACCAGCTTTGCCTTTGGGACAATTTCTTATGGATTGATGTATGCCTCCACCTACTCTTGAAGCTTGTCCACCTCTTTGTTCTGAGTGGATATAATGGACCCAGAATCACAAATTCGATCTATCAAGCCTATCAGATGGTGGTTGTTTTTTACCAAGATGAACTACTAGCAATACATTGAAATAAGTCGACATGGTACTTGGTAATAAAACCAATATACTATTACTACACAATTAGCTGCCTTGGTTACCAACACCTTTAGCTAGCAAGGTGATAAACCCATCCCGTAGGTAATGACTTTTAATCCTCCCATCCTTTTGTGGGATGTCGGTGGACTGGAGACCCTACTACAAGGGATAAGCACACCCCAGAGGTAAGCGCTTGTGCACCAGATGAGGTAGATTATATATCTGGAGTGTTGTAAAGGGCTTACGTTTACACAAGTCCCACACATGTTAGTGTCATGTCTTCTTCGGAGTCGATTGCGAGGACATTTGGCTATTAGATTGGGGGTGGCTTCCTAAGATGCCAATAGAGCTTGGCGAAGATAAGTTGAAGACTTTCCTTTTATGAACAACTATGCTCCCAGTCGGTGCTTCGACAACCACATCTCCCCCGTGAACTTTGACCATTGTGGGGAGTATATTCTCGAGCTGAGGCCTTCTCCTTGCGCTCCTTTTATGGTTGGCTCAGCGTTTTGAAAAGGCACTCGGTGAAGAGAGGCAAGGCCCAAGTGCCTCACAAAACCTCCAAGCAAGGCGTTTCAATGAAGCATGGCTCGGGCGCTCGACTGAGCCCAGGTGCCAAGTATCTAGTTACCCTAACACCCCCATCCCTCCTAACACTCGACCCAGTGAAACCTTATGTTTGTTGCCTTCGTTCACTCCGCCTGTTGTCGTCGACAACCTTGTCCACCATTGCAGCTCCATTGGCTTCGTCCGCCATCATCGATAACCTCATTCATTGCCTTCATCCACCATTTCATCTTTGTCCACTACTCTCTCCTTCCCCCACCTTCCTCCACAATCATTGATTACTTCTCTTATTAGTTTCCTCTTTACAATTGTTTAGCACTAGTTATAACTATTTAGTATCATATTGATCCACTCTTTAGAACTATTTAACACTAGTTAAAACAGTTTAGCACCATAATGATCCACTCTTTAGAATTGTTTAGTGCTAGTCGGAAACCTATTTAGCATAGGTCTCCACCAATAGAAACCTGTTTAACATATTTCTGTTTAGCCATATATATCACATCGATATGAAAACACTATGAAGAACACTACTTAAAACATAACATCAGTTAAACTTCATTGTTTTGACATTTTTGTTATTAAAAGATGAATAATGTAATTTTATAGTTTATATGATTCCAGTTTGATGTGTCATTTTTATTTTTGTGCTTATGTTCATCAATCATAATATATATTTTTTAAATTTTAATATTTAAGAGTGCCTCTCTTTGTTCGGGCTGGCGCCTAGGCAAGCAAGCACCTACTGCCTTAGGCTTTTTGGGACCTTGGCTCCAAGCACTTTTAAAAACACTAAGTTGGCTTAGATCCATTCTTGCTAAAAAAAAAAAGGGTGTTATATGAACATTGATAACATGCTCAACAATGGAATCTATAGAGGCATACCCCAAGGAGTCAAGATTAAATTGGCTTTGATGAGCCACCCTTCGCACATCTATCTGATGTCTAAAGAAGTGGATAGGGCCTTCATTAATCGAAGCACATGTCTCTTCTCCTTCGAGGATAATACCTAAAGAGTGTTCAAGACAGAGTGAGTTGATCACCCAAGAACGAAATCCTAGTCTCGTCCTATCTCGACAAAGAAAATATGGTCCTTCCACCCCTTGTTGGAGCATGGGACCCTTGAATAATCTTAAACCCCTCTCAAACTACAAGATAGAACCCATCGACAGTCTTACAGATCCTAAAACATACATGAAACAAATTAATGGTTGCTATATCGACATGGTAGCATTCCTTGATGAATATAATGAGATAGTGTCACAAATTGGGTATCATCTAGGAGGGTGATATCTTCCACTATTGGAGGCACATCAATATGATTAGATGAATATACAAAAGTACCTACACATCAGCTCATAAGGTTGAATCCCCGACTTAGGCACGAGCATTTTGTACTTAATCAGAATAAAGGTCCTAAGGCATAACCACTCTAGTAACTTAGGTGTGACACAAAAATCCTTGTTATTGTAACCTTTCAAAATCCGAAGGCCTCTCTTGACCTTCAGGTCGACAATTGGTGACCCCTCCAAAGAGGTGGATGAGCATTCTCTTGCGGATCTTGAGCTCCTTGAGGATGAGACTTCGTCCCTCAGCCATTCACCAACCAAGGGATCGTGATCTAGGGGAATTCTCAGAGATGGATGACCCCATGTGATGTAGAACAAGGTAGAGAAGTAGAGAGAGCAAGAGAGGGGTGAATAAGAGATTTGAGTGGAGGGAAAGAGAGAAGTGACATTAGAGATTAGAGATTAGAAAGGAGAGAATGAGACTAGAAGAGAGAAGATTCAATTCTTTTTCATTCAAATAAAAGTTCTTCATCCATTGACAAGCTCCACTACTTATAGGGGTTTAGGAGCCTTAGTACAAGTAATATAGGCAATGATTCCTAAAGGGTAACCTCCTAGGGAACTTGTATGCCTTTTAAAAACCCAAAATGTGACTTCCAAGAGACCTAAACAACTTTAAAATAAATTAGTACAGTTGAGAAGAAAAATGTGCACTCAATACTAGAGTGCACTTAATACAAAAGTAGAGTCCCAAGGTTAGCACCTACAAAGACCAAAAGACTATTCAATTTTTCACACAAATCTTAGAGTTTTTAGGCCCACTAATTGATGACTTTTTTTTATATCTTTGCCTAGAATATACTATTGTGAAATCCTTTATAAAGCTAGATGGTTCTTTATCATTCTCCCCTGATGGAAAAAAACTCGATCCCAAAGAGTGATCTGCAAGGTATTGGTCCAATAAGTCTGGTGCAATATTACGAAGATCCTCCAAAGTAATCTAGATGGCATCGGAAGCTGGACAATTATGCCACTTGAGTCAAGAGTGTTGAGTGATGCTATCAGCAAATGTAACAAAGCAGTCATCAAGAGTGGCCTCTACGACATCCTTGTGTTATGGGAGAGTTGGTGCTTTGCGAGGATTCTCACCTCCAAGAACACTAGTAGGCAGAGAAAGAGGCTCAAAAGTACTATGATATGGAGTTAAATCCTCCACATTGGAAACTGGACTAATTTTTAAGTCCGAGGGCAAATTGAGCACATATATATTAGATCTCAGTTTTTGGACAATGGGGAAAGGATCAATGGCTTGAGCAGGTAACTTCTTGAATGAGATTTTAGGGAATCTCTTAGAGTGAATACAAACCAAGACATGATCACAACTTTAAACTCTTGACTCCTACAACATGCATTAGCAGCAAGTTTGTAACTTTTATTACCCAGGACAATTTTACATTGAATCTTAGCATGCAAATCGCGGATATGTTGAGCAAAGGCATGGTTTGGTTTTGAGGCACGATAGTCAAGTGTAAAGGGTGCAAGGTCAATGGGTGTAAGAGGAGTATAGTCGAGGACAACTTCAAATGGGCTTTTTCCAGTGGAGTGGTTGACTAAGTTATTATATGCAAACTCTGTCGTGGGTAAGGTTAAGTCCCAATTTCCTAGTTTCTCACCAACTAAACATCTAAGAAGATTTCACAAGGAACGATTAACAACCTCACTTTGATCATCAGTATGGGGGTGAAAAGCTGAAGAGATTTTTAAAGTTGTGCCAAATAATTTTCATAAAGTTTTCCAAAAGTAGTTAACAAATTTCACATCTCTATTGGATGCTATAATTAAGGTTAAACTATATAACTTAACCACTTCTTGAAAGAAGAATTTAATAATGTGTGAAGTATCGTTGGTCTTGTTACATGGGATCAAGGGTTTAAATAGGTGCCCGGACGTTCGCCTAGGCGCTCAAGTGAGGCAAGGTGAGGCCCGAGTGCCTCAGGCCTCGACCAGGCTACGTGCTTCAATGAAGCATTACCTCGATGCTCACCTAAATTTAGGCGTCGGTTGCCTCGGGTGAGTGCCCGGCTCAAATGAAGCAATCGAACCAGACTATTAATTTTGGTTCGGTTGAACACTAGCTAGTTGGTTCGATTGAACCAACTAAGCTACATACTATTACTGTCGCTGCCTCCATCGTCGATGCTTCCTTTGATGCTGCCTCCGTCGTCGACACACAGGACTGACGCTTCCTCTATTGCTAGTGGATGGGTCTAATGGCCTAGCTTTTGTGCGCAGTTCCCTCTGTTGTCGCTGCTTCCGTGTACAGCTCCTTCTACCGTCGAGGGAGAGGACCGCAACTTTTCCGCCACTAACGGACACCTTTGAAGCTTCCTTCGCCCACAACATCGTCGTTTGTAGCTTCCGTTGTCGTCACTACTGTCATCTGCAACTTCCTCCGTCGTTGTTGTTGTTGTTTGAAGATTCCTTCACTACTGCTGCTGTTGTCCGTAGCTTCCTCCATTGCCGCTGTCATCGTTCGAAAGTTCCTCCGTCACCGTTGCCCTCTCCTTCCCACTTTCCATTGTCAGTGGCTCTTTTCTCCCCCTTTAACTACTGTTAATAGATTGTTAACTATTGTCATCATATAATAGTCCCTATTTAGATTTTCACACTATGACTCTATTTATTTAGAATTGTTGTTAGGGTTTCAAGATTAATAACAAGTGTACAAAGCAATTTAGAAGATTCATCAAAAAATTCAAGAAAGGATCCTTCTTAGAAATATAATTATCTAAAGGATCATAAAGATCCTAATGCAGTTACTTGCATCTTTTGTGATAAGACTACTAATGATGGTATTTTCTGTGCGAAGTAGCATCAAGAAGGGAATTTGAAGAATGCATCAACATGCATAAAGTGTCCGCCTGATATAAAAAAGAAGTTGCTGGCTTATATGTCTGAAAAATGATGCAAAGGAATGAATATTATGAGATTTTATCCGAGGGTAATGTTCAACATATTAGCGATGATGAAGAAGAAGAATATTTAGAAAGTGTCAATTCAAGTGGGAAAAGAGTTTATGATTGAAAAGAAAAAGAAGTCATGGTTGTTAAGAATGGTAAAAAGGGATCGATGGACTTATATATGTATTAAGGATTATAGAAGCAACAATGGCAAGTAGGAGCAAAATTAAGACAAACAAATATAAGTGATCCTTATGATAAGGAAATTAGGGGAAGAACAATTCAGTACATTGCTTGCTTCTTTTATTAGCCTAGTGTTCCCCTTAATACTTGTTATTTAGACAATTTTAAAGTGATGATTGAAGCTATTGGAAGATATGGTGGTAGATTAAAACCTCCAAATTATTATGAGTTGTGAGTTCCATTACTAAAAAAGAGTTGGATTTTACAAATGAATTATTAAAGGGTTATAAAGAATGATAGGTAAAGCAAGGTTGCATTATTATGTAAGGTGCTTGGATCGACAGGAGACATAGGGGTATAATTAATTTTATGGTCAACTGTTCTTTAGAAACTATGTTTGTGAAGTTAATACTCAATCGATGCATCATCTTTTATAAAATCTTAAGAAAAGATATATGAGTTACTTGATAAGTTTGTGGAAGAAATTGGTGAATAAAATATCGTCCAAATTATAACCGACAATGGAAACAACTATGTGTTAGTGTAGTCATTCTCATTTTGACGTCAGCAATGGCTTTGATAGCAGCCAAAGCCCAAAAATACTTGCCATTCTTTGGACAATCAGTGATAGGTGCCATAATGGTACTAAATCCTCTAATGAACCTCCTTTAGTAAGAGACTAATCTATGCAAACTTCAAACTTTAGAAAGGGTTTTGGGTTCAAGCCACCCTAAAATGATGTAGATTTTCTAGATCAGTGGTAGCATCTTTTCTGGATCAGTGGTAGCACCTTGGGCAAAAATGATGAAGCCTGGGAATAGGACATGAGTTACTTGGTTAAATAACTGGTTCAACATTATGTTATGGTAATGCTAGTTTTGTCTTAAAGGTTTCTACCTCACTTTGCTAGTTTTAGGAATCATTAAAATTGGGTTGATTTTCACCTTGCATAGTCACGATTCTTATGCTATCGGCAAATTCTCTTTTGGTAATGAGGTTGTTAATTATTCTAGTGCATAAGGTAGAAATACAATGTTTTAAATGGTTCTCTCACTTTTCTCTTTTCTCACATTTTGTTTTTTTTTTGGAACAACTTTCAAGTGTTTAAATTATAATGGTATCGTATTTGTAGCTAAAGAGGAGAGAGAGGGTGATTAATAGAATAAAAAAGGGAGAATGAGGGGAGAAGAAACAATGAAAACCATGATTTAATTGAAATATATTATTTTTTTTACAAAACTATTAGTGAAGTTTTCAAAAATTATCATGCACCAGGTAAGTGGTCCACCAATTCTGTTGGGATAGTTGGCCCAAAGTCCAACTCTACATGCAAGGGATTAACGTTGGAGGTGCAAGGATCTGTGAGTGATGTCACTGTTGATTGAAGCTTCTAGTTGGATGCAGGGTATGTTTCTTGATTAGCTTTGATACTAAACTAATGTAGAATAGGGTAGAGAATAGAGAGAGCAAGAGAGGAGTGAGATTAGAGATTTGAGAGGTGAGAAAGAGAGAAGTGATATTAGAGATTAGAGAGTAGAGAAAAAGGCTAGAAGAGAGAAGATGTAATTCTTTTTTATTCAAATCTGAAGTGATTTATCCATTGACAAGCTCCTCTGTTTTAAGGGTTTAGGAGCCCTAGTACAATTAATGTAGGCAAAGATTCCCAAGAGTAACCTCCTAGGGAACTTGTATGCTTTTTTGGAAACTCAAGATGTGACTTCCAGGAGACCTAAACAACTTTAAAATAACTTATTAGCGCTGAGAAGAAAAAAAGTGTACTTAATATAAGAGTACACTTAATACGAAAGTAGAGTCCCAAGTTTAGCACCTACAAAGCCCAAAAAACTATTCAATTTTCCACATAATTCTTAAGAGTTTTTAGACCCATTAATTGTTGACTTTTTTTTAATTCTTTACCTAGAACCTTTAGAAAGTTAAATGGTTCTCTATCACCATGATACCTGACCTAAGGAGTAGAGGATAGAGGAAATATGAGGCAACACTGATTAAAGTCGAGGAGTGGGAGGACTTTGAAAGCTCAAGATGCAAGTGAGGTCCCCTCATTGAGAGGCTATACATATAGGGGACTGAGGCTGTTTGAATAACAAATGCCACTTCATCTTCTTGACCTTTTTCACCTTCGGATTCTCGCCTTATCATCTTCGGTATCTCACTCAATAATGACAATTGACACATGTGGCGGCATTTGCAAATATGTGAGAATTGATCAACTTGTCAAATCAAATTAGGATATAGGATGGATCGCTTGTCAAATCAAACTATATCTTGGAGACAACTACTAAATCAAATCTTGGAGATTGCTATCAAAGTTGGCATATAAAAGCTAAGTATCGAAGATTGCTCAATGCAACCTTCTTGGGCTAAGCATCAAAGTTTACTCGATGCATCCTCGGACTAATCATCAAAAGTTGTCTAATGCATCCTACTTGGTTAAGCATTAACAATTGTCTGATATGCCCTTCTTGGGCTAAGTATCAAAAGTGTTTTGATATTTCTTTCTATGATAAGTAACGAAGATTGCTCGATCTACTCTTCTCAAGCTAAATATTTGATAGGGAATATAAAATTAGCTAGCCATCATTCGCTATGTCAATGCCACGTAAGGCCAACACCCTCCTGCCCACATGGATAGGAGTCCAAAAGGTAGCTTGGGTCAATTACCGAGCTACCTCTCCTACAGAATATTCGTAGAAATATTCACGAAAGTCTAGGGGATAGCTTGGGTCAGTTACGAACTATCTTCCCCGTGGAATATTCACAAGAATATTCTCGAAAGTCCAAGGGGTAGCTTGGGTTGGTTACGAACTACCTCCCCCATGATATATTCGTAGGAATATTCTCGAAAGTCCAGGGGGTAGATCGGGTCGGTTACCAACTGCCTCCCTTGTAGAATATTCGCAGGAAGATTCTCGGATGTCTAAGGGGCAACTCGGGTCGGTTATGAACTGCTTTTCTTGCAGAATCTTTATGAGATATTCCTTCTCCTCAAGGTTAGTATATAAACACACCCTTAACTCTAGATTAGAGGTAGGGACCTCGGTACTAACTTAAGCATTGGATGGACCGACTCGAGAAGCTACCCTTGACCTTAGTCTTTGTGCAAGTAGCGAGTCTGAAGAGGTTGCACTCTATTCTGGACTCCTCGCATACGGATCAGGGCTCCATTGTGTTCATGAAGACATCAATGACATTTTTCCCTAACATTTTGACGCTAGAAGGAGGGCATGAACCTTTGATGTCGTAGGAGCGTTTGTAGGCCGACCCTTTCCATGAATGTTCGGGTGAGGCTTCGCCTTCGACCGACGACACTTTTACTCAGATAGGGCAATAGTTGCCCTTTCCCTGCATCGATATGTCCACCTCGTTACGAGCACCAATGTAGTACTGGTGTTCGTCAAACGACCCTAGACTCTCATCTTTGGGAGTGCTGTCGAGCCATCTACTCATTCCTATTAAGGCATTCTTGAACCTTACTTAGCAAATGCAAGCTTTAGTCGACATAATACGGGATGTTACCCCGCTTCTACATCGGTCAAATCGGTGGGTGACTTTGTCGCCTTGGCCATTGTCAACAGTTTGGCAACCACTAGCATTGGCATCCATTGGAGTCCTGCCTGATGAATTGCCAACCTCTTATGGGCATCCAAGACCTATCAAGCCACTAGTCGAGGGAGCACCCGACTCCTTGATTACAGAGTTCAGTAGGCTGCCCCACCACTGCTTCGCTTCACTTGAATCCAGGACCCCTTTCCACCACTATCGGAGGACAAAGTATGGACTTCGATCGACTAGTAGTCGGTGGACTGGAAAGAACTCGTGTGAGAGGGGAGAGACACCCCGGCCTAAGTTGCAGAAGTCGGACGCTGGACGACCTAAGGATCGACTCACCTTTTTGGAATTGAAGCCGAGAAGAAAGCTTTCAAAGTTAGGGCTTGAGCAATGGAATGAACCCCACTAAAGAAGTCGAAGGATGCTGGACGACCTAAGGATCGACACACCTTTTTGGAATTGAAGCCAAGAAAAAGCTTCCAAAGTTAGGGCTTGAGCAGTGGAATGAGCCCCATTAAATAAACCAAGGGAGGTTTATGGACAGAGGATGGCCTCTCTCCTCTCGAGATTGGTGCACGTGTTCCTTTGGGACTACATCGAAGGGACACTCCCTTGCCTACTGTTGAGACACAAATCAAGGAAGAAATCTCTCTTCTATCAGCTGCCGAGGCACGAATCGAGGAACATATGGAGAAATCTCCCTCTCCCCTATTGTCGATGCACTAATTGAGGAGGATATGGGGGAATCTCTCTCTCCGACGATATTGAAGCGCCAATTAAGGAAACTTCCTTGAGTGTCTCTCTCTCTTTTGCCTCCATTATTCAAGTGCCAATCGAGGAGGATATAAAGAAGATATGCGTGGCATCGCCTGTGGGAATCAAACCTATTACCACATGGTGCCAATCGGGGAAGGTAGTTTTCCACCCTCATACGATGGAGTCACCCTCCGTGATCAAGTGTCTCCTCCGGATTGCTTCGATAAGACGCGTGAATCGGGAAAACTCGACCCGCATAAAAAGAAACCTTCTACGACAGAAGATCACTCCAGAGAGTGCCCGAGGCACACGAGTCGAGGAAAATTCGACTTATGCCAAATAAAAACCACTATAACGGAAGTACAAGGCGAAGTATGCCCAAAACATGAGTCGGGAAAACTCGACCTGTGTAAAAAGAAATCCGTTATAATGGAAGATTAGGCCAAAGGGTGCTCGAGGCACATGAGTTAAGGAAACTCTGACTTGCGCCAAGTAAAAAATCGCTATGGCGGAATCACAAGGCGTAGTATGCCCAAGACACATGAAAACTCAACCTACAAGAAAAAATTAAAAAAAACCAAACGACGCGCTTTGAACCCCAAAAGCTTCGAAGCATGCCTTCGTGAGGAGACAAATGATAGGGAATATACAATCAACTAACCACCATTCGACATGTCGACGCCACATAATGCCAATACCCTCCTGCCAGTCCAAAAGGCAGCTAAGGTCAGTTATAAACTGTCTCTCCCGTAGAATATTCACAACAATATTCTTGGAAGTCCAAGGGGTAGCTTGGGTCGGTTATGAACTGTCTCCCCTATGAAATATTCGTATGAATATTCCCGAAAGTCCAGAAGATAGATTGGGTTGGTTACGAATTGCCTCCCCTATAGAATATTCACAGGAAGATTCCTGGAAGTCCAGGGTGTAGCTCGGGTTGGTTATAATCTGCCTCCCCTACGAAATCTTTATAAGATATTCTTTTTCTTCAAAGTCGATATAAAAACGCATCCTTAACTCTAAATTAGAGGTAGGGATCTTGGTACTAATTTAAGCATCGGAGGGATTAGTTTGGAAGCTACACTCGATCTTAGTCTTTGTGCAGGTAATGAGTCTGGAGAGGTTATGTTTTATTCCAAATGACTCCTTACATATGGATCAGGGCCATGTTGTGTTGACGAAGATGTTAACGACATTGTTTCCCTAACAATATCGAAAGTTGCTCGATGTGCCCTTCTCGAGCTAAGCATAGAAGAATTGCTTGATGCACGTTGCTCAGGTTAAGTATCAAAAGTTACCCGATTTGCCCTCCTTGGACTAAGCATCAAATATTGTCTGATACCCCTTCTCGGGCTAAGCATCGAAAGTTGCTTGGTGGATCTCCTCGAGTTAAGCATCAAACATTGCTTGATGCACCCTCATTGGGCTTAGCATCAAAAAGTTCTTTGATGAGCCCTCCTTGGGCTAAGTATTGAAAATTACTTGATGTATCCCCTAAGGAGAAGCATTGATGATTGTCCGATGCACTCTTCTTGGCTAAACATTAACGGTTGCTTGATGTGCCCTCCTTGGGTTGAGCATTGAAGACTACTTAATACGCTCTTGTCGAACTAAGTATTGAAAGTTGCTTAATGTGTCCTTATCAAGCTAAGAATTGAAAGTTGCTTAATGTGCCCTCAGACCAAGAATCAAAGATTGCTCGCAACACCCTTCTCAGGCTAAAGCATCGAAAATTGTTTAATGTGCCCTTATCGAGTTAAGCATTGAAGATTGCCCAATGCATCCTCCTTAGGCTAAGCATCATAGATTCCTCAATGCATCGAAGATTGCCTGATGTACCCTCTCGGACTAAGCATCGAAGATTTCTCGATGTGTCCTCGAGTTAAGAATTCAAGATCACTTGATATGTCCTCCATGGACTAAGCATCAAAAGTTGTCAGATGTGCCCTTCTTGGACTATCAAATATCACCCAATCTATTCCTGTTAGTTGGGTTTTCAAGTAATTCTCAACAGCAGGCAATGAGTCAGTTAAAAGTTGAGAGTTATTGCACTTCAACATCTAGTCAAGTGTTACCCAAAGTACAATCTCTAGGGGGACAAATGATATGGGGAGTATTCACTCACTTTAGGCTGGAAGTCATATTATTGACCCAATGAACAACTCCACCACATCAGTTGCAATCAGAACAGTTTCAGGTTATATTTCTCTAATTGTTTGCGGATAGGGGGCATCAGATATAAAAGGTGGTTGCAGGCATGGTCTTTGAGGTTAGATTCACTCTCCTTTATCCTACCTTATCCACCTTGGGATTACATACTTGTGCATCAGTCGGACCACATAGGGAGTCCCTTGCAATAGCGTTCATCATGCAGAAGGGAGGCTACTCAGATTTGGTGCCATGCATGGTCAGGTCTGGCTGATCACCCTATATATATATATATATATATATTATATATATCTGTGTGTGTGTGTAAATGTAGCAGAGATGCTTGTATGTATTTATATATATTAAAACATGACCTTATGGGCATGGTACTACTGTCTTTAAGTTTAGAAACACCTTGTGTGGCAGTATCTTCTGGTGAGCAACAGATGCTGCTTCTAAATTCCCGAGATTGCTTCCTTGCAGATGATAGTGGCTCCTCTGCTTTCTGTGATACATATTTATAGTGTTGTAGAAGAAATGCGAGCGGCTCCAGTGAACACACTTAATCCACAGAGGACAGCCATGATCATAGCAGATTTCGTCAAGGTGCTAACTAAGCCACACTGGGTAACATCCATGACCTTTTGTACTTTGTGCTAATTCTTATGATTGTATATATATATATATATATATATATATATATATATATATATATATATATATATATATATATATATATATATATATATATATATATATATATATATATATATATATATATATATATATATATATATATATATATATATATATATATATATATATATATATATATATATATATATATATATATATATATATATATATATATATATATATATATATATATATATATATATATATATATATATATATATATATATATATATATATATATATATATATATATATATATATATATATATATATATATATATATATATATATATATATATATATATATATATATATATATATATATATATATATATATATATATATATATATATATATATATATATATATATATATATATATATATATATATATATATATATATATATATATATATATATATATATATATATATATATATATATATATATATATATATATATATATATATATATATATATATATATATATATATATATTATATATATCTGTGTGTGTGTGTAAATGTAGCAGAGATGCTTGTATGTATTTATATATATTAAAACATGACCTTATGGGCATGGTACTACTGTCTTTAAGTTTAGAAACACCTTGTGTGGCAGTATCTTCTGGTGAGCAACAGATGCTGCTTCTAAATTCCCGAGATTGCTTCCTTGCAGATGATAGTGGCTCCTCTGCTTTCTGTGATACATATTTATAGTGTTGTAGAAGAAATGCGAGCGGCTCCAGTGAACACACTTAATCCACAGAGGACAGCCATGATCATAGCAGATTTCGTCAAGGTGCTAACTAAGCCACACTGGGTAACATCCATGACCTTTACTTTGCTATATGATTGCATCTGAATCAGAGTGGAAAAGTTTCCAGCCCAGCTGACATTAGATACCGAGAAGATCTTCTCTTTCCTGACCGCATTATAGAGGAAGCAGGAGGTGTGATGGTTGGGCAACCACTTAAAAGATTGTGAAGAAGCCTTCGACACTTAGAGAACTGAAGGACATATTCCCAAAGGAAAAGTTTCTGATCAGCCTGAAGAACAAATGCAACTACATGGTCCTTGAGCAGAACGCATCAGGGGAGGATGCACTAAGGGGGTGGTTGATCGCAGCTTTTGCAGCAGATATGAAGACGGCAGGTGAGAAATCAGGAGTGCCCATGTTGTATGCAGCATATGAAAGGATGGAGAGTGTTTTTCCATTTTTCTTATCTGAATTGAAGATGAGAGGATGGCACACTGATCAATTCTTAGATGGAAATGGTAGACGGTATGCATTTTAATTGTTGCAAAATTTGTTTCGTTCAAACGTGTACAGCTTCAAAACCAGTTTTGTTTTCTTCGACATACCATAGGTGATCTCTAATCTTCATTCTTTGCATGTTTTGCAAATGATCAGTTGTTTTCTAATAATGAACATGTACATTGCATGAGACGTACGTGAACGTTGATTTGCTGGAGCTACTTTCTGAAGGCATTCCTATCGCTAAACTATAGGGAAGAACCATGAAAAATTCATGGTTTTTTGAGGTTTTAGCAGCGCAGGTATGAACTCCAAACAGTTTTGTTCTCTTTGACTTGCGTGAATCACAACATCATGCGATAATTTAACTCCTAACATTACACTTCATGTATGTTATCATGCATGAATCTGTTTCCAATACGATTTTCTATACAATATTACCATATATAATCACTAGCATAGTTGTCTTTTCATATCAGACATTCTTCTAACCGTCGCTACTTACCTTTATAATCCAAAAGGGCAAATTTAGTGAACAAAAATTAAAGAAAATAATAATAATAATAACATTCTGGTGTAATGCATATATCGTTACAGATAATCAAATGTGTATATCATATATAAACAAAATTGATACAAAATAGGGACAAGAGAGTATATAAAATTATCCAGGGATCGATTCAATATGCATTCATACAATATCGGTTATAAATAAAATCAGTCATGAACATAATAGTCTGTCTCATAATTATCAAATTTCCTTATTGAAAATAATATATGTAGTCTCTAAATAATATTTTATATGTGCATGTACTTGTTATACATAGTTAAGATCATTATAGCATAAGTCGAACATGCAATGATGAATGAAGAGATTTTATTCTCTGAGTATGCTCTTTATTATTCCGACAACGTAGAGAAGACCACATTATTTCTTATAAATTATAGAGGAATTATCTAGCCATTGCATTCTAATGACTCCCTAATCCGAATAAGAAGTTGTCCAATCAATACCAGCTTGCTTGCCTTACAGATATACTCTCATATATCAATATACATAATATTTATTTATTACTTTATATTTCCATGCATAGATATATTTAAATAATAAGAAAACAACATCATGTTGGATTAACCAGTCATTTTATGTTGATAAGTATCAAAATTATCATGCCAAGTATATATGGCATATAAGACAATTTAACGGCGCCCCCTCGGCACATTGAGCTTGTCGCTCCTTCGATGGGAAAGTCTTCCGACTTGGACCACTTACTGTGCACTATGTTATTGATAGCGATCAATAAATCAGTCTATCTATGAGATACCTTTAAATCAGATTATAATTTAATTTGGATAATTTTATTATTTAAAACACTCAAAGTCAATCCAAAAGTGTAAATCAGATAATAATTTTGAGTTTATAAAAAACCGAAATAAAAAAAATTTGAGTTATGAACAAACTGCATAGCATGGTTTGCATCCCTACAAAGATAAACATCAGCAAAATGTATTACCAAAATGTTAAACAAGTTAAATTATTTTTATATTTTAATTATTTTACTTGTTTAAAAATTCAACATGATCGCACTTGTTCGATTATTTATTAAAATTAACATTAAATAATAATCAAAATTTCGGATGGATGGAAGAACCGTATGTATTTATTTTGTTGCGGTAAGTTTGTTCCAAGGAGGAAGAAGAGGACTAAAGAAATCTCTGAATGATTAGCTGGAACAATCATTTGAGTGGATACTGTTGATCCAATTCATTCAAATAATATTTATTTTGATGGAATGATAAAGGAGTCTACTTTTCAATAAAATAAGTTTCATATAAATTAGAGTTGTCTATATAGAATTATAAAAAATTCAATGTAAATCGGTCAGATCATTTTTATCTCTGTTTAGTGGAATCAAAGGGATCACTTGAAATGCATGTTTGGATGGACGTTTGTGTCTCATATCATTCATATGATGGTTGATGAAAAGATCTACAAGTCTAATTTACAAAAGATAAATTTTACTCAATTTATAATTTTATACATAACATTACAGTTAAAATAAGATAAGCATGCTCTTAATTTCAGGATTTTGAGTTTATAACTCAATTGAAGTTTATACTCAGAGCAAGGGATAACTAATTACTCATAAATAATAAGAAACTAGAGTTCATTTTTCTTTAGGATCAGATAGAATGTTTGCTAATAGAGGGTTAATTACATAGAGATATTAAATTAGACCAAATTCTCAAGCCAAAACCAAATACATTCTATCTTTTTTACTTGGAGATACCAAATTAGACCAAATTCTCAAACCAAAACCAAACACCTTCTATTTTTCTTCTCCTTCACTTCCCTCTCTTTCCCAAGTGTGCCATTAGGTAAGTTTCTAACTTTTGTTCTGTAATTTTTAGTTCTTAGCTAAATCTTAATGGTGTAAAGTGCCAAGCATGTCACAAAATAACATCATGTGTCCAGGATAGAGCAAGAATAAGGTAGCAACAAAATAACACTATGTAATTACTTTTTTTTTTCCCACTAACTTATCACAAACCACTCTTAAATTCTAGAATTCTCAATTAAGTCCCTACACTAAGTTTTCAATATAAAATTATATAATTTAAAAAATATTAAAATAATCAAGTTATTTTAAACAAGTATAGGTATCATAAACAATTAAGAAATAAAAGAGCCATTTGTATTTAGTTTGAATTAATTCTCAGTAGGCATTTGCCATTTATCCCAACAATCCATAGGGTTTTTCCATTAGATTTATTGAACCTTATTACATCTATAACATATGTTCTCAAAAATAGTATGGTGAAAAAGTGGATAAATTTGTAACTTATTAACTTACTAATACATAATGATATTCGACACATATGTATATTATGTTTAGAATTTATACATATAAAAATGTCTATAAGTCATCATCTATATCTACACTAACATGGGCTCATACTTGCTCATACCTTTTTCTCATCACTTAGGTGAGGTACTAATGTCCTAATCTACAAAAGAGCATATATAATGAGTGATAACTTCGTAAGTATAAATTTAATTTACTAAAAAATAGTGATCTTATTCATTATGTGCATTCACAATTACCTAATAGAAAATAGGAGTAGTTTTTTTTTTTTTTGATGATTTTCCTAGAAAATACTCATATTTTAGGTAACCAAAAGGTGCCCTCTCTTTTTATTTTTTTTTCAAGCAGTATCCCTAATTAAAAAAATCCAAAATACCCCTCAAAAGTTTTTTCAATAAATCTTTGTGCTCATTTTTTACTAGTTTTTAACTATTATAATATTTTCATTTGGCTCATTTACAGTATTTTTTTAATAGTATTTATAGTATTTTATTATGGTATTAAAAATTTTATGAACGCTGTTGATTAGTTTGATTGTGATTAAGATTCCATTTAGATCATTAAGATATTTTTGAGTAGGTCTTATAATCTCTCTATTATGATGGACAAAACACTATAACAAACCAAAAACACTATAATAAGGCAAAACACTATAACAAGCAAGAAAATATTTTAGAGATAGTTTGGTAACTTTTTTAATTAGGTATACTGCTTGAAAAAAAAATAAAATGAGGGGTACGAATTGAAAAAAAAAAACTCAAAATATGATTATTTTCTAGAAAAATCGTCTAATTTTTTCTCCTCTAAAACCATCATATTTTCAACCCTTCCTCATTAACCAAAAGTGTATAAAATTAATATTCTCAAAGTTAAATGAGCCTTATTGATCCATCTGAGTTACTTCCTTGAGTTATTGTCCATCATGCCAAGATTCACTCAGTTGAAAAATCTAATTTTTGTTCAAACATAACCTAAACTATTTGGCAAAAGAGCAAATATTATTGTTTATCACTTTTAGTTAAGTTCCAAAGAGGTAACGCAGGAGAAAATGCCCAATTGATGTATTCTTTCAATAATAGATAACCTATTAAACAACATCTTCCAACCAAACAAAAGATAAATAAATAATTTTTATTTATCACTTTTAGTTCCAAAGATGTGTTAACGTGCATAGGAAAAAAATGCCCAGCTGATACAGTTTTTCTATAATAGGCAACTTATTAAGATGTTATCTATTATTGAAAGAATACATCAATTGAGCCCTCAAATGAATGAATATTATCTATTAAACAACATCTTCCAAAAGAATGTACTACTAGAGTGAATCCCATATTACTTTCATTTATTATATGGCTGAAAAATAGAGGCATTTTGAGCCCTCAAATATCAATACATAGTTCTGGTTGATGGATGTCCTTTCATCTAGTTTTCATATCCATTTATCCTGATAAAACACTTGGCGTATACATAATAAGATGTTATGCTATACATATACATAAAAATAAATTATTTTGTTATATCAAAACAATTTGTGGGAGGAAAACCCCAATAACTTTCTAAGCCAATGATTTTCCTTTGTTTCGAGATAAATAACACTGAAACTAAAAAGAAAACTTTTGCATTGGCAATCCATATTGACGAAGAAAATATAGAAAAGCTGATAAATTGAACATTTCCATTGATTTTTTTTCTTCTATTCCTAATTTTTTTACAGCAAATCAACAATAAAGATGGAGACGTTGAGCTCTAAAATACACATGAAATGCATAAAATGCATAGAGAACAGTGAGCATAATTGCGAATGAAACATTGGATAGAACAACAAATGTCTCCCTCCTCTCCTATACTGCAGGAATCTGTTGTCTGTAAATTTTTGATTTGACTGTAATATCTTCACAACATTTTATTAACTTGACAGTATTCCTAAAGGAACTTCAATGGATGATATCAAAAAACAGATGCTCAGTTTGGGACAGACACCAAAAGCAACAAAACTAAATTGCCAAAGAAATAAACTCTGCTTAATGAGATATTCTGATCTACGAGCGTCGCAAATCACCATCATCCCAATGTTCATGCACGCCATCAGTTTACTATGATTTGAGAGACACAACAGCAGATTCTTTTCCTGTTTCTTCGTTTTGCAAGCGCTGGTAATAGTTCACTAAAACATTCCATCCACCAGGGCACATAAAACCATCAGGAGGGTTCTCCCCAATTCTAGCATACGTACGCATCTGTAGCAACATGTAAAAGGTACATGTTAAGTTATCGAATACTTGGATAAATAACATATTCATCGAAACTATTAAATAGATATTCCTCTTAAATGGGTAGAGTTTCCCGCAAAAATTCTATCAATTTAAAATGAGATGCCTTTAAGGGATAGAAGCAAGCCAAAGAGACAGATGTCATACCTTAGTTCCTGAGATGAAGAGAAAATCTTGAGCACGACAAGGATCAAAAAATGACATCTTCTTTCCCACAGTGTCATAAGCTGCTACCTGCGAATAACACCATAAAACAGAGAAGAATAAAAGATTTAACAGATGAAAAGATATTATTAATAACATTAGATCTATAACTATCGAACTTTCAGATTAAAAGATTTATCAACAAAAAGTAGTTATATTATAAAGAAGCTTCAACTGGCTTCCATCTTTCAGATTGAATATTATCATCGAAAAAGATTGCTGGATTGAAAACATACATATATAATTTACGAACCTACAGCACTTCCTTCTCTAGACATAGTTAAACATGTATCCAGTAAAAGGAGGGCACAACCAATAAACTTTCTAGGATACCTAAATTCAGGAAAGCTGAAGCTCTCATTAATTAAAACAGAGAAGTGTTTCAACGCCAGACATGAATTGTTTGTACCATAACCATTTTAAAACTATCCAGGTCCCACTATCATTCTTTGTCCCTCTTTTGGGGCAAACTCATAAATGCAAATCAATTACTTCAATAGAATACGAATGAAATATTCACAGGCACAAGAAATTAAAAAGGTACTGCTATGCCAAAAAATAGCTTTAGCCAATCCAATCTAGAGCAAACATTCTGTAGCTGGTCAAATTGATACTAACTCCAATGTCTACTTCTATAATCTACTGAAATTACAAACTTTTTATATGCAAGCATATTTCGACCAGTACATTTCCACCAGTATATAATGAGTGGTACAAAGAAACATCGGTAATATTACATGCAGTTTGATACCATTGCATATATATATTTGTATGTTCCTTTTCTCGATGATACTAGATGGTACAGGTCAACATACATCGGGTATGTTAATACCATTTCTTTCCTAACTATTACTAGTATTAGTATTGGACTAATATTCAAATCCTTGCATGAGAGAATAACTAAATGCATGTAGTTAAAAAGTCAATCCTTAAGTTCCACAATCATACAACTTATAAAATGTAACGAGACAAACAAAAAGTTCTAATTAGTGAGATCCACATATATACCTTGAAAGGCAAAATATTAAGTTTCTCCAAGCCTGGAGCCATGCCTAATACTTTTTTCCCATGATCAGGATCATATAAATCCCTTTTCTCAGTTGGATGACTTATTCCGGCAGGGTCACGACCAACAATATAGAAATTAGCACCTGCATTAATCCGTGCTTTAGCATGCCATTGTACTTCTGTTGGCCCTGCATAATGCATAGGAGAAGGAAAGATTGCCACAATGGTTGTCTTAGGGTCAAGAACTCCATCTTCTAGAACCTGTTTCATAGATGACGGCTTATAACATATCAGGCTCATAGGAATTCCATATAATCATAGCCAATAACTAAAGTTAAAACACAGACAATAAAAAGTGACCTTGCTATGTTGTTCCATCCTCACAGACAAGGGTACATCATCTGCCTTGGTAAAACCTCCTAAAGGATGAAGTAGTAATATAGGATTTTTATAGCCCATATCTAAGAGGCGCCTACGGGTGTCATTCATCAACAAGGCATGACCATTATGTACAGGATTCCTCAACTGAAAAGCAAATACAGCATCAGCCTCACGTTTGTCGAATTCCTTGCGTAATTCTCGAGGAGAGAGCCTGTATTGGTCAAGACCATCATTGTATTTGATTGGTTCCAACACTTCGAGATCCCCACCGATCAACCAATTTCCAGCCTGGGTAATTACCTCCTCAACATAGGGTAACCCAGGAGCTATTGTTCCCCATGTTCTAGCAATTCTTTCTTCTTTGTTATGCTTGTATATTTCAATTCTGTCCAACAAGTAAACCATGTTAGACATTATAGCATGGTGAAGTATTAAGATTTAGATTTAATAAGCAAACTGGGATGCACTACAAAATGAAGATAAGATAAATCAATAGACATTGTACTACTTCCTATCACTCAAGTCAATGCTTGGCATAGAAAGATCAGAATATGCAATATAGATACCAACAAGGACAGCAAATTGAAGCACTTTACTAATATCAGAATATCAACATTCATTTGCATATTCCAAATATTATGCACTAGCATATGGAAACAAAGTTTAGAGATGCTGAAGGCCACTTATGAAAAACTAAGCTACACTGTGGCTCACATTTAGAGCCTCAACTTACAGGAGGCACACTCCTCACCAGAATTTCAAAAGCCCAAAAACCCAATAGATGTGTCTTTAACATTAAGGTTTGACTTGATTATTGATGTTGATCTCCATAGAATGCAATAGGCTTCATTTCATTTATCATGCAAGTAATAAGTTTCAGCATGTAGAAAAAGCCATCCAAAATATAGATAAAATTTTCCATCATTTAAAATGAAAAAGAAATCAAACAATTAGGCTGATATATCATTCATTTTCTCATCTTCTCAATACCTCCTTATTTAATTATTTGTTTCTTTTTGAATCCTTCATTGTTGGTTTTCTTATTATTGCTGTTGCAATGCAAATTTCTGGTGATTTGATGAACTCATCCTTGGCTATTATATTGTCATCAGTGAGACAAAATATCCCATCAACCATCATTGAATCAACTTTAGGAGAGACAAGGCCACCCAAGCTGGCGGACCAACTGTTACTTTGTAGGTGATTCTGGGGTAATTGGGCAGCCAATGCAGGAGCCTTCAATGACATGTTATCACTCTAGCACATGTGAATGTTGCTAACAATGTTTAAAAAACTGGTCGGACTAATACGCTCTTAAGGCAACTTCTTTCCATCCAGTCTAGACATTACCATGCGGTACCCATAGTAAACCGGCTTACCACCCAGTTTAGACTGTCGGAACCAGTCTACTGGGCAATAAGCATGCCAACAATAATCGGATCCAACAAATACCCTTTAAGGGTTTCTTGGGCTTTTAAAAGATACTAAACTCAAATTCTCTCGAATTGGAGAGCAATCTCAACCAACTGAATCCTTATTCTCAAAAGATCACTCAACTTTTCTCTCAGAAAAGGTAAATATGAATCTTATTTTCAAACTATGATTCTTGTAATTTCTTGTATTGTAAGAATAATGTTGTGGATCTAACCCCAAATCTATGAAGAAAACACCTAAATCAAACTTTAGATTCATAAATCTAGGCTAAATCCTTATAGATGAGGGCTAGACCTTCAAGATTCATATGAATGTCCTCAGAGTAAATTAATGAGGATCAAGTCTGAATCCATCCAGATAAAACCTAAATCCATATGGATCAAGACTCCACATGTTGATCTAGCCTAGATCTTCATGGATCTAGGCTTAATTCACAAGAATCAAAGTCGGATTTGCAGGGATCCAGGCGATCCCTTATAAATTCAACCTTGATTTTGAATATCAAATGTAAATTTAAAAATCTGTGTACCTAACTAAAATTGATATCTTTTTGTAGGAGAATGACACTGAAGCAAGAGACTATCAATTTAGCATGATAACACACCTATCGCTTTGAGCACCACCATCATTGGTAGTGCATCGACGATGACTACATTAATTGGACCAGCTAAATAGGGTGGATTTTCCAATGTCAACAAATGTACAATGGTGTGCAGGAGAAAAAACAAGATTTTATGATAGAGCTAGATACCTTAAAAACCCTAAGGTTGTATTAAAAAAAAATAGTGGGAAGAAATGGATATGCATGTATTTGAACTGACAATGTTGATCAATATGAAAGTCACAACAATAATGTCAACAATGAACCTGAGCTTGGAGTAAGGATTGTGCATCCTGGGAGTGTCAATATGACCATGAGATTAGTGTTGTCAAAAGTGCCAAGGTTCCAAGATGCCAGAAGCACTAGGTGCTCACCCAAGTGAAGCTAGGTGCTCACCAATACAGAAATTACAAAAAAAAGGGAAGATAATCATTAAAATGAAAATTAAACAATACACGAGTTCCATATCAGCTCATATTCAAAATATCACCACTAAAAGATCAGATTATATTCATTTAACCATCTATAAAGCATTAAAGTATTACATTGTATAAATCTAACAACAAAAATAATAAAACAAGAAAAGATCATTAAGGTCCACTTCATCATTAACATCCTTGATTTTGTCATCATCTCCATCGCTTGATTTGTATCCCTCATACTCTTGTTTGTCTTCTTCATATTAAGCTTTTTACTATCAATAATTACAAGTATTAAACTTGAAACTTTTATACTCATCATTATTTTTACAAGATAATGTTCTTGTTTGCTCAATCTCCCGATCTCAAACTATCATCATAAAAAAAAAAAAAGCATCCTTCGCATTTAATATGTTAGTAATCATTTGTCCCACTAACTATTCATTTCAATCATCGATGTCATATAACAAAATCGGATTAAACCTATCTCGCAAATTATATGCACCATGAGTGCTTGATTATACCTTATATAAATAAAGTTATGCAGTCTCTGATGCTCCAACTGATTTTTTTTCTTTGTTTAAAGCAATCATGTCATATAAATTAACTGTTGGTGTCAATGATGACATCAATGACTTCTTGCTTCACATGGATTTTTAGTGTAAAGAGCCCGTCTCGAACCTTTGGACTGGGGGACATACTCGAGTCTATAATCTTTAGCCTCACCATCACCCAGATCTGCATGATCAACCAGCATACGTTCAATAAAATCTTCATCGACCATCATAGCCATTGTCCGTCGACTTTGGTAGTTCTTCAATTTTTTTAGGAAAAATTCTAGGTAAACCTTCCAGCACATCTCTCTTGTATGTCTTGCAATTTTATAGTGATCGCAAAAGAGGTCACTTCTCTTCGAGGAAGAAGGATTCTCTGTTATCGAAATTTTTCTTAGCTTTCTTAGCCTTCTCTACAATCCTCTTTATGTGGGTTTTATTCTTCCTTTCGATCACTATGGTTGTCCTGCTGGCACTTGAGATGTCACAAACCTTGAAGAGGCTCAATTAAGTGTTGATCTGAGCATGCAAACCGATGGTAAATTTCATCACTGTTAAGTGGCTGTCGAGGGAGATTCTGAGCACCAACACTCGTCATCAAAACTTGGTGGTATAGTCTTGCACCCATTGGTCTCGTCCTTGGTTCAAGTTGTGCAATCTTTTCCAACAATCTTTAAGGTAACACATTAGGCAGAATTCTTAACGGATGAATATTTTAAACTGCCCCAATGTCGTCTCTTTGTCACTATAGGCTCATAGACAGGCATTCCACCATACTAGAGCATGGCTTGTTAGAGTCACGAGAGCACAACTTTGTCTTCACTACTGTACCGGTATGGGGTAAAGGAGGTGTCAAGTTGATCAAGCCTTGCATCTAACATCTCCATGTTGATGGAGGCATTGTAGATGGGGATGTCAATTCGAGCCTCGACATAAAAATGTTGGAGCCTTGCCTTCACCACAGGTTCCATGGCATCATCATCGTCATCATCCACATTGGGTAGAATTCTTATTGGATGAACATTTTAAACTATCCCATTGTCATTTCTTTGTTGCCATTGGCTTATAGATAGACATTCCACCAATTCTAGAGCATGGCTTGTTAACTTGAGTTACACGAGTACAAATTTGTCTTTGCTGCTATACTAGTATAGGGTAAAGTAAGGATTGAAATATCGTACCGTACCAGAGTTTTCAGATTTGCTCTGTACGGTACGGTACTGTATATCGAGCGGTATACAGTTCAGTGTGTATATATATGTAAAAAAAATCTACGACATCACCTCTCTTCTCCCCATGCGGGGCGACGTCGCCTCGTTTTTCTACGACATATATATATATATATATATATATATAAATGAAAAAAATATCGCCCGGTAGCGGGCGGTCCGTGTACCAGTCTGCTGATGGATCGGTACGTACCGCCCGGTACGAGCGGTATTATTCGAAATTGAAGACCTTAGGGTAAAGTAGGTGTCAAGTTGATTGAGCCCAGCATCTAACATCTTTGTGTTGATGGAGCCGTTGTAGATGGGGATGTCAATCCGAGCCTTGACTTGATAAGGTTAGAGCCTTGCCTTTGTGATAGGTTCCATGGCATCATCATCGTCATCATCCATCTTTCGCAAATGGTTATCGTATTCAATGAAGATGGCTCCTCTTTTGCCTTGATGCGCTTATCTCCATCTCTTTCATTATCGTGTTGGCTTGAGATTGGATGCAACCTAGTACGTATTCCATCTTTTGCATGAGCAATGTGGCTTTGGCAATAAGATCCATTAATGTTGCTGGAGTACTTTCTACCATTGCATCATCATCTCTATTTATCAGCGATCGATGTTGAAACTTCAATTCCTATAGTTCTCCTGAATCTTTATATCCTTGCCTGGTGATAACCAACTGCAAATGAGGATCATCGCTCTGATGCCACCTAATCTGTTTGGGGAAAGGATTAAGTGGTCTCGATCCTTAAGCAAATTTACACTTTGTGGGAGGATTGATAGAGTCACTAAAACAAAAGAGAAAATTGAAACGGAAAACAATCTACTTCTTGAAAAGGTATAACTAAACATGCAACTATGAAGAGACTTCTTGAGCAACAAGGTCAGACTTCTTGAACGATAGCTTGGACTTCTTGAGGCTACAACTTGTTGCTGCTTCCCTCTTTCTTTCCCCTTCTCTCTAGGGCAACCGCCTCTCTCTAGACTGTCGCTACCTCTCTCTTTTGTGTTTTCTAGGGCTATTGACCCCTTTATCTATAGTTGTAGAGGGGGACTCTTAGACTGCTAATCAGTGAAGTCTTTCTCAATTCGACTGCAACTCGAATTGGACTTGGACTTGGACATAGATTTGGACTTCGACTTGGATTTGGAATTGGACTTAGACTTGGAATTGGACTTGGACTTGGTTGATCATCTCTAATCCATAGGTGGATACAAGTAATTATAAAGTGAAGCATACAGAATGATACAAAGATTAAATGTTGCTGCAAAGTATTCCTCCAAAGAAAAGGGCTTTTATCATGTGAAATAAAATATAAGTCCCAGTTTTGCAGACATTTTACAAAGCTAAAAGCTATGCAAAACATGAAAACAATAATTATTCAAGAGTCCTGATGACTTTCTACAGTCAACTAAATAAATTAGCAAATGCTGGCAAGTTACTGTAGGAAACATCCATAAGCATTAACTTGCACCACATGCCCCAATAGTTTAAAATTTGCCTGCAGAAACAATAAATTTTGTCCTAATTCAAACCTCCAGTAAATCCAACTTAATAAAATACTTTCAAATTTTGAGCCAGCAAAAGAGCTTCAGCAATCAAACTGTACCCCATGGGAAAAATTTATGGAATCATTGGTATACCCTTTTACTTTGGGTATTACATAAATATCAATGTCAAATAGAAGCTATAGTAACAGTAAAAAACATCCAATAAAACTTAAGAATTTATAGCAATCCAATGTACGACAACAGTCTCGAGAAGAAAGGCCGTCGTCAACTTCGACAGCATGTCAAGAAAAGGAGAAAAGAATGCACTAATTCTATTTTTCTTGTCATTTTCCGTATCATGTATAATTCTGCAACAGAAGATTCATCAGAGCTGGTATTGTTTTAGTTATGAATTGTACTATCAGAACAATGTGCATAATGCCTCTGTTCACTCATCTCACTTTCATTAGCAACAGAAAAGCTCTCCCCTCTTGTGCCAATTTCTTCATCTAATTTCATCTTTTATCTATGTAACCCTGCGTCATAGCAGTTATACTGCTGAAACATCAGGCATTGTGTAATCATAAAGGCATGGAATTTAAAATTTTACATTTTCTCTTCTAATACAATGCCTCACCATTCAATTGTTGAAATCCATTGTGGACTTTCTTGTCTTAGTTTACATCGAAAAATAACCCAAGATCAGCCACCAATGATGTTCTTTCCCAGATAGTTGAAATGCTATCCACAGAACTCGGTTCATTACTTTCTATAATTCGCGTTTGTATCTATAAGAGCGCAAAGAGAATTCAGATATTATAAACAAAAGAACCCCGAAACCAGGAAAAGCACGCGAGTTCATTAAGCATATACATATATTAGAAAAGAAGCAACCACGAACCTTCTGAGAATGGCAACAAAATCGCCACCGCGGCTAGTCAGAGCGACATCCGGCGCTTTCCCGATGGCCTCCTTTTCCTCGTCCCCAATCGCGAGAACGATCGGCAGAGACATGTTCACGACGGAGCCATCGGCGAGGCGGAGCGAGCGGAAGTGCAGGCTCTGCAGGTACTCCACCTCCCTCATGAATCCCCTCAGTGGGCTCGCCCACCCATCCGCGACCACGTGGACCCACTCCAGGTCGACCGGCCCGATCCTCACCGCAGGCAATCGAGACGCCTCCGCCCGCCTCGCGGCACGCTCGGCCTCCGGCACCACCAACTCCACGAGCGCGCCGCCGTCGGGCTCGATCAGCGAGCTCCGAACTGTCGCACGCGGCGAATAAGTAGAAGAGGAAGAAGTGTCTTGCATCGGGGAAAAAGAGGAGCGAGGAAGACGACAGGTTAGCGGATTAGAGTGGTAAAAAGGATTCTCTAACACAAGCAGATGATGGGCTTGGGTGCCACTTCTGTCTCTTCTTCTTCTTCTTCTTCTTGTTTTCAAAATTGATAATGTTGTTTTTCTTATGAATGAAGCACGAGAAGGGAGGACGTTATGGAAGTTTTGGGCTATGGAAACGGAATTGGAGGTAGAGAGAGCCATGTCTTGAGCGGGTGTGGAGATCCTATCGTGGTGGCTCCAAAATAGGGGATGCCGAATTCTAATTGGAAACTCAAAACATGTCGGTAAGGGTGGCTTGTTGGAGTCGAAATGAATCTCGCTTTTTCGGGAAGTCGAATGGGAACCGCATGTTGGGGTGGGATTGTTGATGCAGGTTGGGCTGGCGGCAGGAGCCACAGGTACGAAACCAAAACCGAGGAAGGGATCGGGAAGTTTGGAAGCCGTGGCCGCCGTTGGCTGAAGTAGTGACGATGGCCATGCAATTTCTGGGTGATTACATATTACTCATTTTGATTTCTGTACTTTAGCAAATAGCATTTGACATTATATATTTATGAACGTAAAATATTTAATCTCAATTCTTCTCGTTTACTTACATTGATGAAAAAAATCACACCTGTTATCAGGTGTAAAAAAAAAAGACACTAATGAAAAGGATAGAAACATAATTTTATTATTTTTAAATTATTAAATTTATATTCACTTTTTGTCCTAATCGATTTTTCTTCCTTTCATCTTTTCGACCTACTTGCTTGTTGCACTTGCAATGCTCATCACTATCGCACCTACATCGCTCGTCGCCGCCACACTTGCATCAGTCAATCGTTGCTCCTGCACCACTCGATCATCATCGCACTACACTGCTCGTCGTAGCAGCATCTGCATCGCTTAATCGTCGCCTCTCCTACACCATTCATTACCACCACGTCGAACCTACTCAATCGTCGCCGCTGCTCTTACATTGCTCGATCGTCGCACCTGCATCGCTTGCTATCACTGCATCGGACCCAACTTGCTTGCCACATCCGCTTGATTGTCGTACTTACTCGCCCATCACTCGTCCGTTGTACAATTGGGAGCATTCGCTGTGGCGTCAGAGGGGGCTGATGGGTCGATTCGGAAGCTTCTAGAGTTTGCTAAGGGCAAAGTGAAGGACGACAAAAGTACAGCTGATCGGTAACGGTGGGCTCGGGAGCTTTCCATTGCGCATGAGGACGATGATCTTGGAGTCTTGCAAGCAGATGCTGAGGCCGTCTGAATTCATGTTTAGAGATGATTGGGTTTTCACCATCACTGATTCATCTGTTTGCTTTTGCTTCTCCTTCTCCTTCTCTATGAAGTGACATCAAATTGTTTTATAGATTCCAATTGTATTAGCAATTTGGTATATGTTATAATCATGACATGACAGCCTCACAACATACACTATTTTCTTTGAACTTTTCATAATGTTCCAACTATAACAACGAGGGCAACCTACACAGATCAACTGTGCTCTTTATTGTATATATAACGACTGTTAAACTATAGATGTCATTTTTATACAACCAGTCTTAGAATATTGTGAATCAAAGATAATTGTTACCAGTGATCGTAGAATTTTGTATGTGCTTTAGCAATTTGGTTGTTATATAACCCTTATGGCGCACAATCGCTAATCTTTGCCATTGTAGCACATCCATGGATCATTGATCAGCGTATCTGGGGCATGATGATTTGACGTTATTTTTAACTTTCTGATACTGTTTTCAACTCTTTTAGAATTCATGAGTAAGTCAGTAGGTTTCATTTTAATTGTTGGTTTGCACTTGTTGCATTACTGTTTTTTTTTTTTGAGCTTTGCTGTACTATACACGTCAGGCTTTGATTCAACTTATAGAATTCGTAAGTGACTCATTAGGTTTAACTCAGTAGGATGTGCTCCTATCCACAATGTGCTACTTAGTTGTCTCTTATAGATTTGAAAGATAAGCTTTGAATTTGTACTGCATGCCAAGAAAAAAGGTATCTATGCTTGGATAACGTGCTGTCGGTAACTACAGATCCATTAAAATAACATCATAAGCATCTATCACTTGACCGACAGAAGACTGTTTATTTCTGATCAATACATGTAGTTTAATTCATGATTGAAAAGACATCAAATTGGTCATCATGCAACAATTGCTACAACATGGTAGACGTTTGTCTTTTTGGTAAGTAAGTTTCTCATCTCTTAGCCACATGTGAAAGCTGGAGACCATCTCTGAACTATTGTTGAGCACCTGTGCCATCCCCACGATATAGGTCTTCAAGATCAGAAGTCTTCAAAGCCTGGCAGAAGTTGTTAATGATCAATACGGTGCCAAGAAAAATAAATTGTTACCTTACAATGTACCAAGTATCTTGTAGATAAGCAAAATTCTATCTAGGTTGTTGACCAGTTTCCTTAACCTCTCCTTATACTATTGTATCCGGCAACTATTTTTCTATCCCATCTTCTTCATTCTTGCTCTTATTAAAACCACTATCATAATCAACAAAAAGATCATTTATAATTATAAGCAAAAATACTATTAACATAACAAAAGTTAAGATAATTCAACCGACATATTAAATAGTAATTTTATACATTTTATAAGAAGTGATATTCTATAAATAGTCTTTTTATTACATACGAGATATTAGTGGCAGATAAAGAAGTTGACATATTCGACGTAATAGAAAAAAATAATTTTTTTTTTAATTGCATTATCTATCAGTACTTTAACAATATTTTTAGGATCTTGGACAAATTTTATACTTTATTATAGCATTTTTAAAAATTCTTAATTTAAAAATGTAACCCATTATGATTCAACAAATATACATTTAATATAGTGATCAAAAAAAAAAAAAAACACTTACCAAAGGTTTCATCATTGGATAATTTAATAATAGGATCTATGTCTTTTTGCCTCATCCTCACTCTTCTCATGGCTGTACTAGAACTATTGCTGCTGCTTGGGGCAACTGCACTCCGATCCTTGGTTCTCGTCGATGTTGTACCCAATAAGGTTCAAGAACTTATTAACCTCGGTGAACAGTGGGAGCACTATGACAGAAGTGGAGATGCATAAGCAGCAAGCTTCTCTGATGACGACAAGACCATCATCGGTTAGGGCGAGGATGATGGGTTGACGGGCGAGTAGGATGTGGCGGCAATGAGCAGGAGAAGCAATGGTTGAGCGATACAGGAGTAGCAATGGTGACGAGAGTTGCAAATACAATGGTGGTCGAGCAGTGCAAGAGTGACGACGGTTTAGCGATGTAGGTAGAGTGGATGCAATGGGCGAGCGATGAGAAGTAGGTCAGAAAGAGAAGATAAAGAGAAATCAGTTAGGACGAGAAGTGGATATAAATTTAATAATTTAAAAATAATAAAAATATATTTTATCCTTTTCATTCGTACTCTTTTTGCATGTGACAATAAGTGTGATTTTTTCCATTGATGAAATTAGTGATGTAAAAAGAATTATGGTTAAATGTCTCACCTTCATAAGTGTAGGGACCCTAATGTTATTTTTTAAGGTATAGGGACTGGGATGCTAATCATAGTTAACTATAAGGGATAATATGTAATTATTCCATAATTTCTACTCAAATATTTCTCCCAAAAAATTTTTGTGGGATGCAACGAAATTCTATTTTAGAGAATTAGATTTCGATAGTAATTTTGTTGTTGCAAAAAATTAAATTAATTGGATGATTTTTATAAAAAATCTTAAAATTTTATTTTATGAGAGAGAACTCTTTCTTTCTCTTTGTAAAGAAATCTTTAAAAAAATTATCATGATAATCCAATATGAGCTAAACCAGACTTTCAATTCAACCAATCAAATATCTAAATTGAACAGACTATAATAATTTTGAATGGAGTAAGATGTTTTTATTCGTAAACCAAAAACATTATAATATCATTCAAAAATATTGTAACTAGATAATTTTTTTCTATTATTGTTCATTTTAAAAAATAAACATTATAAGAATTTTAAGTACTTAAGTATCAAGACTGATATTATAATGTATTCAGACTGGAAAGAGTATTAAGACTCTTCGATCAGATCGATGAGATGAGTACTTAAGTACAGAGTTTACTCAATTCCTCAAGGACCATGTGATATTATCCCAATGGACACCTCCTTATACACCTTAGCTAAATGGTGTGTTTGAAAGGAGAAATCCTATACCGTTAGACATGGTATGATCCATGATGAATTTTGCTGATATACCCATCTCATTCTGGGGATATGCCATAGAGACCGCAACTTACCTTATGAACAGAGTTCCAATTAAGTTGGTAGTGTCTACACCATATGAGAGAAGAAGCCCGATCTTAAGGTTATTAAGATTTGGGGTTGCCCTGCCCATGTTAAAAGACACAACCCCGATAAGTTAGAATCGAGGACAGAGTGGTACAAGTTCGTGGGATACCCCAAGGAAACTAGTGGGTATTATTTCTATCATCTCAAGGACCAAAAGGTCTTTGTAGCCAAGAAAGCAGTGTTTCTTGAGACGGAACACATTCTTTGTGGAGACAGTGGGAGCATGATAGAGTTGAGCGAGGTTGGAGAGCCTTTCTCAAGCACCACTCTATAGCCCGAGTCTGTTCAGGTACCTAATACACAAGTTCCAACTTTACATAGGTCCGGTAGAGTATATCATCCTCTTAAGAGATATGTGAGACATATTAGAGAGGATGTTGAGGATATTGATCCTCAGACTTACGAGGATGCTATTATAAGTATAGACTTCGGGAAATGACAAGAAGCCATGAATTCTGAGATGAATTCTATGTACTGCAACAAGGTTTGGAACCTAGTTGATGTGCCCGAAGGTATTATACCCATCGATTGCAAGTGGATCTTTAAGAAAAAAATCGGAGTAGATGGAAAGGTAGAGACCTATAAAACAAGGCTAGTGACTAAGGGGTATCGTCAAAGGCAAGGTATTGATTATGACGAAACCTTTTCACCTATAGCAATTCTAAAATCCATCCGAATTCTATTGGCTATTGCAGCATGGATGTGAAAATTGTATTCCTCAATGGGAACCTTGAGGAGGAGGTGTATATGATACAACCTGAGGAATTCATGTCCAAGGACTACCTAGATAAGGTGTGCAGGTTGCTTAGATTCATTTATGGACTAAAGCAAGCTTCTTGAAGTTGGAACATAAGATTTGATGAGGTGATCAGATCTTATAACTTCGTTAATAACGAAGATGAGCTTTGTGTGTACAAGAAGGTAAGTGGGAGCGCTATCACCTTTTTTGGTGTTATATGTGGATGACAACCTGATCATTGGGAATGATGCAGGAATGCTATACACAGTAAAGACTTGGTTATCTAGACACTGCTCCATGAAGGACTTAGGGGAAGCATCCTATATCTTGGAGATTCAGATCTATAGAGATAGATCCAAGAGGATGCTTAGCTTATCTTAGTCCAGGTACATAGACACTATTGTCAAAAGGTTTGGCATGAAAAATTTCAAGAGATGTCTCATACCGATGAGACATGGGATATCGCTTTCTAGGAGTATGACCCCAAAGACTCCTAAAGAAAGGGTGAACATAGATATGATACCTTATGCCTCAGCGATAGGGTCTATCATGTATGTCATGCTATGTACTAGGTCTGATATAGCACATGCTCTGAGTGTCACGAGCAAGTATCAGGCGGATTCAGGCTTGGAGCATTGGAAAGCAGTAAAGTGTATCCTTAAGTACTTAAGAAGGACTAAGGATCTTTTACTAGTATATAGAGGTAGTAGCCTTAGGGTTGAAGGTTACACAGACTCAAGTTTCAGTCTGATGTCGATAATAGCAAGTCAAATTCGGGATATGTGTATACCTTAAATGGAGGAGCAGTGTGCTGGAAGAGTTCTAAGTAAGATACTACTACTGACTCGACCATAAAAGCAGAGTACATTGTTGCAGCAAAGGCAATAAAGGAGGGAGTCTAGATGTAGAATTTCATCACAGATCTAGGAGTCGGGCCAAGTAGCGAGGAGTTGATTCCTTATATTGCGACAACTATGGGGCGATTACTCAAATAAGGGAACTCGAGTCTCATCAGAAGTATTTTGAGGAGGTTCCAACTTATTAGAGAGATCATAACCCGAGGATATGTAGTAGTGAAAAGAGTTCCAACCTAAGATAACATTGTAGATCCATTGACAAAGCCGTTATCTCATATTGTCTTTGAGCATCATAGGGGTTTAATCGGGATCAGACACATAGGTGATTGACTTTAGGTCAAGTGGGAGATTGCTAGTTATAGGTGTCCAACAAGCCAATCATGTTAGTGATGACATGCATGACTTGACATAGAATCTTTTTGCTTATTATATTTTAGCATTTATCACTTTTTATTGTCTATTGCATATATGCATGTATACCTTGTGATATCCTTCGATCTGTGAAATGGGAATCGGATCGTGATGAGATCACAATAATAAGATCGATTCACCTTTAAACACAAATCCTAAATAATCTCAATCATAGGTTACTTGAAAGGGACATCGAGATAACCGGACAGACTAGTGTGTTGTGTACCCGTCCATATGATAGATGCAGCTAGTCTCATAGCTGCTCGTGTGGGGACACTAGAGATACAGTACAGGTGCTCATTAGAGAATAAGTTCATTGATTGATCCGCTTATGGAAAATGGTTGATGATGCCTTATTGTCAGACAATAATTCCATAGTCCTAGTGGTGTATTTAGTTCTTAGACTTGAGACACCAAGGATGTCCTATATGAGTGATCCACTCTTTAATACTAGAGTTATAGGTTTGGATGTCCCAGATCTAATATAGTTGGTCATTGGAGTGGCAGTCAACCTTGCGCGGGCTATTAGGTGTCGATAGAGGATCATCCACTCTCGACGTCATGAGAGGAATATCTCATGTGTTCTTGCTTAGACAAATCCCTGGCTAGGGTCATTCGGATTGAGAGAGAAAGAGTTCTCCAGGAGAACCGAGTAGAGCGAGACTCGAGTAGAAACCGTATGGGTCTGACAGCACCATGCCCGATATACGGTCTTTGGGATATTAGATGGATGAGGGACTATATGTACACAGTAACTAAGGACAGACATGTCCAATTGACTGGATTCCCCTATATCATTTGGGGACTACGACGTAGTAGCCTAGTACGTCCGTAGTCGATAAGTTGAGTGAATTATTACATATATAATAATTCATTGAGTCAGAAGGAGTTCTGATAGGTATGACTTACGACCAACTCGATATTAGGCCTAGAAGGTCACACACATATGGTACGCATTGCGATAAGTAGAGGTTCAGATATCAAATATCCGCCGAAGCCCCTATCTTATTGGATATCCAATAAGCCCCTGAATTATTGGATCCCATGGACGAGATCCAATAAGATTTCATGAGAGATTATTGGATAGAGATCCACTAATCTAAAAGGCTTGGGTAATTAGATGTAGATCTAATACCCAATATGGGAGGATCCATTAGGGTTTGATAAGGGACCTTTATAAATAGGAGGGATTCAGTGGTTCATAGGCTAGAGCCTTTGCTTGCCTCTTCTATTCTCCTCCCTCTCTCTATCTCAGAGCAGGCCTTGAGTTTTGATGAGCATCGTCGCAGCCCTACTGTATGGATCACCGCTAGAAAGGAGGGCGTTTGACCTCCTTCACCCTCTCCTAGAGATCTATAGGGAATCAAGGATATACGATCTCTCTAGGTAACATAATCTACTTTATACGTAGTTTTAAGTTTCACGGATTTTTGCACACCAATCTTCGTATAATGACGAACATATCTATAAGAATTGGGGATTTTGTTTTCTGTTCTTCCACTGCGTATGAGATATCGCCCCCAAGATTTCCCAACAAAAACTTCTTGCATTTTAGAAGTTTGATGGCATTGAGAAGGTTAATCACATTAGCTAACTCAACACAAGGAGTACAAATACTTCAAGTGCTTCAGAAGTATGAACAAAGAGCATGCGAAGACTAGTAACCAGCTCAATGCATGGAGCACAACCCTCGAGAAGGCAAGCAAAGTCAAGTAACCTTTGCCTTCTCAACTCTTAAGAGAATTGCCGTAACTGAATACCTCAATTCTCTTATCTATCCAACAAAGGAGCTCTGTACATATTCAAAGACCCTTCGAAGACACCAAATGAAAGACAATAGTTATCAAATCTTCACCAATGGTGATCAGTGCTACTGAGAGTAGATTATTCGCTTCATTTCCTAACAGAATACTAATCAAATGTGGAAGTGATACGAACCTACTTAGAAGTGACAAGTAAGTGAAAGAAGAGGTGATGGGCAAATTTTGTGGAGGAAGGACCCAAAAAACTTCAAAAGTTTGCGAGGCGGTGCTCGTTAAAGCTCTAACAAGCATCCACCCAATTCAAGCAGCATGATACATTTGAGAGACTAGCACATAGTAAAGATGGTCTTTTCCTTAATCTGAAGGATCCGTAGGAACCAATAGGGATCAACACAACTCTGCCAACCCAACACAAGAGTCAGAGTTATTGACGAGTTGAAACAACATGACAGATCAAAAGTTAAACTACTTAACAACAACAACGAAGAGCAGTTGGGAGCCAAGAGGTGTATTGCAACATCGAGCATAAGATTAAAGAGTCAACAAATGCATGGAGTTGTAGTGTCAGCAAAGGCTTCGACGAGGACATTGAAGTAAAAAGTGAGGGAGAATGTCACAAACAAAATTATAAACAAGGTGTTTAATATAATGTTCATGTATGTCTATATCTTTTAGTTTGTTTATGCTTTGCATAGTATGTAGAGGGACGATTGAAAGCTTAACAACCTCATTTTAGTTAGGTTTGATAGTCATTTTAGGCTTCTAAATAAAGGTTGTGTCATATGGACACTTGTGAGAGATTTCAATCTATAGTAGACCATTTTGGATCCTTTGTTGTGCGACCGTTCAGAGCTTGTGAAGTCTGTTTGTAATTTACGTTGGTTATGAAGTGTTTCCTAAAATGAATGCTTATGGATCCCGAGTGAGACACTTTTTTTAACCCGTTTTCTCTTTTGTAGGTCCTAAGGGACCATAGGAGGATTTGGGGAGGCTGACCTTTGCGGACGGACACGTATGGGTGCCACATGACTTAGGCAAAATCAGCTAAGTCCATGATCGTAAAGTGGCAACTACAAAGGGTTAGGGCCGTCGCACTAGCACTACTAGTGAGAAGGATAATTTTGCCCCTCTAAATTTAAAAAAAATTAGCTTTGTCCTTTCTATCCAAATTACAAAAAATGCCCTTTAGAATTCAAAATTTTTTCTACATTTCCTGAATTTTATAAAATATTAGTTAATTAAAAATTTTAATTAACTATTATTATTTATCTAAAAGTCCTATATAATGATATATACATATGATGTACAATGTAGGAGGATGATCATGGATCATGTGATGTGTATATATAATTGTTATTGGGGCTTGCGTGCTTGTAATTATATTGTAATTACATGAAGATGAGCGACAGAAGCCTAGAGGTGGCAATGGGTCCCGTGAGGCTAATTCGGACAATTGTGACACATGGAGATGTGCCGAGGTGTCGGCAGATCCGACGATGATGAGAGGGAGGATCATCGAGCATGGAGATGCGCTGATACACACATAGATCCTGATGTAACTGATTAGGCTTAGTAGCTTAGGCCTGATCATTTTAGGTTGTGGTCTATGACCATCTGATATGCTTATGTATATGATTGATATACACCTCCTAGATAAGTATATATATATATATATATATATATATATATATATATATATATATATATATATATATATATATATTTGCATGCGATGTAAATATATATTAAATATGTATATGTGTGACACATTATATTAAGAGACCAAATCAAAATTCCCTCATATAATAATATTAAGTAAGCGTGAGGTAATTAGATTGACTCACATAGCCTTCCATCGTTATAGGAAGAAATCGAATCCCAACGAAGGTTGAGTTGGTCGAGTCCCTCGAGGCTCTCCTATATTGCGATTCGAGATCTTGCTTACGCCATAGAAATATCACTGATGACCTGAGGACATGGTATACTTAGTCGAGTCCCTTGAGGGCATATTATCGAATCAGACTCATCTTGTAACGATGGTGATGACTTAACTGGACATCATGGTTGGTCGAGTCCCTCGAGACCATGATGGTTCGGAGGCCAAACAGGACAAAAATCATAAGGAGTTGTGATTGGCAAGAGTCGACTACCTTTTTGGGCTTAGTGTAATTGGTTGAGTCCCTCGAGGTTACACTAAGACACCAATTAGATCCTAATCCCCACTAAAAGTCTGTTAGAGACTTCCGTTTCACATGTTGAGGGTGTCGCGTGACTCGCTAAAAAAATAGTGAGAGCACGTCAAGATAGAAGTCCATATCTTGATTATTTATTTTTCTATAAAATACGTATATTATTTATTTATGCTACATCTTGGAAACAAATCATTAAACATGATACTTGCTAATAAATGTCATATATATAAAAAAAAGGAATCAACTTTATGAGTAGTAATACTCAACAAAATCCGACTATATTTGTTAAAGGACCCACATTACATGTTTCCCCTAAAATTAGATGTAATTTTTATGGTAGATATAATCAATATGCCTATAAATTTTTATTTAAAAAACATAGTTCACATAAATTAATTTAGGTTCCTAAATGAACCATAAATGACTTAATGCCAATAGTCAACTTAGGTAGATCTAACCATGAGGGACTTAAAGTTAAATGGATACCTAAAGCAAACTCCTCTTTCTTATAGATATGTCTATAATCAAAAGCTAAGAGCAAGAGATGGTATCTTGATAGTAGATGCTCAAGGCATATGATCGGAGATCCAACATATTTCTCTAAGCTCACTAGCAAAGATGAAGGATATGTCACTTTCAGAGATAATAACAAAGGAAAAATTATTAGAAAGGAAATATAAGTAACAAATCAAACCTCTTGATTGAAGATGTTTTATTAATCGATGGTTTAAAACATAATTTACTAAATATAGCCAATTGTGTAATAATGGATATAACATTAAAGTTGAATCTAATGCTTACATTATAGAGATACCGCATAAAAATAATCTATGATTGTGTTAAGGACTAAGTATACTATTGTAATGAAACTTATTTTTCAATTTTAAACGATGATGCATGGCTTTGGCATAAGAGATTAGGTCATGCAAGTATGAAATTAATTTCACAAATTGTAACTAAAGAACTTATAAGAGGTATGCCTTGAATTAAATTTGTCAAAGATAAAGTTTGTGATGCATACCAACTAGGTGAACAAATAAATAGTAACTTTAAATCTAAAAATCAGGTAAGTACCTCTAGACCACTATAATTAATTTATATAGATTTATTTGGATTAATTGATATCATAGGTCTAGGAGATAGTAAATATATTTTTGTGATTATTGATGATTATAGTAGATATACTTAGAAATACTTCTTAAAAGTGATTGCTTTAAATATTTTTTAAAGTTTTGCAAACAAGTTCAAAATAAAAAGGGTTTTATGATTTCTTCTATTCGTAGTGATCATAGTAGTGAATTTAAAAACCATAATTTTTAAGATTTTTGTGATTTAAATGGGCATGAGCATAATTTTTCCACTCCAAGAAATTTATAACAAAATAGAGTTGTTGAGAAAAAAATAAGAGTTTACAAGAGATGGTAAGAACCATACTTAATAAACATAACCTACCCAAATATATTTGGGTTGAAGCTGTTAACATGGCATGTAATGTCATGAATAGAGTTCTCATAAGACCACTACTATCCAAATCTCCTTATGAATTGTAGAACAATAAAAGACCCAACATTTCATATTTTAAAGTTTTTGGGTGCAAATGTTTTATTTTAAATGAAAAGGATGCCTTAGGTAAATTTGATACAAAATCTGATGAAAGTATTTTTTTTGGGATATTCCTTTATTTCTAAAGTTTATCGAATTTTCAATAAAAGAACTTTAGTTATTGAGGAATCTATCCATGTTATTTTTAATGAGTTTCTCAAATTTAAGAAAAATGATTTTGATTTTGATACTTTGAATTTAAATGAGAATTCTCCTCTCCTAAGTAACTTGGATGCATTTACTTCCAAAAAATCTTTACCCAAGGAATGAAAGTATATAGATGCACATCCTAAGGAGTTAATCATTGGAGATACATCAAAAGGTGTTCAAACTCTTTCTTTATTTAAAAATTTGTATGCAAATGCTATATTTTTATCTCAAATTAAACCTAAATACATTGATGATATCTAAAAGATGACTCGTGGGTTTTTGCAATGTATGAAAAATTAAATTAATTTGAGAGAAATAAGGTATGAATGCTTATTCTAGATCTAGTGATTATATCATAATTGAAACTAAATGAGTCTTTAGGAATAAACAAGATAAACTTGGTATCATGGTTCGAAATAAGGCTAGATTAGCGACCAAAGGATTCAACCAAGAAGAAAGTATCGACTATGAAGAAACCATTGCTCTTGTGGCAAAACTTGAAACCATAAGGATACTCCTTGCTTATGTATGTTATAATAATTTTAAGATATTTCAAATGGATATCAAAATTGCTTTTCTTAATAGCTTTATTTTTGAAGAATTTTATATTGAGCAATCATGTTCTTTTTTCAAATTATATTTTTAAGTTATCTAAGACTCTATGTGGATTGAAGCAAACCCCAAGAACTTGGTACGAGAGACTTAACTCATTTCTTATTAATAATATTTTTTTTGAAAGGTAAGATTGATATCATATTATTTATTAAATATTTTAAAAATATTTTTTATTATTTAAATTTAATTGGGTGAATTGACATTTTCTTGGGATTACAAATTAAGTAACTAAGTGGTGGAACTTTTGTTAGTCAAACTAAGTATGCTTTGGATCTATTAAAATAATTTCATATGGATAATGCTAAGGCCATTAACACACCAATAAGTACTTCTACAATATTAGATATGGATAATGAAGGAGAATGTTTTGATCAAAAGACTTATAGAGATATCATCGGTAGCTTACTACATCTTATTGCAACTAGACTTGATATAATGTTTAGAGTTGGACTTTGTGCTAGATTTCAATTTAATCATAAACAATCTCAATATAAAGCAGTTAAAAGGATTTTTAGATGCTTAAAAGGAACTCCTAATCTAGGATTATGGTATTCAAAATATAAAAATTTTGACTTGATTACTTATGCTGATGTTGACTTTGCTGGATGTAGAATAGATAAAAAATATATTTTTAGAACATGTCAACTTCTAAGTCATGCACTTGTTTCTTGATCTTTCAAGAAACAAAACTCTGTTGCATTATCTACAGCCAAGGTTGAATATATAGTAGTAAGTGCATGTTGTGCACAAGTAATATGGATAAAAAACACCTTAAAAGATTATAGACTTTACTTGAAAAATATTCTTATAAAATGTGATAATACTAGTGTCATTTGTTTAACAAAGAATCTCATTCAACATCTATAAATAAACACAATGATATTAGACATAATTTTATTAAGGATTATGTTAATAATCATAATATATCTTTAGATTTTATTGACGCAAAACATCAATTAGCAGATATTTTTATTAAACCATTGAATGAGGAACAATTTGATTTTATTAGAAGAGAATTAGGCTTGTTGAATCTTCCAAATGCATGAATTCTGCTCATATATTTTTTATGGATTATTATTGTGATTTCTTGATTTTCATCACTTGCGTTTTCTTTTGAATCAAGATCATTTCTTATAATTATCTCTTTTCGCTATTTACAAAAGAAGATATTTATCAAAATGAATCATGATTTTTCAGTATTTATGATTTGATATTTCATGATTTAAACTTATCTTTGATATCTTTATGTTAAGATTGGAACATTGATTTTCTACCACTATATCCTTTCCTTTTTTTTTATAATGACAAAGGGAGGGAAAGAATTGTTAGCTTACACATCTCAAAAGAGAAGCAAGACTTGCTAGCTTGTACTTATCAAATAAGCACAAACTTAGTAGCTTTCATACTTCAAAGAGAAGTAAAACACTTATACTTTTTCTCCTTTTTTGTTGATGACAAAAGAGGAGAAGTAATGATGATATAAAATTTTAATATTTTGGAATCATGTATGTTATGATGTACCTTAATGATTTGAAATTATGTATATAATACTCATGAATTTATGATGATGTATGCAATGATATACATATGAAGTAATGAATACTTTGATATTATAATGATACATATGATGTATGTAATGATATATTAATTATACATATGAAGTGTGTAAGTCATTATATGTTAACTATACATATGAGGTGTGAAAAGTCACCTTCATTAAAATTGTTTCGATTTGAATTCAAAGACTAATATTAAAAGGTTATCTCTTTTTGAATTCAAGTTTATTTCGATATGATATATAGATAGGGGGAGTTTAGTTAAAACTCGTTGTCATCATAAAAAAAGATATTGTTGAATCTCAAATTTTGATGATAAAATTAATTGATGAAGTTATGAACTAATGAACGTTTGAGAAATGTGATGCAGGACTAACTTCGATCATGAAGATATAAATCGATTGAAGCAAGAGAATCAGACATTAGGTCGGAGTCAGAGATCGAGCATTGAGCTGGAAGGATCGGACATTGCGCTAAGATCGAATGTTGTGCGAGTCAACATGTTGATGGGTCAAGCAATACGCTAAAGAAAAGCATGATGCATCGGGAGTAATAAACTAATGATATACCGGATAATATAGGATTCATGTTTTGTAATCATTTGTCTTAATCATTGTAGTTTAGGTTTTAATTGAGTAGGTTTTAGGTGTAACTAGGCCAACTCAATTAAGGGCCCATTGGGCCTGAATCAAGACTGATTTAGGTTTATTGGAAGGCTCATTTAGTGACCTATAGTTGAGTCAGACAATGACACTACCAGACCAGGCGATGGAACCGCATATGAGCTGAAAAGTACAAAGTGTATATTTTTGGAAGACTTAGCGGTGGGACCACCAGTGTCAAGCGGTGGTACCACCTAGACTGGTGGTAGTACTACTAGAACATAGTCTTTGAGACTGTATCATATGGTGGTACTACCGGTGCTCAGTGCTGTAGGCGGTGGTACCACCCAACACTAGCGGTAGTATCGCTAATATCCTTAAAACCCATAGATGAGACTTTTTGGTTTCATTTTTGAAGCCATTTGAGATCTATAAATACTCCACTTATTCTTGCTTGAGATAGTAAGAAAAGAGTATAAAAAACTTGAGATTTTAAGTTTGCAAACTCTATTGAGAGTCTTGAATTCCTTCCTCCTAAATCTTCTAAGTCATTCTAAGAGAGTTGTGAGAACTACTTGTAAAAAGAGTTGTAAATGTTCTCTCTTAAACCTGTGAAAATGATAAAAGAATTATAATAAGGATGGTTAATCTTCGCTTATTGAAAGAAGATCGTTAGTAAAAACTGTTGGCCTCGACAGAGGAGAAATCAGGAGTAGACGTAGGTCGTGACAACCATATCACTATAAATCCGGTGTGTATTTTCTTTGTGCTTTTTATTTTTATTGCTCACTAATTTAGTTGTTCATTATTTTTATCCACATTCTAAGTTAAACATATTTCGGATTGATCGAATGAAATTTTTTGAATCGTTTTAACTTTTTGAAAGTACTAATTCACTCCATTCTCTTAGTGCATTTACGATCGACACCTCCCTAAGGAAACAACATAAATATTTTTGGTTTTTATCCCCTAGTGTAAGAAGCTCCTTGAAGTCAAGAACTTTCCACCGATATCATATATTTGGCCAAAATCCTTGCAAATCAAATCAAACAGTCTTCGGAATGACTTCATCGCTAGAGGACAATTTACCTTTGGCAAAGCATTCAGAACAATATTTTTGTTGCTCAATAGATTATTCACTTATTTTATAATTTTAATGTTAGGAATCCATATATAATATAAAAAATAACTTAGAAAAAACCTTCAACCGTATCTCTTGGAAAGTCATTGCTACTGCTGTTTATCTTAATAATTTTCCTGCTTAATTTATTAACTGGATTATGCTTATTTCTTCCCCTTACTTTCATGCTTGATTAATAAAATTTCTTCCAAATAGTTCTTAGGGAAATATGTTATTCATCAACATGAACCTCTTTCATCGTATCTATATATTCTTGTGGTTCAACTTTTATCTCATTTACTTAATAAAGCTCATGAGAAAAAAGAAATACTTCAATTTGTTTTACAATTTTATCTAAACTATATCATATGCTGATGATATCATCCTTTACTTTTATTCTATCAAACAATCTTGTGACAATATCATTTAGGTTTTCAAACAATATGAAATGTTCATTAACCAAAAAATCAACCTTAACAAGTCTAAAATCTTCTTCCCTAAATATACATCATTGAACATTATTGCTCCTAAAAGAAAACAAAAAATTTCTTTTAGGTACCTTGGTACATAACTGCTCCTCAAAGTTCCCCTCCTCCTCATAATCATGTCATCTCTCAAGTTTGCTAGAGACTTGATGCTTGGTGTAGCTCCTCTCTCTCTCTCTCTCTCTCTCTCTCTCTCTCTCTCTCTCTCTCTCTCTCTCTCTCTCTCTCTCTCTCTCTCAACTTGATCATGTTGTGCTGATTAAATCTGTCTTAAACTCCATCCCAATTTATACTTTGAGCATCACTTGGCTCCCAAAAAACATAATGAACTAATTGGATCAGTGCATTAGAAACTTCCATTGGCAGAAAATTTCCAATTCTAAAGATATGCATCTTCTCTCTTAGAGCAAAGTCACCTTGCCAAATGAGTAGGGTGGCCTTGGGATTCATGACCACCAAATCAGCCAAATTGCCCTATACTGCAAAAGGCTCATACAATATTTAAACAATGATTCCTCCACTTGGATTTGTAATGTTAGGGCTAAATACGGGATCTAAACCTTTGGAACATTTCCGTTCCGTCTGGTGTCATAATTGTTTTCTTCATGCCACAACCAAACACTCACTGGAGTTTTCAAAAACCATTGGTGATGGCTCTTCTACTAATTTTCTTACCACGAATAGGTTATTCGGCACTCTTGCTATGATTGATCCCTACTTATATTGATCCTAACTATCATACATCTATTCTTGCTGAATTTATTTCCAATGGCAGTTGGAAAATAGATAAACTTCTTTAGGTTTGTGGTCCATCTTTAGTTGAGCAAATCCTACAGATTGACATTGCTAGGGATCCCTATGTAGTAGATATATGGATTTGAAAGCCTGATGCAAAAGGATCAACTTCTTCATGGCATGCTTATATTATGCTTCATAGGTTGTGCCATGATGCTGATGTGATTTGGGATGATTGGCATGACCTTCTAAAAATTCCAACCATTTCAAAACTCCAAATATTCTATTGGAAACTTATCCAACATCATCTTGCTAGTATTAACATTACCTCTATGGAAGTGATGAGGATTCAAGAGATCACATTTCCTTCAAATGTGATTTTTTCCTCTTGGATGTGGACACAGATAGAATTATAGTTTAATATTCATTTCAAATACATGGATAGTTGGAAAAATGATTTATGGCTCAAAGAAGGAGATGATAGGAACTTAGATCAATCACCCTTTGATCTTAGCAAGTTGTTATACACAATAAATCTCAGGGACCGACCCACAATGCCAACCCCGCATAGGATGGCTGGTATAAATTAAATGTGGATGGCTGTTGGTGTTATGAAAACAATGATTAGAAATAATGAAAGTGTTATCATTGATGTTGGTTATGGTTTTAAACCTTATACCCTCTTGCTCTTAACAGAGGGGGTTAGGAGAAGCTGTGGCTATGGGAGTGACCAAGGCGCTTTGATTGATGCTGTGAACCTCTTTCCCAACCCACCATGTTGCATTTTGAATATTGTCTGTGATATCAAACTTCTGCTGACTATTTTTTTGTTTTTGAGTTGAGACATATATAGATAGAGAAGGCATGCTCATTGGCTTACTAACTTTGTGATGTCTTTTGTGAGAGTATTAGGAGTATTTTTTATTTTAAAAAGATGAAACTCTCTTTAGGTATTTTGTAAATGTGGGATGTTATTTGGAAAACCCAAAACTTATGATTTTTTCTAGAAAGTCATCCATTTAGATTGGATAATTTATCCAAAAATAAAAACCTCTTACTATTGACTTTTTATAAAATGGTATCTCCCATTCTTTTTTTTATTTGGGCATCCCTTTTTTTCTTATTTATTTGGATAGAGACACCTTTATCTTTTATGTTGACATTATAATCAAGGAAAAATTTATAGTTTAGTTTTCTTTTTGTTGAATTGGTTCGATCTAGCTTTTTTGCCTCTTCCTTTTCCCCCTCCTCCTTCACCTTCACCTTCACCTCCCCTTCCTCCTCCTGTGTCTTATCCTTCACCTCTTGCCTCTCAAAAGTTGATCAAGTTAGTTATACTCAAAATTAAAACAAATTACATTCGATTACAAAATTTATCTGTTCAATTTTGAATTATTCAAAAATCAGACCAATTTAATTCAATTGGTTCAAAATTGATTCAGTTTCAAATGGTGTACTAATTCAATGGGTTTCATTCAAGAATTTTTTTATTATTTATCAGGAAAACATCTTTGGTAAAACCAATGAGAGGTGCCATTTGGTTAAAATGACTTTATAAATGGTTCTCCCATTCTTTTTTTATTTGGCATCCCTTTTTTCTTATTTATTTGGCTATAGACACCTTTATCTTTTATGTTGACATTATAATCAAGGAAAAATTTATCGTTTAGTTTTCTTTTGTGAATTGGTTCGATCTAGCTTTTTTGCCTCTTCCTTTTCCCCCTCCTCTTCACCTTCACCTTCACATTCCCCTTCTCCTCCTGTGTATCTATCATTCACCTCTTGACCTCTCAAAAGTTGATCAAGCTTAGTTATACTCAAAATTAAACAAATTTACCATTCGATTTACAAATTTATCTCGTTCCAATTTTGAATATTCAAAACTCAGCCAATTTAATTTCAATTGGTTTCAAAATTGATTCAGTTTCAAATGGTGTATACAATTCAATTGGGTTTCATTCAAGAATTTTTTTATTATTTATCAGGAAAACATCTTTGGTAAAAACCAATGAGAGGTGCCATTTGGTAAAATATAATACTAGAGTTTTTTTCCTGTAAAATATCTAACAATTCTTGAAAAAAATAAAATATCCAGTTAAATTTGGTTCTAATTAAAAAATAAACTAACCATTTAAAATTAAAAATAATAATATTATATGATAAATTGTCATCTGCATACAATCTGAGAATTGATCTCAAGATGGGACCTAAAAGCTGCCTGCTGTGTATTTGAACACGGAGGAAAAGACAGATTTCATTTCAGCAACCAACAATCGAAAAAAATAAAATAAAAGGACAAAGTTGAATTTTCCAAAAAGATAAGTAGAAAACGAGAAAGGTAATAAATCGGTTATCTTTTGATGACCCCAAACAAAAGAGGTTTGGACTTTGTATGGAGCAAACTCCAACTAGTCGTTTGGGGACTTATCAGTGTACTACTATCTCGAATAGGTGATAGAGAATGACATTTCATAGTTGAGAACACTAACCTACCTTCAGATTAATCCAAAAGAAAGTTGGACTATAGTTAGGTTCGCATCAGGCATGTTCTTGAGGTATCAAGTCTTACTAAGCATCACAAAATGAAGGATTACAATTTTATTCGTTTTTGTTTTCTTGATTTAGTATGATCTTTGATGATATTATATTATTGATAAATATTTAACTTAATGAAAGAAAAAAGGTTTGAGACATGAAGAGACTATGACATGGAAAAAGAAGAAGAAAAGAAAAAAAAAAAAGAGAAAGGTTTCTAAAGTGAAAAAACAGGAAACCAAAAAGTTGCTTCCTATCGAATTCTTTTCGAGAGACCAAGGAAAAATTAAGAAATTAATAATGTTTTGTATTGGGAGTAAACTATTCTGTAAGACATTAGCATTTAAAATTTGACATTTGTCCTCGATTATTAATTTATATATCTTGTATGATTTAGAAAAATAGGAAGATTCTTTTTATTACTTATTGATATTAATGATATACAATAAAATGTAATGACCCAATGACTCCGCCAAACTTGTTTCCACAGTAGTAATGACTGGAACATATTATTTGAATCACTTCTTTGATTACAAAACATGTAACAAAGGATACACATTTACAAGAATTTAGAAGTAAAAAAAATATATAGTGAAAGGAGGGAGAGCAAAAAAAAAAGGAAAGGTTGCAACAAATATGCAAACCTAGATAATTGGAGTGCTCACAAAAGTGTAAAAAAGAGAAAGAAAGAGGAAAGAAAACAAACAAATAAATAAATTTGTTTGGTATCAATCAGAACACATATTCGACTCGAAATTTTTGTATGATTGCTGATATATATATTCTGATTATCCATAATCAAGGAAAATATCTTATAGTTCATCTAGCCCATTTAAGATTAATTATGTGTATTTCTAAAATAAAAAATATAAGATTTGCAAAGACTATTTGAAATATTGACTTACTTTCAAAATGTTTTATTGCATAAAATAATTACAAAACCTTTTGCAAATATTGTTTTGAAATGCTTCATGATTGCGTAAGTTTGAAATGATTCGCAAAGACAATTCAAATGTCTGACGATAATTTAACTGGGTGGGTAGACACTCTTGTCTTGCTCAAATTGGTTTTGATCTAATTTTTAAGAATCGACTTCTAGTTTTAAAAGCTTCCATCGGACCACAAAATGGGGTCCGCTCCTTGTTCAAATTGTTTTTTGGAAGTTGTGTAGCTTTTAATCATTTAATGACGATTTAGGATCTCAAGCCAGTTTAGCCTGAATTATGATGACATCCAAATGGTTGCACAGTTTTTTTCTTAAAACTACTGAAAATTTAGGCTGATTTTTAGGATCTCTTCTTAGGAGAGTTCAAAGCACGATTTACTCTTTCGTTCTTTTAATTAAAGCCGAAAGTAGTCTCATAGTTCATAAATTTAATGACTCATTGATAGTAGGACCATAATGTTAAAGTATAATGGGGTGAATAATGGAATTGTTGATCACCCAATCAAATCCTAAGACATCAAGATTACCATAAGATTCTAGAGAAAGGGTTTGAAAAGACACTAGAGATTATTCTTCTTATCATCATGCAACAATTAGTTATGTTAGTTACAGTTCAATAGTCAAAGATAAAATCATTCTTATCAGAACCAGATCATTTCTTCAGAGTAGAAAAAATAAGAGCCAGACCATTGACTTATCCAATCTACTTGTTCGATCGATTTTGTTAAGACATCACAATAAACCAATTGATTCGCAACTGATTCAATTGGACATGAGAACCACTGCAATTCCATGCTACTTCTTAACCTGCTGCGTTCTTCGGGTTTCCAACTCAGCAACAAGCTGGGAATACCTATTTTTTGCTTCCTCCAGTTCATGCTCCAACTCCTCAACCTGTACGAACAAACAATAGCTGATAATGGACCTTTGTGTTGCACCCTCTAATGAACAGGTCCGTAACAGAAATATCATGAAACAATTCACTTACAGTTTGCTTTAACTGAGCTGTCTTTAACTGGAGCTCTGCCCGCCTGTTTATTTCAACACCAACTTAAAATTTCATTAAATGCCAAGGATAAAGTCTTTAAATGGCTTGTTCACACCACAAAATTTATGTAATTTCATCACTTGAATAAACAAAATGTACGATAAAGCAGTCGACTCATGGTGTCTTCTTTCAGACTGAATTCAACTACTAACCTACAAACTGGTAGAACCATATTTACATGTAATGGTCGAAAAAAAATTATTTTATAGGCAGAAACTAAAGTCCAAAGCTACCGCAGAAAGAAAAGAACAAAGGGTCAAAAAAGGCAAACAAGCATGATGGGATGAATATCAAGCATATGCAGACAACAGGAAATTCTAGCGAAAACTGCCTTGTATATTTCAAATCAACTTGCTGTCAGTTGGCATGCACAAATAGAAAATCTGACTATTATGAAAGAAGTTTTGCGGGAAGTACATAAATAAAGTTCAGAAACTGAGAGCACAAATCTAATGATATATTTAGGAGGCATAATTTTTCAGCCTATGATATTAGAGCAACCCCAAAGAGCACGTTTGTTCCTGAAAATGTGAAAAATGCCTGGAATAGTTTTACTTGTTTTGTACGTTAAAAGCTGAAGAAGGCAGTAAAGATGAAATAAAAAATCCAATTCAAACTACAATTTCTAGGATGGATTTACAGAATCCTGCCCTTGATAACCTCAATGAAAATTCTCCACACAAGGAAAAAGAAGAAAAAACACGTAATAATGTTTTACCTGTGTTAGTTTTTAAGAGTTCAAGACCTCCCAGCAGAAGTCAGATTCCAACAAAGGCTCTATTTTGGAAATGTGACTTGCTATTAGTACAACTCACATGGAGCCAAATAATGGAAGTCCAATTTTACCCAAATTCTACTTTTTCCCACATTTACACTATACCAAACACAGAAGATTGCAAGTATTATTGATCACCTTCTATGTATCACTAAAGTATAGACAAAATCAAGGTCTGAAATTTTGTACTGTACCGGAGTTTCGACGATCGCTCGGTACGGTACGAAACGGTATACTGAGCGGTATATCGCTCAGTATATATATATATATATATATATATATATATATATATATATATATATATATATATATATATATATATATATATATATATATATATATATATATAACTCGACGTCGCCTCTCTCTTCTCCCAGGCGAAGAGACATTGCCTCTCGAAGCGACGTCGCCTCGTTTATATTTATATAAAATTAATATATATATATATAAGATTATATATATATTTATATATATATATATTTTATTTAAAAGGCGACGTCGCATCGCCTCGACGACATCGCCTTTTCCTTCCTCATGCGGGGCAACGTCGCCTCGTTTATATATATATATATATATATAATCCGAAAAAGGCGACATCGCGACGCCTTGGTGACGTTGTCGAACGTCACATTTTTCTAAAATATATATATATATATTTATTTATATATTATATTATTATTATTTTTTGTTCTTATCGGTATGTCGTCAGACCGATACATACCGCTCGGTATCATTCGGTATTGCCTTCCTTGGACAAAATAGTATTTTACTTTATATGATGACAAAACCATCTTGACAGTCGTATGGTCAATGCTAGTATAAGAATGTTGACTTAACGTTATCAGAATATTACATCCATGTCAAGTTTCGAGTTTCATGAGAAATTTCTAGAGAACAAAAGATTATATAAAAGACATCATTATGCTTGTTGGAAGCATTATTTTGATGATGATCTAGAGAAAAAGAGAGAGAGAGAGAGAGAGAGAGAGAGAGAGAGAGAGAGAGGAAGAGGGAAGGAGTAGGAGAGGAAAGGAGAAGAGGGGGTGGTGGAGGCGAAGAATAGAATTGTCTGAATTGATGAGCAGCGGGTGACAAGTGGACAAGGCAGGTGGTGGTTAAGCAATAGTGCAGAAAGAGAGAGCCGACTTGCAAGGAGCAGCGAATCCTAAAAAGTAGAGGATTAGGATCTTTTAAAGCACAAAAGGGACCAAACATCATTAAAGAAAAAAGAAAACTGGACCTGCTCAAAATGGGGTAGTCCATCTCTCTACCCATGCATGGACCGGTAAATAAAGATCAGAACGAACCGGTCTGGGTGGAATCAAAGTCCTTGATGATCACACGATTGGTGATGGCTAGTAACTGTTGATGACTTAGAGCATCATAATTGCATCATGTTTGGCCTATCTTGAATGTGAATGAACTAGAATCCAAGCCAACCAAGAACTACAGGAAGATCTGAATGATGATGATTTGAAGGATAGAGCTCAATAAACTTTATGCTATCAAGCACTTCAAAACTTGAGTTCAAATTGAGTATCATTGAAGGCTATCTATAGTATTAATTCTAAGATATACTAAACAATAATATTTGAATGCTTAATTGGCATAAGAAAAAAGGGTCACACAAACTCACCTAACACCTGGACACCTTAATTTAAAAGTTTAACTAATCAGAGAGTAAAATTGATTCACCAAAATGTAACATATGCTTGGTAATGTGTATATGGCAATCCTTGCCTAGTCGAGTACAAGTTAGCTAACCGGGGAAAGTGACCTTAATAATAATCTATGATGAATCAATACCATTTACTTGTCGACTATCCAGTATGCTTTACTGGATTGTGAACTAACCAAGGTTTGAAATTTCATACCGTACCGAGGTATCGACCTTTGCTCGGTATGATACATTGTACCGAACGATATGCCTAAATATATATATATATAATTAATATATAAAAATATTAAAAATATATATATTTATATATTAAAATCAATATATACAAAATATTTAACAAAAGGCGTATACAGCCCTGGCAATGTCGCCTCTTCTTCTCCTCGTCACCTTGTCTACGGCATTTGGCGAAGAAGGCGACGAAGATGTTAAAGGCCGCAGACGTCTCCGGCTTTCGGCAAAGAACACGACGAAGAAGGTCGCAGAGTCGTAGACGAGGCAATCAAAGAGCGCCTCTTCCACTACTCTAGCCGCCGCCTCCCCTGATCCTCGTGCCTCTAGATCCTTCTCTTTACGACTCTTCTCGCAGTTACCTCCTGGATCGGGATCGTCGAGCGAGGGCGGTGCTAGATCGGGATCGAGAAAGGGCGTGAAAACAAGTTCGCGTCGAGGTTCTCCCGATTCTCCCTCTTCTTCGAACGCCCTCTCCTTCTTCCTTCTTCGAATGCCCTCTCTTGGTAGGAGGCGATCCGCGTATCGATTCACGAGCGGACCGGTATGTATCGCTTAGTATGAGCGGTATGATTCGAAATCACAAACCTTGGAACTAACTTTTGCACATCAATCCATCATTATAGTCTAGTTCTTTAGTGGTAGAGACTCATTACCTCTAATTTTCTAAAAGAAATTTTCACTGCAAGGACAATACTTCAGGGTTCTTAATCAAACATATAGAAAAGAAAAAACATTGTTACATCTTTCAAGTGATATAAATTATCCCTTTGTAATTTAACTAATCTTACACCATTCACATCTTTTGCTCTCTAAACACTAGAGTTTCATTACATCTAACAACTGAACACTAGAGTTTATACTGACAAATTGTAATATTGAGTTATGTCACAATCTAGCCCATCAGATAAACTGATTCATTAAATTGATGAGCCGAGAACAACGAGACAAAAAGATATTTAAGCCTAAGTTTACGATAATAGACCATGTAGCACTATATACAATCAGATCCATACTATGACTTTCAATAAGGGACTGGTGTACTAGTCAGTATTTATTGATCAAGGCAAAACTCGAGACTTGCACTATCACATTTCGAGTGGTCAAAGGTCAAAACAAGGGTTACCATGTAGATCTAGCCAATATCTAAGCTAGACAACCAAATGGATCTAGGTTACATCTTTGTAGATTTATACTAAATCTTGGCAAATCTAGCCTAGATCAGTTTGTATCCAGATTAGATCTTTACAAATTTAGGGTGGATTGTAACAGATTTAGCATTATATTTGAAACAAACATGAATCTTATGATATGCAGGTCGGATCATATGTTAATAATTCTGTAGAAAGGAATACTCCTTGACAAGGATTGAAATATCGTACCATACCGAAGTTTCGAGATTCTCTCGGTACGGTACTGTATAACGAGGGGTATACCGCTCGGTATACCATTCGGTATATATATATATATATATATATATATATATATATATATATATAATTTTATTTATATATCTATTTATTTATTTATATATATATTAAAAGTTAAAAAAAAAGTGTGACATCGCCTCTCTTCTCCCCACTCGGGGCGATGTTGCAGAAAAACGAGGCAACATTGCCTTTATATATATACATATATATACATATATATATATATACATATATATATATATATATATAAAATACCACCCGATAGTTGGTGGTCCATGTATCGGTATGCTGTCGGACCGGTACCTACTGCCTGTACTGGGCAGTATCATTCGAAACTCTATACCTTGCACCTTGATACTTTCGATTAAGAGAGCCAACATAATTTATAGGGTACAAATTTGACAAATGAAGAAACTAAATCATACAAAATCATGAAACCAATCTCTTGAAAAAAGTAGGAAACTAACTTTTTCTGAATTGAGAAGATACTCTCCTTGGAATTAAAAAAGTAATATTTTCAAAATCGGGAAAGTAATTTCCTAAAAGATGAGGAAACAATCTCCACAAATCAACACTCCTCAAGCTGGTGAGTAAATATTTTCCATTCCCAGCTTGCCAATAATATTGTGAAAGGAACAACTTAGAAGTTCTTTAGTCAGGATATCAGCAAGTTGTCTACCTGTGGCTAGAAATACAGATTAATCCATCATCTAAGTTTTCTTGAATAAAATGTCAAATCCACTTCAACATGTTTTGTTTGATCATGTTGAACTAGATTATAAGCAATGTCGATAGCTGACTTATTATCACAATATAGTTTCATATTTCCTTCCCATCTTAGTCCCTAATCATTGAGGATTATTTTCAATCACAATAACTTACAAATACCATGTGTCATCGCTTTGAATTGTGCCTCTGCTATAGATCGAGCAACTAATGATTGCTTCTTGCTTCATGTCACCAAGTTCCCTCCTAAAATGGTACAATAACCGGAGGTTGATCTTTGATTAACTACTGATCCAATCCAATCGATGTAGGTTTCTACACTCAACTATTCATTTTATTCTAAATAAGATGCATTTTCCTAGACTGGACTTCAAATATCAAAGAATTCTTTGAACGGCCACCAAATGAACCTCTTTAGGAAAATGTATGAATTGTCTTACTACATTCACTGATGTAAGATGAGTAGTAGCGAATTTTTCTCTTGATAATAGAGAAATAGAAAGAGTATCAAAAAATAATAACTAAAAAATAATAAAATTTTTTTGGATAACTATCTGACTTGCTCTGGCACAAGGAGAAAACTCTCAGGTTGTAGGCCTTGTACCTTCGTACGTCTTATATTGTGGACGATGAAATCATTCATCAAAAAAGCAACTTGTGCCCTCGCACCGCTCACACACAAGGTGGGAAAAGAACTCAATTTATTGATTCATCTTCTGATCCCTATATTACAATGTTCTAGCCCCTTTTTATAGGTTCAAGTATAAGAATAAAATAAAAAATACAAAAGTAAGAATTAGCACAATGGTATCAAATCAAATACATAATATGTTCTTCTTAAAAAGGCAATAATTCTGAATTTGAAGAATAATCTTCCTATTTTGATAAAATTCTTGAATGATGAACTTTCATTTATTGAGAAATGAATCTTCATTCAAGATTTGCAATCTTCAATCAAGAATGAATTTGATTTCTTGTATTTTTTCTACATTTACTTTTTTTTTGTTCCTTGAGTAAATTAGGAAATCTAATTAGAATTATTCTAGATGTTGCCATGTGATAACTTAGGAAATAAGCCTTGTATGAGCTTAACTAATCAAATTTATTTAAATAAACAATAGACTAGATTGGTCCCACATCACTCACTGCATAGGCAATACTAGGTCTAGTATGAGATAAATAGATGAGTTCCTAACAAGCCTTTGAAATCTCCCGTATCTTCTATCGTGTCTTCTATATATCCCAACTTGTGATTTTGTTCAGTAGGTGTATCAGTTGGTTTCGATCCAAGCATTCCTGCCTCTTTTAAAAAATCAATGATATATTTTTGTTGAGAAATAAAAATTCCTTTCTATGAGTGAGCCACCTCAATACCTAAAAAGGAGTATGGCCATTTAATAAAATGAGTATGATCATCTTGACTTTGTCGAAACTTCATATCAGTCATTGTCTTTGTGAATCTACCAAACCATGCTTTGGGAGATTGTTTGTCTCTATAATGCCTTTTTCAATTCGCAGACACTATTACTTTTAAATCCTTTATCAAATCCTACAGGTGCCTCCATATAGACTTCTTCGTCAAGATTAGCTGCTAAAGATAGTAAGTAATACACATATGATATTCATTTTTGCAAATGAAGCAATGATTTCTTGATAATCAATCCCGTATGTTTGAGTACAAGGCCACAAGCCTAGCCTTGTACCTTTTGAAAGTACCATCAACTTTATATTTTATAGTGAATACCCACTTACATCTGACCGATTTCTTTCTAGTATCTTTCCTTTAGGAAGTTCAACAATTTCCTATGTTTTATTTTTCTTCCTAATGCAGTCTATATCTTCCATCATGGCTTCTCTCCGATTTTCATCTCTAAATGCCTCTTGGACTGTCTTTGGAATTTCAAATGGGCATAGATGTGTAAGGAAATCTGTGTGGGAGACAGTTTATCAAATGACATATAGTTGGATATAGGATGTTGAGTTCATTTTCTTGTTCCCTTCCTTGTGGCAATAGGTAGATTTAGGTCTTTAAACTCCAGCGATTGACTATTTTGTTTGGGTTCCATGGGTTCTGAAGTGGATAAAGATAGAGTAGAACTATAATTAAATTCAATACCTTTTACAGGCTTGGATCCTTGGTCATGCTCGGGTTCAGGATTAGGTCCTCTGAAGTAATAACACCATTTATGTTATACTCATTCATGATATTAGATTTTGATACAATTGTTGGAACTATGGAAAGGCTAGTAGTATCTGATGTAAGAAGATCAAGATCAAAAAGTTCAAAACTCAAAAATTCATCTTGACAAAAAGAATTTATAAAAAATATTGATTTTTAGCATAAGTAACATCCATTGAAGGGAAATTTTTTTTTGAAGTAGGATGATACCACATATCCTTTCTGTGTGGAGGAATAACTAAGGAATACACATTTAAGAGCTCGAGGATCAAGTTTACAATGATGTTGCAAATAAATATTAACAAAAGAGCCAACCAAAAATCTTTGGTGGGATGTGACTAAAACCATGAAAATTAGGTTAAAAGTGGAGCTTTATTTTCTAAAACTTTCGAAGGTAATTGATTTATAAGTAGTAATTAATACTACTCCCCAATTCGTCTTAGGCATCTTTTTTTGAAATAGTAATGGATGTGCTACCTCAACAATATGATGATTCTTTGTTTCAACAACATCATTTTGTTGTGGAGTATCAATGTTTGATGTATTATTCCTTCAATTTTTGGATAAGAGGATAAAGCATGGTTAAAATATTCTCTTCCATTATCTGACCTAAGACTTTTGATCTGAACACCAAACTGGATTTGAACCATTTTATGAAATGTAATAAAGTTGGAACTAACATCAGATATATTTTTCAAAAGATAAGATCATGTCATTTGAAAAAAATCATCAATGAGAAAACAAACCAACGAACTGTAGTAATATTTGGGATCCGTGAGGAATCCCAAACATTGATATAAATTAATGAAAATGGATTAGATGATTTCTTGTTACTCATGAAAAGGAAACAAGTTGGTATTTATCCAACTGACAAATATCACAATAAAATCATTAACATCCAAGCCTTGAGATAATGAAGAAAACATGTTTTTCAATAAGGAAATTGATGGATGTCCAAGATGCATATGTTGAAGCGAAATTTAAACTTTATTCAATGAATTCTTTTTCAAAAGATAAGATGAAGGTAAATTGATACTATCATTACTACTACATAATTAAAGATAGTAGAGTCCCTTGTTTTTCTCACTGTAACTTGATCCTGAAAAATATAATGGGATGGAAATAAAATTACACTGCATTTTAAATCTCTAGAAATTTGATGAATTGACAAAAGGCTTATAAGAATAGGTATATGCAATATCAACTTTAAGAAAACGGAGGGTTTTAGTGGAATTGTCTTGGCCTGCCACAGTGGCTAAACTACCATCAACTACTTTAATTTTTCAATTTTCATGGGCTATAGGACAAAACCAGGGTCTGCCATACCGAATCGTACCGCCCGGTACGGGCGGTACGTACCGGTCCGACAGGATACCAGTACGCGGACCGCCCGCTACCGGGCGGTACACCTAAAAAATCCCCGTATCGGACGATACGGGGTAATATCGGGCGGTAACGATCGAAATTTCGACCGTTACCGCCCGGTACCACTCGGTAACGGTCGAAATCGATCGGTACCACTCGAAAACGGTCGAAATCGACCGGTACCACTCGGTAACGGTCGAAATCGACCGTTACCGCACTATAGTAGTGCTACAGTGCTCCAACGGTCAATTTGACCGTTGGAGCCCTTTCTCCTTCTATTTAAACCCTTCTTCTCTCCCCTATTTCATTATACTCTCTTAAACTCTCTCAAACTTTTTTTTCTCTCCTAAACTCTATAAAACAACGATTTGTGAATTCAATCGAGGCTAATTTAGGAAGATTAAGAGGAAGAACTTTGAGGTATGTATTCGTTTTCTTTAATTAGAGAGTAATTAAGATATTTAAGATTATGATTAGTGTGTTGCATGCATAGTAAATATTGAATAATATTTATGATACTAAAATAAGTTTAATTAAGTTTTATTAAAGTTATTTAATGCTGCGATTAGTCATTTTAATGATTATTTAATTGAAATTTGTTCGATTTTATATCAATTCAATGTCTTTAATACCTATTAGGGTATTTGTCATGTTTATAGTGGTGAAAGAGAAGTAATTAGTGAAAAATTAGCTATATTAATCGTATAATTAGTGTAGATAAATGATGATTTTATCATAATTTGAATCATATTAGATTAAAATTACATATTTAATGTTTATTTTATGTGTTTAGCATATATATGATTGTAAAATAAGTTTAATTATATTTTATTAAAGTTATTTAATACTACGATTAGTCATTTTAATGATGATTTAATCGAAATTTGTTCGATTTTATGTTAATCCAATATCTTTCATACGAAGGTCCGCAACAGACTCTCCTACAGACGATTAGAGAACTAGTATATGTCCATTATAACATGCGGCTAAAATTACGATGTGCTTAGTTGTATAAGGAGCCAGAGGAATCAGATATTGATCCCATTGAACCTCCAATTCTACAACGAAGATTCAGAGCCAATGTTAGATTGGGTTGAAGCATCAAGAACCAAGTACCGTACCGTACCGTACCGTACCGTACCGTACCGTACCGTACCGTACCGTACCGTACCGTACCGTACCGTACCGTACCGTACCGTACCGTACCGTACCGTACCGTACCGTACCGTACCGTACCGTACCGTACCGTACCGTACCGTACCGTACCGTACCGTACCGTACCGTACCGTACCGTACCGTACCGTACCGTACCGTACCGTACCGTACCGTACCGTACCGTACCGTACCGTACCGTACCGTACCGTACCGTACCGTACCGTACCGTACCGTACCGTACCGTACCGTACCGTACCGTACCGTACCGTACCGTACCGTACCGTACCGTACCGTACCGTACCGTACCGTACCGTACCGTACCGTACCGTACCGTACCGTACCGTACCGTACCGTACCGTACCGTACCGTACCGTACCGTACCGTACCGTACCGTACCGTACCGTACCGTACCGTACCGTACCGTACCGTACCGTACCGTACCGTACCGTACCGTACCGTACCGTACCGTACCGTACCGTACCGTACCGTACCGTACCGTACCGTACCGTACCGTACCGTACCGTACCGTACCGTACCGTACCGTACCGTACCGTACCGTACCGTACCGTACCGTACCGTACCGTACCGTACCGTACCGTACCGTACCGTACCGTACCGTACCGTACCGTACCGTACCGTACCGTACCGTACCGTACCGTACCGTACCGTACCGTACCGTACCGTACCGTACCGTACCGTACCGTACCGTACCGTACCGTACCGTACCGTACCGTACCGTACCGTACCGTACCGTACCGTACCGTACCGTACCGTACCGTACCGTACCGTACCGTACCGTACCGTACCGTACCGTACCGTACCGTACCGTACCGTACCGTACCGTACCGTACCGTACCGTACCGTACCGTACCGTACCGTACCGTACCGTACCGTACCGTACCGTACCGTACCGTACCGTACCGTACCGTACCGTACCGTACCGTACCGTACCGTACCGTACCGTACCGTACCGTACCGTACCGTACCGTACCGTACCGTACCGTACCGTACCGTACCGTACCGTACCGTACCGTACCGTACCGTACCGTACCGTACCGTACCGTACCGTACCGTACCGTACCGTACCGTACCGTACCGTACCGTACCGTACCGTACCGTACCGTACCGTACCGTACCGTACCGTACCGTACCGTACCGTACCGTACCGTACCGTACCGTACCGTACCGTACCGTACCGTACCGAGCCAAGGTCGAAACGCCGGTACGGTACAGTACGGCGGACCTTGGACAAAACTACTTTATTTTTTTTATTTACATGGGCTATAGGATAGAAAATGGTTGATGAGTTGGTCACATGGTCAGCAGCTCCCGAATCAATCACCCAAGATCCAAACCAATAGCCTTTAACACAATTAAAGCATAAGAAAAACAATACTTATCTGAATGAGCCAGAGAACAAGGGGTACCATGTTTGTTTACTCAAGTGAGGCTTTGAAGCTTTTCAATCTCCTCTTTATTTAGTCCCTCAATCTTAGAGTTACCAAATACTGTGCTTCCAAGAATAGAGGTATCTTATGACCAAGTGTAGTTTGCTTGACCTCCTCGTTGTCCATATGGTTGTTGAATTTGGAAACCACCTTTCTTTCCATAGAATTGTGGTTTTCCATGTAACTTCCAACATGTCTCCTTAGTATGTCTTGGTTTTTTGCAATAAGTACACCAAAGACCATCTTTGTTGCTTGGTGTTTTAGATCAATCTTAGAGGCCGGGCCACCATGAGTGTTCAGATGGCTCTTGATTGTAGCGAGTGCAAAACTTTGTTGTAGCTCTTGATTGTAGCGAGTGCAAAACTTTGTTGTAGCTCTTGATTGTAGCGAGTGCAAAACTTTGTTGTAGCTCTTGATTGTAGCGAGTGCAAAACTTTGTTGTAGCTCTTGATTGTAGCGAGTGCAAAACTTTGTTGTAGCTCTTGATTGTAGCGAGTGCAAAACTTTGTTGTAGCTCTTGATTGTAGCGAGTGCAAAACTTTGTTGTAGCTCTTGATTGTAGCGAGTGCAAAACTTTGTTGTAGCTCTTGATTGTAGCGAGTGCAAAACTTTGTTGTAGCTCTTGATTGTAGCGAGTGCAAAACTTTGTTGTAGCTCTTGATTGTAGCGAGTGCAAAACTTTGTTGTAGCTCTTGATTGTAGCGAGTGCAAAACTTTGTTGTAGCTCTTGATTGTAGCGAGTGCAAAACTTTGTTGTAGCTCTTGATTGTAGCGAGTGCAAAACTTTGTTGTAGCTCTTGATTGTAGCGAGTGCAAAACTTTGTTGTAGCTCTTGATTGTAGCGAGTGCAAAACTTTGTTGTAGCTCTTGATTGTAGCGAGTGCAAAACTTTGTTGTAGCTCTTGATTGTAGCGAGTGCAAAACTTTGTTGTAGCTCTTGATTGTAGCGAGTGCAAAACTTTGTTGTAGCTCTTGATTGTAGCGAGTGCAAAACTTTGTTGTAGCTCTTGATTGTAGCGAGTGCAAAACTTTGTTGTAGCTCTTGATTGTAGCGAGTGCAAAACTTTGTTGTAGCTCTTGATTGTAGCGAGTGCAAAACTTTGTTGTAGCTCTTGATTGTAGCGAGTGCAAAACTTTGTTGTAGCTCTTGATTGTAGCGAGTGCAAAACTTTGTTGTAGCTCTTGATTGTAGCGAGTGCAAAACTTTGTTGTAGCTCTTGATTGTAGCGAGTGCAAAACTTTGTTGTAGCTCTTGATTGTAGCGAGTGCAAAACTTTGTTGTACAACTTTCAATTGCTGGATTGTCTAACATCACACAGTCCCTTCATTCCTCGGGACTGACTCATCGAAAAGAACTTCATTCCTAGGGCCGGCTAGGTCTTTTTGAAGTACAATGAATATGTACTGATCCTATTCCACGTAGGTTCACGCTAAATTTCAAAGATCCTTTTTCTTTCAACAATCATTAGTAACAAATAGCAACATCTTCACTACACTTCATCTTAACATTTTGGTAATAATCAAGTCCAAGCAACAATCCTTCCATAATATTGTAGCACTCAATTAAAAATAAAGTACCTTGCTTTGCGGAATGAATCTTGGTTTTAATCTCGTAGATTGTGCCTCCCAAATCTCCTTTGTTGTAAATAGAAACATGTATGTTTGGCTTATCTCTAGTTGCATTGAATTCTGAAGCCATGTCATGATCAATGAATCTTCTTCGTCCAAAGTAGCAAACTCGGTCATCTTTACTTGGTCATCGGTCCAACTAAGTGCCTTAATTTTCCTTTTCCTTTTGGAAAAGTGGACATGAGTTGAGACCATACAAAATAGTTTCGACCATTGAATATAAAGAAGGGATATGCTTTGACTTCACTAGGGAATGGTTGAGATATGGTTTGGTTAAGGACAGAACTAACAGAGGTTTGGGTTGAAGAAGACATGAGGAAGAAAGAGAGATTTAGGGCAACAAAGAAAAGAAAGAGCTTTGGCTATGTATCCAGCAAGCTATAATACCATGTAGAAATGAATTCTCTTTGAAACTTTCGATTAAGAGAGCCAACAGAATTTATAGGAGTACAACATTGACGAATAAAAAACTAAATCATACAAAAGGAAACTAATCTTCTGAAAAAATAGATAACTAATATTTATATAATCGAGAAGATAATCTCCTTGGAATCAAGAAAATAATATCTTCGAAATAAAAAAGTAATTTCCTCATAAAAGAGGAAATAATCTCCACAAATCAGGAAATTCTTTTGCTGGAAAATGGCTTAGAGCAGCAAACTTCCAATTGGACATGGTAGCTAGCTCATCACTTGAAGCATCACCATAATTGATGCCTCCATTGCAAGTACCTTGGGATGCGGGGTTGCAGTGAACGAGGCAAAGGTAGAAGAGAGGAGCAAGGAGAAAGAGAGAGATATACATGGAGAGGAAGAAGTCGCCGCCACCGCAATCGGAGGAAGACATTGCCGCTGTCACTAGGGGAAGACGTCGATGTTGCCACTGGAGGAAGACATCGCCGCTGCCATTAGAGGAAGACATCACTGCTATTGCCGTTGTTTACTGATGGGAGGAAGTCTGCCGTCGTGCAGAAGCGCTGGGGAAAGACTCAGTTCTACGTTTAGGGACTACTCACACACGGGCATTCGAGGTGTTCGAGCATAGAGATTCCAAGGTTCAATCGAACCAAAGAGTGCTTGGTTCTGCGTTTTAGTTCGACTCAGGTTTGACCTAGCCTGAGTTGAACCAAGCATGCATCCAACCCACATAGCATTTGGGCCCAAGCGAGCGCCCAGGCCGTTCTTGATTGAAGGTGCCTGCTCACCCAAGCACCAAGTGACTTCACTAATTCATGCAACTCGTTTATGGCCACAAAGATAAAGGAAAAAAGGTAGTGGATGACTACGTGCAAATGTGATAAAGCCTACATGATGTTGAGACCAAGGATTGTCATCTCATACTGACCACTTGTATCGATCCTTGGCTTAGATTGGTAGGTTCTAATCAGTATCGATATACTGACACACGATGCACTAGTACATATGGTACATACGAAAGTCTCCAAGAGAAAGGAACATACGGTGGTAGATGAAGAGGAGGAAGAAGGAAGGAAAAGGAAGAGGAATAAAGAAGAGGAAGAAGTGAAGAGGAGGAAAGAGGAAGAGGGAGAAGAGGCGGAAGGATTGAGGAAGAGGAAGGAAGAAGAGAGAATAAATAGAAGGGAGTGAAGGATAACAGGGAGAAGAAAAGGTAGCGTACATGGAATCGATAGCGCACGTTGGATGGTGAGTGGCAATGGGCCATAGTAGGAGGCTTACAAGGGCAAAGGGCTCCTAATGACATGTATAGTTTTTTTTAAGAAAACGGATAAACCACCCAAAACAGGGGCATCATGTATCAGTTCATGCTCATTTTGTACCGATCAGGGGGAAACAACATTTGAAGGTTGAGTCAAATATAATTTTATTTTGTTTGTAACCTTCTTATTATGGTAGATCTTATGGCCAACAAATGTATGATGATGGTCATTTTTTCCAAGCCGGATACATTTTGTGGCACACAACAGTAGTGTAGTGATGAGAGGCCCTCCAATGCACTCCATTGTACAGAGTCATACATGTCATGGTCGTTACTTGTGTCAGGTGCCTTCTACCACATGGGTGGTTCATCATGATGTGGCAGCGACTGCAACCACATAGTCGCATCAATTGAACACTCTTTTACAAGTATTAGATGTCATGGGAGTTCGATGCATGAGTTTTGAAGACATTATATCAGTCTACTACTAAATCATTCACTTTGAGGGTAGGAATGGGTATATGTTTTGATATTAGATGTAATTTGTTATGTTTGAACCTTATTTGATGTATGTCAAGGTACGAGTATATAATGAAAAACCATGTTTGGGGCTTTTCTGACCTTTTCTATTTACAAATGGTCAAAACATTAAATTTAAGAGCTTTCGGTCTAGAAATAGAAAACAATAAATATGATCAAAGAGATGTTCTGGATATGGATAACAAGATATATCTAACATATATGTATATACAAGATGGATTATAAAATGTAAAATATGATTTTATACTTGGTTCTATGACCAAAATAACCACTACACCACTGTGAATCTCATGGAAAATAAGTCAAGGTTCTTGACATGATCAATATGGTATTTCAAGAGGACCATGCATGGTCCCATGCTACATCAATGTGGATCTAAGCTAAAATAGGTCGGGTAAATGGTTGGCTTGTTGTGGATGTTAGCCTAGCTCTCAGAAATCCAGGAAGCCTAGATCTTCAGAAATCCAGGCTACATCTACAACAATCTAGCCTAGATCTTTGCGGATCTAACCTTGATCCACATGGATCTAGTCTTATTCCAAATGGAACTGTACTAGATCTGTGACTTGATCCTCAGGAATCTATCTCAGATTTGCAAGGTTCAAGGTTTGATCTTTTGTGGATCAAGCCCCAAATTAGGGAAAAGCCTTTAAATGGAAGAAATTATACAAATCCTAACTTAGTTACAATAAAATGAAAGAGATTACAGGCTTTACTAAAACATTAGGTTTCAATTTGCCAAAGTTGGGAAAAAATTAGATTGGGTTTTGATATTGAACCTTCTTATTGAGAAATCGAGCCTCACCTTGAAGAATGGAGTGAGTTTGGGAGATGACTCGAGAGATTTTAGAAATTTAAGAAGGTGAGAAGAGGGGTAAAAGAGGATTGTTTAACTGTCTTCAAAATAAGATCCTGAAAGGAAGAAAAACTAATTATGATACAGCTAGCTATACAGAATTGAGATGCCTGTGTTATATCAGAAGATAAATCACAAATGTTTGGACAAATAAAACAATTGTAAAAGAAAACAGTAAGGCCATTGTGTGAAATTAAGAGTCAAAATTACTACAAGTGTCATCATTACATATAATATGAACAACATTGCAGCTACCTAATACAAGCATAATAGCTGGAAAAACAAGCATAACAATCCAGGTTAATAAATATGCTAAAGTTGGATCATGCCTTCCCAGTCTTAGGCACCATGAAAATTCAAACAGCGACGATATTTATTAGTTTTTGCCAAAGATCAATAATGAGATAATCTATAACTACAATAAAGTTTTTACCTCATGAAAAGTTGTATACTCTCTTCACTAATTTTTTCAATCAATGTTGGATCTGAGATATCCATAATCTCAGTATCTTCAGAATCCTGAAAGACATGTAAGAAGATACTTAAATAGCAACCTATCACACTGCTAATTACATTGATACAATTGCAGTATAATGGAGCACAGAAGCACATTCCCAATTGCAGTATAATGGAGCACAGAAGCACATTCCCATATAGTACAAATTACAAAACACAGTCATGAATGCAGATCATACATTTGTAATCCATATTTTAGAAAAGAAGATACAACTGATCTCTCTTGCTTCAGGCACAATAGCTAACAAGAATAATATCCTGTTGTAAGGGACCTTTAGATTTCTCTTATTATGATTGCATACTTATTGGAAACTAAACCAAATAATGCATATGGCTTAAACTCAAGAGCTCTCAAAGTTTGTCTCAGCTGAGCATAATTTGTTTTAGTTGACTTCAATACATTGAATATAGCTAAGTTACAATCAAGGATGCATGGTCCTGCTTTAATCTACATTTTAACTGAGAAAATTTACAATATAAAGATGCTTCACAATATCAATTAAAGCAAACACAAAATCTCCTGCAATTGTCTCCAAAACAGAAAGAAATTCATTTGGTTACATCTGCTAATAGGAAAAATTAAACTGTCACAAATAATAAGTAGCTTATTCCAAAAGCACAAAAGATGGGACAAGCAAATGTTCCTCTTGCACCGTATGGCTGACTGAAAATTACGAATGATTCTGTTTTATACAAGCGAGTTGCAGCTTGCATACTGAGCTGAGGATAGGACTAGGTTGTAGCTATATGTCCTCATACCACAAAGGGGTGCTTTAAAGGCACCTATGAGTAGAAGAGTGCAAGCAAAATGCTCAGGCATAGTGATTGCACCAAGAAAAAATAAGGCTCAACCCAATTTGTTACCACCTGATACAATCAAGATTTGAAACCTCAGAAAATTCAATTGCAGTACTACGTTTCAAAGTCTACATATGTACTCGGAAGTGCAGCATCCAATACCTACAAAAATGATTAACAACAAGCCATTAGGTCGCAACTACCTTGGCCAGCTACATGGACCTTCTTAAATTAAATTATGGTTGAAAGCATCTTTCTACTGATTTTAATAAGTTCTTTTGGGTCTTCCTCTTCTTCTTCATGCACCTTTATTCTAATTATCTCATTTAGGTCGTGCATCTATTGGCCTTTTCTCATGAGTATATTCAGACCTCTTTAAATAATTTTCTTTTATTTAGTCATGAACAGGGACCAAGCTTTTAAATACAGTATTACATATCCATACTGGAATTTTAGTAGACAGACATATTGACTGGTACGGTATGGTTTACCTGAGTACACCTGTTAGAAATTACTTACAAATTGTTTGTCCTGTTGAAAAGAATGATCGACACTCCTGTATACTGATATGGTAACGGACTGACATGTATGGTTAGCACTATGGTAATAGAATCTACAATAGGAACATACTAAGTTGTTTCCAAAATATATATATTTCTCTATTATATTTTACTAAGCCATACAGTAATCTCAAGATCCTCATGTCAATGAAAGTTATCTTTTGTATATGTTGTATCCCAAAGACCTAATATTCCAACTTACAAAGCATATAGTTGGCAGCTTTCTTATAAAGTCTCATGTTTATCTGAGAGGTTACGCAATACTCGTGAGATCTCCCTCTATTAAACTATCTTATTCTCAATCTATGAACTAAATTTTCATCCATCTTCCCATCCTGCTAATGGCAGATCCAATAAATGTAAAACCTTTAAAGTCCCAAAGATTTGCTAAAACTGCACGTCGTATGTTTGATTTTAATCTACTTGGTCTACACAATTAACTATTAAGATTAGTCTCCATAGTTCAAGCAAGAGTATATCACAGTTAAGTTCTCATCAGAAAACAGTATATCAATAAAGTTAATCCTTGCTTTAGCAACAACACCATCAAACATAATTTTGTTACTTTTAAACCACTAGATACTAATTTTCTAAAACTCAACAAATTTATCTCCAGAAGCTTTATCATAGACATAAAATTTAGTGGCACTCATTTCATATTTTATCATAGAAACTAATTTTCAGTCTCATAATATGGCTTCTTAACTTAATCTTATATAATTTGAGCAACATTCAATATTTACAATATTCTTATAGACAGATACCAAGAACATATCAAAAGATTAAGAATTTTATTAGTTCTATTTTTCATAATACCAAGGATTGAAATTTTGTACCGTACCGGAATTTTGAGATTCACTCGGTATGATACGGTATGGTACTGTAAACCGAGAGGTATATTTCGATATACCACTCGGTATATGTATATATATGTATATATATGTATATATATACATATATATACATATATATACATATATATACATACATATATATATATACATACATATATACATATATATATAAATAAAAAGTTTTCTACAACATCGTCGATATATATATATATATATATATGTATATATATATATATGTATATATGTGTATTGTGTATATATGTATATGTATATATGTATATATATGTATATATGATATATATATATGTATATATATATATCTGTATATATATCTATCTGTATATATATATATATGTATATATATTATATCTATATATATATATGTATATATATATATATGTATATATATAAAGGTTTCGTCGAGACGTCGCCTCTCTTCTCCCCGCGACGCCGATGATTCTTCTCCCCACGCGCAAATGAGAAGTCGCCAACAAACGAGGAGGAAAGCGACGCCAATCTCCAAGTTCTCTTCTTCTCCCTTATCTTTCTTCTCCTTCTCCCTCTTCTTTCTTTTCCCTCGAACACCATCCAATTTAGGACGATAACAGAGAGAAAACAGCATTGATAAGCCTCAATCAATAGTATCGCTCGGTAGCGAGCGGTCCGTGTACTAGTTGCTGGCAGACCGGTACGTACCGCTTGGTATCATTCGGTATTGCAAACTTTTCAGAAAACTACTTAAACAAACTGCCACTAGAAGATCAAATATCATTCGGTCCTCAATTCTTATCTATTTTTAATCTTCTTTAAGTTATTATTTATATCAATTGCATAATTTTTCATAATTTTGTTACTAATCACTCTATCTCTAAAGCTATCTAATGCAAGGTATGCAATACTGTACCATACCGATGTTTCGAGGTTGGCTCGGTACGGTACGGTACCATATACCGAGCAGTACAACAGGGCATACCGAGCGGTACACCTAATTTTAAATATTTCTCTCTCTACTGTAGCACTACTACAGTGTAGCACTGTAGCACGTTCCGTCCGGAAGCGAGCAGTCCGTGTACTGGTATACCGTCAGACCGTTACGTACCACCCTGTCACGGACTTAGCTGGTTTTGCCTAAGTCGTGTGGCACCCTTGCGTGTCCGTCCGCAAAGGTCAGCTTCCCCGAAACCTCCCATGGTCCCTTAGGACCTACAAAAGAGAAAACGGGTCAGAGAAAGCGCCTCACTCGGGATCCACAAGCAATCATCTCCGTAAACACTTCATAAACAATGCAAATTACAAGTAGAATTTACAAGCTCAGAACGGTTGCACAACAAAGGGTCAAAATGGTCCACAACAGACTGAACTCTCCCACAAGTGTCCACATGACACAACCTTTATTTACAAGCCTAAAACGGCCACTAAGCCTAAGTAAAATAAGGCTGGTAAGCCTTCGACCGTCCCTCTATATGCTGTGCAAAGCATGAACAAACCAAAAGACACGGACATACATAAGCATTACATCAAACACCCCGTTTACAGTTTTGTCCGTGACATTCTCCCCCACTTATACCTTCGACGTCCTCGTCAAAGTCTTTGCCGACACTGTAACTCCTTGCCTTTGCTGAGTCTTCAATCTTCTACTCCAGCTGCAATGCGCCTCTTGGCTCCCAGCTGCTCTTCGCTGTTGTTGTTGAGTTATCGAACTTTTGATCTGCCCTACTGCTTCAACTCGCCAATAACATTGACTCTAGTGTGGGGTTAGCTGAGTTGTGTTGACCCCTGTTGGTTTCTGTGAATCCTTCGGATGAAGGAAAAGACCATCCTTACTATGCGCTAGTCTCTCAAATGCCTAATGTTTCTTGAACTAGGTGGATGCTTGTTGGAGCTTTAACGAGCACTGTCTCGCAAACTTTTGAAGTTTTTGAGTCCTGCCTCCATAAAATTTGTCCATCGACTCTTCTTTTACTTAGTTGTCACTTCTAAGTAGGTTCACATCACTTCCGCTTTCGATTGGCATTCCGTTGTGTCACGAACGGTCGTTGCGCACCCGAAAACAACTCCGTTCAACGGACCGTTCGTCGCTCTCATCTACATGTACAAATGTTTGGCAGCATATTTTGTCTTGGTTTTGAGTCATTTTGCTTGTAAAAATGTAAGTTCGAATAAGTTGCAGCGCTACAAAGCGACCGCTCACCGAACCGAGCAAAACAACCCCAAAACAGCCCAAAATAGCTCCGTTTTCGTGTGCCACGGGCTGCCTTTCGCAGTCCGCCTCCGCTCACCAAAACGTCAGCCATCTCAGCCCCTTGGAACCTCCCGGGTGACACTAGGCTGCATGGGGCCTCAGTATAGTGTCGGTGTGTTGTCGTTGAACCACCTTTCGCAAGTTCTGCACGTTACCTTGACGGAACTTGTTGTCGCGCCTGGCACCCCGGTGAGCAGTTGTTTGTGGACCTTGCATCTGTTCGTTCAAAACCCTCTAAAGTCCTTGTTTCCTCTCCTGATCTTTGCGGACCTGCAAGAGGTTGCAAGTGGGTTGATCTTTGCGGACCTGCAAGAGGTTGCAAGTGGGTTGATCTTTGCGGACCTGCAAGAGGTTGCAAGTGGGTTGATCTTTGCGGACCTGCAAGAGGTTGCAAGTGGGTTGATCTTTGCGGACCTGCAAGAGGTTGCAAGTGGGTTGATCTTTGCGGACCTGCAAGAGGTTGCAAGTGGGTTGATCTTTGCGGACCTGCAAGAGGTTGCAAGTGGGTTGATCTTTGCGGACCTGCAAGAGGTTGCAAGTGGGTTGATCTTTGCGGACCTGCAAGAGGTTGCAAGTGGGTTGATCTTTGCGGACCTGCAAGAGGTTGCAAGTGGGTTGATCTTTGCGGACCTGCAAGAGGTTGCAAGTGGGTTGATCTTTGCGGACCTGCAAGAGGTTGCAAGTGGGTTGATCTTTGCGGACCTGCAAGAGGTTGCAAGTGGGTTGATCTTTGCGGACCTGCAAGAGGTTGCAAGTGGGTTGATCTTTGCGGACCTGCAAGAGGTTGCAAGTGGGTTGATCTTTGCGGACCTGCAAGAGGTTGCAAGTGGGTTGATCTTTGCGGACCTGCAAGAGGTTGCAAGTGGGTTGATCTTTGCGGACCTGCAAGAGGTTGCAAGTGGGTTGATCTTTGCGGACCTGCAAGAGGTTGCAAGTGGGTTGATCTTTGCGGACCTGCAAGAGGTTGCAAGTGGGTTGATCTTTGCGGACCTGCAAGAGGTTGCAAGTGGGTTGATCTTTGCGGACCTGCAAGAGGTTGCATCAACTCCCCCCTTTTACATTTTGGGGTCCGTGAATTCTCCCCCACTTATACCTTCGACGTCCTCGTCAAAGTCTTTGCCGACACTGTAACTCCTTGCCTTTGCTGAGTCTTCAATCTTCTACTCCAGCTGCAATGCGCCTCTTGGCTCCCAGCTGCTCTTCGCTGTTGTTGTTGAGTTATCGAACTTTTGATCTGCCCTACTGCTTCAACTCGCCAATAACATTGACTCTAGTGTGGGGTTAGCTGAGTTGTGTTGACCCCTGTTGGTTTCTGTGAATCCTTCGGATGAAGGAAAAGACCATCCTTACTATGCGCTAGTCTCTCAAATGCCTAATGTTTCTTGAACTAGGTGGATGCTTGTTGGAGCTTTAACGAGCACTGTCTCGCAAACTTTTGAAGTTTTTGAGTCCTGCCTCCATAAAATTTGTCCATCGACTCTTCTTTTACTTAGTTGTCACTTCTAAGTAGGTTCACATCACTTCCGCTTTCGATTGGCATTCCGTTGTGTCACGAACGGTCGTTGCGCACCCGAAAACAACTCCGTTCAACGGACCGTTCGTCGCTCTCATCTACATGTACAAATGTTTGGCAGCATATTTTGTCTTGGTTTTGAGTCATTTTGCTTGTAAAAATGTAAGTTCGAATAAGTTGCAGCGCTACAAAGCGACCGCTCACCGAACCGAGCAAAACAACCCCAAAACAGCCCAAAATAGCTCCGTTTTCGTGTGCCACGGGCTGCCTTTCGCAGTCCGCCTCCGCTCACCAAAACGTCAGCCATCTCAGCCCCTTGGAACCTCCCGGGTGACACTAGGCTGCATGGGGCCTCAGTATAGTGTCGGGCGTTGAACAACCTTTCGCAAGTTCGCACGTTACCTTGACGGGAACTTGTTGTCGCGCCTGGCACCCGGTGAGCAGTTGTTTGTGGACTTGCAGCTGTTCGTTCAACCCTCTAAAGTCCTTGTTTTCCCCCTCTCCCTCTTTTCTCTTGTGCACGCAAGGTGCTCGCTGAATTGCTTGTAAAGCTTCCCCTTTTCGCGAGACGTCGGGACTTGTCCGTCGCTCGTTCTTTCGAACTAATCAACTTTCTCTTTTACAAGAGGTTGATCTTTGCGGACCTGCAAGAGGTTGCAAGTGGGTTGATCTTTGCGGAGCAATATTGCAAGGGCGAAGCACGACTTAGGCAACGCAAGCTAAGTTCGCGTCTTGGCCTCAAGGGTGCCTCACGCATTAGGGAATTCCAGCTAAGGTCGTGATATTGTGATATCAGAGCGGGCAAGCACTTCGAGCGAGCAGCGAAGGAACTTCGCAACTTTGCCATGGCAAAGCATCATGGCGAATCAAGCAAGACGGGGCAAGCCGGACCCTTGTCCCAAGCAGCCGCAGGTGGGCTACATGTGCACACTCGCTCTCATGCTGTTGGAGCCGCTCAAGAGGAGCGCGGCAGCGAACGTGATGAGCAAGAAGTTGGCTACTCTCCGCGAGCGGAGGAAGCGCAATCTGGAGCGCTAACTGGGAAAAAGAGTCACAAGGAGAGACTCACAACGACGGAAACTCGCCTGGATATTCTTGAAGCGAGCGTGGAGGAACTCTACCACGGCCAACAAAGGCTTGTCGAGGTAGAGAGCTCGCAAGAGGAAGCGGAGTCCAGGATCGATAAGGTCGAGGCCCTAGTCAACCGACTATCAAATGACACCAAAGACTCCGTGCAGCACCTGCAGGAAATGGTAGCGGAACTCACTTTAAGGGTGGCTATGCTCACTAGAGCACTAAATGCGGGAGGAAGCAACACCCGCGTTGCACCACCACAGAACTTAAGGGCACCCGAGCCTCATGGTTATGGAGGGGCCAGAGATGCCAAAGAGCTTGAGAATTTTCTATTCGACATGAAACAATACTTCCGAGCTACGAGGCCCGATTCTGAAGACACCAAAGTTTCTATAGCAACAATGTATCTGAACGGAGATACGAAACTTTGGTGGCGAACCCGTTGGGAGAAGATCCAACAAGGTCGGTGTCGAGTTGACACATGGGAGGACTTGAAGCGGAAGTTGAGAACTCAGTTCCTACCGGAGAACACAGAGTTCGTCGCAAGGAGGAAGTGGAGACAACTCCGCCAGAGTACTTCCATCCGAGACTATATCAAACAATTTTCTGCACTAATGCTGGACATACAGGACATGTCCGAGAAGGACAAGCTGTTCAGCTTCCTCGATGGTCTGAAGCCATGGGCTCAACAAGAACTAAATCGAAGGAATGTCACCGATGTGGTCGGGGCAATTGCTGCTGCGGAAAGACTCACCGACTTTGTTTCCTCCGAAGACCCGGGAAGAAGGAAACAATCTTCAGGCAATCGCCCTCCAAAACATTCTCGAGGGAAGGAGCTCGGGGGCGAACAAAAGAAGAAGAGCTCCCACAAAGGGCCAAACCCAAAAGGTAAGATCTCAAAACCCGGAGGATGCTTCTTGTGCAGAGGGCCGCACATGGTGAGAGAGTGCCCATAAAAATAGGCACTCAATGCTCTAACGGCTTCCATCCACCCCCCCCCGATCGGACAAGGGCAAAGCTATCGCTCTTAGTTCGAGCAGTTCTGAATCCAGCGGCGACGATGAGGAGTCGCAAGGACCCCGGATGGGGGCAATGCATTTGTTAAACGCTATGCGGGGTCAAGTGGGGGAGAACACGAAGACAAAGCTACAAAAAGCAAGAATTGGTGAACTGATGTATGTGGACATCAAGCTAAATGGCCAAACGACCCGTGCAATGGTGGACACGGGTGCCACCCACAACTTCATTGCCGATTTAGAAGCAAAGCAACTTGGGTTGATCTTGGAGAAGAGCCCAAGTCGAATGAAGGCGATGAACTCGGAGGTCAAGCGAATCTCCGGGTTGGCGAAGGGAGTTCCCATCAAGATCGGAACATGGAGCGGGAACACCAACATGATGGCGGTGCCACTGGACGACTTCCAAGTGATTCTTGGAATGGAGTTCATGCACGCAGCGAAGTTGGTGCCAATACTGTTCCTAAACTCCTTGTGTATGATGGGGGGTGACGATCCCTGCGTGGTTCTCGTCTCTCGGAAAGGAACTAAGGAACCCCAACACATATCGGCTTTGTAACTGAAGAAAGGGGTGCGAAAAGATGAACTAATATTCGTGGCTGCTATGAAGCTAGAGCCACTCGACGAGAAGGCCATTCAAGAACCTGCTGTGGTGGCGAACGTCCTGAAGGAGTTCAATGATGTTATGCCACCCGAGTTGCCGAAGACTCTTCCACCACGTAAAGGCGTAGATCATAGTATCGAGCTGGAGCCAGGAGTGAAGCCTCCAGTGAGACCACCCTACCGCATGCCCCCACCAGAGTTAGCTGAACTTAGAAAGCAGTTAGGCGAACTGCTAAGCGGTGGTCTCATCCACAGCTCTAAAGCACCATTCGGAGCTCCAGTCCTCTTCCAGAAGAAACAAGATGGGAGCCTCTGACTATGCGTTGATTACCGAGCCCTTAACAAAGTGACAGTGAAGAACAAGTATCCCATCCCGCTCATCGCGGACTTGTTCGACCAGTTGGGCAAAGCTAAGTATTTCTCAAAACTCGACCTTCGGTCGGGGTATTGGCAGGTGCGCATTGCCGAAGGCGACGAAGCGAAGACTACTTGTGTGACCAGGTATGGAGCGTTTGAGTTCTTGGTGATGCCTTTTGGCTTAACCAACGCTCTGGCCACGTTCTGCACTCTCATGAATCAACTATTCAAAGAGTATTTGGACAAGTTCGTGGTCGTCTACTTAGACGATATCATCGTCTACAGCCAAACGCTCGAGGAGCATGTCCAGCACCTTCGGACAATTTTTAAGTTTCTCAGGGAGAACACTTTGTTCGTAAAAAGGAAGAAATGCTACTTTGCCCAAACAGAGATCTTATTCTTGGGGCATCGAATCGATGATGGCTCCATTCGCATGGACAAATCAAAAGTGCAAGCGGTTGCGGAATGGCGAACTCCAAAGAAGGTGCCTGAGTTGAGATCCTTCCTTGGTTTCGTCAACTACTATCGACGCTTCATAGCGGAGTACTCGAAGCGTGCAACTCCACTGACGGAGTTGCTGAAGAAGGAGCAACCTTGGAAGTGGTCTGACAAATGTGAAATAACATTCCAAGATCTAAAGGCTGTTATGGAAGAACCAGTACTCAAATTGCCAGACTATGGGGAGTCTTTTGAAGTCCATATAGATGCTTCGGACTTCGCTATTGGGGGAGCACTCATGCAGGAGGGTCATCCGGTGGCCTACGAGAGCCGTAAGCTCAACGAGACCGAGCGACGGTATCCAGTACACGAGAAGGAGATGACAGCGGTGATCCACTGTCTACGAGTTTGGCGACACTATCTTCTCGGATCGCGATTTGTGCCGAGGACAGACAACATCGCCTTGAGCTATTTCCAAATACAGAAGAAACCTTCCCCAAAACAAGCACGATGGCAGGACTTTTTGGCTGAATTTGATATCGCAATGGAGTATAAGCCTAGAAAGGCAAATGTCGTGGCCGATGCATTGAGTCGGAAGGTGGAGCGCGTAAATGCCGTACAATTGGAGGGCGGAGGCCAAACAAGTCAGTTACACTCCAACTTCCTTTCCAAGATCAGGGATGGACTATATAGTGACCCCCAAGCAGTTATCCTAATGCAGTTCATCAAAGAAGGCAAGGCACAACGATTTTGGGTCCAGGAGGGATTCGTTTACACAAAAGGGAATAAGGTTTATGTTCCCCGAGTGGACAATTTGAGGCGTGAACTCTTAAGAGAGCGTTACGATTCCCTTTGGGCTGGACACCCAAGCATTCACAGAACGTTGGCTCTCGTGGAGAGGGCCTTCTACTGGCCGAAGATGGGGACTGATGTGGAGGAATATGTTCGAACATGTCTCACTTGCCAACAAGACAAGATGGAGCAGCGGAAGCCGGTGGGACTTTTGGAGTCATTGCCTGTACCAGAAAGGCTGTGGGAGAGCATTTCTTTGGACTTTATATCAAGCTTGCCACTTGTAGGAAGACTCGGATCGATACTCGTGGTGGTCGATCGGTTTTCAAAGTATGCAACTTTCATTGCTGCTCCCCTACACTGTTCAACGGAAGAGGCGACCAAGCTGATGATGAAGGATGTGGTGAAGTATTGGGGAGTCCCGCACAATATCATTAGTGATCGAGACGCTCGGTTCCTGGAACGATTCTGGACCGAGCTATTCAAATTGTTGGGGTCAAAGTTATACTTCTCCACAAGCCTCCACCCCCAAACGGATGGCCAGACTGAAAGGATAAACTCGCTCCTCGAGCAATATCTTCAGCATTACGTGAGTGCCAACCAACGAGATTGGGTGAAGCTGTTGGACATTGCCCAATTCTCCTACAACTTGCAACGGAGCTCTGCATCCAACAAGAGCCCCTTCGAGATCATTAGAGGACAACAACCATCAACTCCTCACACCATGGCAATTGGGTATACTGGGAGTAGTCCGTCAGCCTACCACTTCGCAAAGGAGTGGCACCGAAATGCAGATATTGCGCGGGCTTACTTGGAGAAGGCGACAAAAAGGATAAAAAAGTGGACAGACTTGAGAAGGCGACCGCAGGAGTTCAAGGTTGGCGATTTGGTGTTAGTAAAGCTCCAACCAGCATCACTCCAATTCTTTAGGAACAAAAGTCCACAAAGGATTGGTGCGCAAGTACGAAGGGCCCTTCCCAATTATCAGCAAGGTAGGCAACGTCTCCTACAAGTTGCAACTGCCGGCGTGGTTTAAAATTCACAATGTTCTTCACGCCAGCAACCTAAAAGCCTACCACTCGGATCCGCAAGATGCTTCCCGAAGTGTTCCAACTCGACTACCTCCCATCACAGCCTCCTATGAGAAGCGAGTTAAAACCATTCTGGCAAACCGCAAGATAAATCTACCCAACGGAGTTGAGCAGACAGAGTACTTGGTGAAGTGGCGAAAGCTTCCCCGAACCGAAGCTAGTTGGGAGCCCGAAGACGCCCTACGACATGAAGAAGCAATTATCAACAACTACCAGCAAGCGTCCACGAGGGCGTCGACAGTTTAAGTGGGGGAGAATATCACAAACGGTCGTCGCGCACTCGCATCAACTCCATTCAACGTACTGTTCGTCGCTCTCATCTACATGTACAAATGTTTGGCAGCATGTTTTGCCTTGGTTTTTAGTCATTTTGCTTGTAAAAATGTAAGTTCGAACAAGTTGCAGCGCTGCAAAGCGACCGCTCACCGAACCGAGCAAAACAACCCCAAAACAGACCAAAACAGCATCGTTTTCGTGTGCCACGGGCTGCCTTTCACAGTCCACCTCCGCTCACCAAAACATCAGCCATCTCAGCCCCTTGGAACCCCCCGGGTGGCACCAGGCTGGATGGGGCCTCGGTATAGTGTCGGGCGTTTAACGACCTTTCGCAAGTTCGCACGTTACCTTCACGGGAACTTGTTGTCGCGCCCCACACCCGGTGAGCAGTTGTTTGTGGACTTACAGCTATTCGTTCAACCCTCTAAAGTCCTTGTTTTCCCCCTCTCCCTCTTTTCTCTTGTGCATGCAAGGTGCTCGCTGAATTGCTTGTAAAGCTTCCCCTTTTCGCGAGACGTCGGGACTTGTCTGTCGCTCGTTCTTTCGAACTAATCAACTTTCTCTTTTACAGGTCCTTCGGGACCTGCAAGAGGTTGCAAGTGGGCTGATCTTTGCGGAGGAATATCGCAAGGGCAAAGCGCGATTAGGCAACGCAAGCTAAATTCGCGTCTTGGCTGCAAGGGTGCCTCACGCCTTAGGCAATTCCAGCTAAGATCGTGACAGTTGGGAAATGAAGCGGACAATCTACTCTCAGTAGCACTGATCACCGTTGGTGAGGATCACCGTTGGGGTACTCAGTTTCGCCCATTCTCTTAAGAGTTGAGAAAGCAAATGTTACTTAACTTCGCTTGCCTCCTCGAGAGTTGTACTTCATGCATCGAGCTGGTTACTGGCCTTTGCCTGCTCTTTGCTCACACTTCTGAAGTACTTGAAGTGTTTGCACTCCTTGCAATGAGTTAGTTACTATGATTCACTTTCTCAATGCCATCGAACTTCTGGAATGCAAGAAGTTTTCACCCCAAATTGGAGTACGTCTCTAATAGTTTTGGTTGCCTCTGGGATTATACCATCTCCTCCATCAACCCTGTCCCCTACCCCACTTAGTAGGACAGGTACAACACTGCGTACTGCCTGCTTCGTTCCTTGGTCGTGCACACTTGCACAACCCGAAGTCCTTCACTTTCGGCTATCTTGATGAGAAGCTCATTGACACCGGTCTTACGAAGTTCCCTAGCCTCTGCCCTTCAGCCTTGTCTCGATACTTGAAGTTTGTCTTTGCATTCTCCACCTCCTCGGCCCCTTTCACGACCAAGCACTCTTTCTCCATGAGAGCCAAGGATCGATGACTTCACGAAAGTCCCGCCTCTGCGGTATCATGGCGCTGCCATACCCATGGCCCTACTATCCATCGCCTCACATCTGCATCCCTTTCTTCATGATCGGTAGATATGTCTCTGTGGCACTCCTCTAAGTCTACCTCTATTCTAACTGATGTTGTATTTTGGGTAGCTACATCCCTCTAGACTCATCGTCGCTTCCTTGCCCCTTTCGACCCCCTGCTTCAACCCCTCTATGTTCTCTAAGTAGTTCCCCTTGGTCGATGGAAAGACAGACTGCAACTCCGATGCATGATCTCTACCATTATGTTGAAGGGTTTGCACCGATTTTGTTCTCCTTAGCTTCCTTCGTAGCAACGTTTGCTTACTCGGCCTTGTCCTCTAACTTGTCGGGCTCCCTTAAGCGAATATAAACTCTGGAGTAGTCCAACTCTCCAGCTGCTCTGATCATACCTCTGCATGATCAAGTCCCTCCCATGGGACTCACTGGTACTTGTATTCGAACTTTTCCTTTGATGGTACACAACCCCCATATACTGATGACCAAGGCCTTCATCCGATTCAAAATTCGATGCACGCACGAAAGACCTGTCTCTACGGTACCAAGGCTTTCACTCCCTGAATCCATAGCCCTTCTTGTCGTCGTGTTGTTCATCGAAGTGGAGCTCCTAGTAGCTCCCAATCATACCTTCGTATGATGTAGTCCCTCACGGGACTAGACCCGTGCATATCGTATTGCCACGAACTATTCCACCACGATCCGTTGCATCATGTCGCCTCTTGGTGACATATCCATTGCATTCTGATCCTTGTGAGATGAACTCGGATTGTGATCCCTCAATGTGTGACCTCTGCCAACGCATCGCAAGGCCTCTTCCACTTTCGATTGTGTTCGCTCCTTTGGCAATCGACCTTCGTCCACCCGCTCTCGAGTTACACCTAGACGAAGCACCGGTGTAGTACAGTCCATCGCCTAGTAGCTCTTGAAGTCCACCAACTTCGCTAAAATTAGTGCACCATTGTCTGAATCCTGGGCCTCTACCCCTACCAGCACAATCTCCGCTGCGCACCGCTCCCTTCATGGCAACTTAAATGGCAGTACTGTGGCAAATTCTTTAAGAGTACATGCCTCTGTGTCCTCTTGCCCCGTGCCAAGGCCTTCTAAACCCAACTTCGCCTCTGCAAATTGAGTCGCCTTAGTTCCTCCATCAAATGCTTCTCTGAGGTAAGTTGCATGTGCCTCAAAGCTCCCTTCGTCTTTGGCACCATACAGAATGAGCTCGCTCCATCAGAATGAGGATCCATGGAACGACATGATCACGCTCTTACCTCTGCAAGAGTTCATGTCCTTGGCCTCTATCCAAGGAAAGCTTTGTGCCTCTGCTCCATGTCCCATCTTCTATGTCAGCTCCCTTCATGCGGCTTGGGTACTTCACCAAGTTACACCCAAGTTGCTCCGCTCTTCGTTTTGTATTGAGTTGATGGTGGCCCTCGCGCCCACCATTCCACGGGTCAGCCCTTCATTGAGTCCGATCTCTATATTGACTCCAAGTGTGTCTTTATTTGTGTTGCCTTAGATCGCTCCCCCACTTGATCTCGCAATGCATTCCCCAATGCATTACCTCAAGCGAGATCATGCGATGACTCCTCGTTGCTTGCTCGATCCGTTGAGCTTTGTGAAGTTGTCTTTGAGGTACTCCTCAACATGTGCGGTCCGTTGCACTTGGTTCTCCCTCTGAAGAGCCGGGACTTATCCCTCCTAGATATCTATCACGTTTGAGCAACTTCTCTCTTCGCTTCCTTCTTTTCGAATGTTTCGGAGACCACCGTCCCCTTGGACTACTCCGCCTTGCTGAATAGAATGTGCATTGATCTGCTCCCGCAAATACACTTGCTAGATTGCGACTCTACGTCAATACAACCCCCACTGCACCCCTAAAGGCTTAGCAACATGCTGAACTCACTGTACACTTCAGCCTCCTACGGACGTATCCTTCACATGCTGAAGAGAAAGTTTCAAAGTTCCATGGCGCCGAGTTTTGGTCACCTTGGGATGGCCATGAACACTCCATCGTTCGCATACAAGCCTTTGCATGAGTACCGAATTCTTCGAGTTAGCAATTCCCCTCACCTCTGTGAGCTTTGCACAACTCTTTCGATCGCTGAACAACTCATTCCAACTTACATGGTCTCATCCTTTATCAAGCGCCTTGCTTGCCTTGAGCACCATCAAGTTTGGTTGCCAACATTGAGCTGTAGCTCAAACTCAGCCATCCTAACCTTTGTGCGCTACACATTCTTCCCAACTTGCTTGTTCTCGTGGTGCCTCTTGCGCGAAGGGCTAGCCATTCCTCTGAATACCAATCTCAGATACCCGCTCCTCCAAGTGGCTCCTTTTCCCTACATCTTCATGCCCGTTTTTCCCTAAACAGTCGTGCGTGCTGGCTACCCTCAATGCAGCCCCGCTAGGTCTCCCACGTTTGCATGCCTAGTGTTTTTATGAGTGCTTATCCCGCTCTGATACCATCTATCACGGATTTAGCTGGTTTTGCCTAAGTCGTGCGGCACCCTTACGTATCCGTCCGCAAAGGTCAACCTCCCCGAAACCTCCCATGGTCCCTTAGGACCTACAAAAGAGAAAACGGGTTAGAGAAAGCGCCTCACTCGGGATCCACAAGCAATCATTTCCGTAAATACTTCATAAACAATACAAATTACAAGTAGACTTTACAAGCTCAGAACAGTTACACAACAATGGGTCAAAATGGTCCACTACAGATCGAACTCTCCCATAAGTGTCTACGTGATAGAACCTTTATTTACAAGCCTAAAATGACTACCAAGCCTAAGTAAAATAGGCCTTCGACCGTCCCTCTATATGCTGTGCAAAGCATGAACAAACCAAAAAACACGGACATACATAAGTATTACATCAAACACCCCGTTTACAGTTTTGTCCGTGACAGCCTATACCGGCCGGTACCATTCGAAATTGCATGCTATTATCTAATGAATGTGCATTTAATTATTCAATAACATAATCTCTCTCATTCAATCCTCAATATCACTAACAACACGATCTTCACTTTTTAAGCCTCTTATATTTATCTGAAAATACTTAATTTCCGAAGCTCTAGCAAACCTAAACATATCCACACATCCTCTCCCAATACATAATCGAGCCTCTAAAAGTAATTATGTATGCAAGAATCAACCAAGTGCATGAACCTTGCATCTCGAAATTGTCCCTTGAAAGGATAAGCCTATCACCAAGATGCTAATATTTTAAGATCATATGGAGGATAGAGAAAATAACCTTTCACCAGTTTGCTAGAAAAAAAATGTAACAGCTAATCAAATGGCAATAGTTTTTCAGTTGGATACAAGGGTACAGATAAAAATTCCATTGCATATCAAGATAATGTAATGTCAAAAAGAAAGTAGCAGTAGTATAATGAAGAAAGGAGTTTACCAATGTTCAAAATACTCAAAGAACAATATCAAATATGTGAGAGTATACTGACCAAAAACTAAAAAAGGATTTTTACATAAGAGTTTTTACTTGATAAAAATATCACTAACGACATTAAAATTTTACTTAAATAGCAAAACAGCACAATATCAAATATGAGCTTGCAAAAATTTACCTCTCCTAGTTCAGATTGCTCCACGATAGAATATTGAGCACAAGCTTGACCAGAAGGTTGTGCAGCAGAACCTTTAATAAACACATAGAAACAGAAAAATTAGAATACGAGATACTGTATGAAATGCTGCATAAATCATTCCAAGTAAGGACCTTCAATTATAATTTACAGCAAGTATTCTGGGTAACTGTTCTATTATTCTTTTGTGGAGAGAATACAGAAAATCTATGGAATTAGTTGTGCATAAACACAAAACCAGTTTAAGTTCCATAAGCTTTTCTTTTTTATTTTTTAAAAGACTGGTGATGAACCCAGAATCTCTGCATATGCTTCAAAACCATCTCTGCAAATATTTGAACCCAGAATCTCTTCATGACAGTGAGGAACAAGCCAAAATTATGCTTTTACTACTACTGTAAGTAATAACAGAATTGAGTGGTTGGGGTAATAAATACTATGTATGTAGATGAATGGGACAAGTAGGAAGAGTTAGAGTGGATGGTACAAGAGACACATCAAGAAATGAAGTGGGCTTCACATGTTCATTAGAGAATGGCTTTGGATTACATATTGAAGGTAGATGAGCAAATTAAGCCTTTAAATGGAAAATATTTTGACAGCCTAATTACTTCCACACTAAAAATGGAAGAACTAAAATGAGGTCTAGAAAAAAAGGTGAACCCAGCGTATGAAATTCCTACCAATGTGGAGTCTAGGAAAGGTCAATAAATACAACATTATCTTTATATTTAGAGAGGTTGTTTCGAAGCCTTGAATTCTGATCACCGAAATCACAAAGAAGTAACCTTATCATTGTACCAAGAAGGCAAGAACTATTATGAGTCAAATAAAACTAAATAGACTCACTACTAGCAACACAGACTTCAAAATTTTTGGCCATGCACAACAGCTTGTATACCTGAATAGCTAATAGGATCAAGAGCTCTAACCGACTTGTTACTGATGAGTTCTCCTATAATACATAAACAAGCATTAGCATCATATTTGTTTTCACAATTTTCTCCCATGGTGAACAACTTTCACAAATTGAAGAAGCATGAAGAAGAAACTGCAATGATTGAAGTAGCTTGTACAACACTTCAAATACAACTGCAAAAATGCAGGAGGCAAGGGCTACAAAAGTCATCAGTCAAAAGACAAACATGATCATAGAAGTGATATAGAAATTATTATCCATAACCATCGGATGAAAGTTCTTAATCACATAACTTGAATTACATGATATAATTACATTATCCAAGATATCTAAAAGGTTTTGTCATATGAACTTGTCTATTCTTCCTAACTGTCCTCAGTTCTATTACTATTACTATTACTACTAAAATTATATCTCATCTATTTAATGTTAGTCCTAATTAATCTAAAATCTTTAGTTTCTAAAATTTTTCTTCATCATGGAATGGAATTTTGTCCAGATTGATATATGCCGACCGGTATCTATTAGGGCATGAATCAAGACACAGACCCTCCCTTTTTGGGCTATGTGGTCCAGTTTATTTATTAATTTTTCAGCCTACCACTTAAGGTTTGCATGCAAGGTATGGAGTCACCATCAGACATCCAGGTACTTCTCATCCTCATCTTCCTCGTCCTCTCCCTCGCTTCTCCCTGACTTCTCTTTTTCTTCTTCTTGTCCTCGTCTCCATTTATCGATATAACAGCATGGACTGGACCTGTACCAATCTGATCATGGACCAGAACAAGTCTGATACTCGAAACTGCAAACCTGGGTCTCCATAACTCAAGTTTAAAACTTATCAAAACTCTAATCAATCAGAATAATATTACTAAGAAATAACATTTATCATATGGATCTATCTTGTATATGGCTTGTAAGTTTGTCCATTATGATATTACTATTACTATTACTATTACTATTACTATTACTATTACTATTACTATTACTATTACTATTACTATTACTATTACTATTACTATTACTATTACTATTACTATTACTATTACTATTACTATTACTATTACTATTACTATTACTATTACTATTACTATTACTATTACTATTACTATTACTATTACTATTACTATTACTATTACTATTACTATTACTATTACTATTACTATTACTATTACTATTACTATTACTATTACTATTACTATTACTATTACTATTACTATTACTATTACTATTACTATTACTATTACTATTACTATTACTATTACTATTACTATTACTATTACTATTACTATTACTATTACTATTACTATTACTATTACTATTACTATTACTATTACTATTACTATTACTATTACTATTACTATTACTATTACTATTACTATTACTATTACTATTACTATTACTATTACTATTACTATTACTATTACTATTACTATTCAGTTTATTTATAATTTTTCAGCCTACCACTTAAGGTTTGCATGCAAGGTATGGAGTCACCATCAGACATCCAGGTACTTCTCATCCTCATCTTCCTCGTCCTCTCCCTCGCTTCTCCCTGACTTCTCTTTTTCTTCTTCTTGTCCTCGTCTCCATTTATCGATATAACAGCATGGACTGGACCTGTACCAATCTGATCATGGACCAGAACAAGTCTGATACTCGAAACTGCAAACCTGGGTCTCCATAACTCAAGTTTAAAACTTATCAAAACTCTAATCAATCAGAATAATATTACTAAGAAATAACATTTATCATATGGATCTATCTTGTATATGGCTTGTAAGTTTGTCCATTATGAATATCAGAAAGTAAGGACCTAGAGTTGATTCCTAAGTAATATTATAATAATAACTATCTAGAGTCTAGACAATATAGTTTTAACACTAATGAGTTAACTGTCATGCATATCTTTAATGACATTAATAGACTAGTAGATTTTTTTTTTCCAATATCTATCATTATAAGTCTTAAGGACTCTATCATAAGTTCTTTCCAAGTCAACAAAAAATTATATGCAATTCTTTCCTTCTACTCTCTATATTTTTTCATTTATTGTCTTAACAAATAAAAAGCTTCTGTAGTTGTATTTTCAAACATGAAACAAGTTTGATTCCTGAGTCCACTGGTCTAGAAAATCTTGGTATATCTTTTGAAAGTATATCATTTTGATGCTCAGTCTTTAGCTGATAACAACATTTCCTTGTCCAGAAATTCCTCAATGCTGATTAAAATATTTTGGGACAGCCTGTAAGTAAAAGCATTGTGCATGCCAAGCTTTGATGAGCATGGCTAGGTATACATATACACACACTGTGAATTAACCTTATGTTGTTACTTATGTTAACCAACAACTATTTGATCTATCATCAGCAACCATTTCATGGTTCATTTGTGTTTAGCCATTGGCTTGACATCATCAGATTTGTCTCTTGTACATTTCTAGTATATTGCTTGCTTTACTTACACCAAATCCTCCATTTTTTTTCCTTCAAAGATTTTCTAACCACTGACACAACCATCTTTGCTAAACACATGATTTGAACAATTACCATCATTTTGACACATTTTCCTTAAACAAGGAGGAATATAAGTTCTTACAATGTCCCTTTCCTCAAACAAAACCATACTGAATATAATAGCCATCAAGAATTTTTACTTTCCAAACAAGCACATCATTCCTCTCAAAATAGGCAAAGCAGATTAATAATAAAAACATATAAATAGTGCATTCTATCATGTTTCCAATCAGTGATTTAAAAAGCGCTAGGCGCCAAGGTCCAAAAACGCCCGAGGCGCTAGGCATTCACACGAGTGAAGCGAGGCGCTAAAATATAAAAATATATAATATAATAAATAGAATATGATATTAAATTATAAAAACTTACAAAATCACAATACCACATTAACAAAAAATCTCAAAATTCAAAACAATAACAATAATTTCAAATAAATAAAAATTAGCAGTATTAAAATTAAAATAATATATTATTATCTAATAAATAAAAAATATTGTTACTAGTATACAGTTAACAGTATATTATTTAGTCAATGTGAGAAGAGGTAGCAGCGAGCAATGGCAGCGAGAGCGAGAGAGGCGAGCGACGACAGTGTCAGCAGCAGCAGTAGCAGGGAGAAGTGGCAACGACAGCAGGAGCGGCGAGCGACGATAGTGGCAACGACGAGCGACGATAATGGCAACGGTGGCGGTAGCAGCGAGCAGCGGGAGAGGGAGCAAGAGAGACAAGCAGTGATAGTGGCAGCGGTAGCGGTAGCAGTGAGCAACAGCAACGACAACGGGAGCGAGAGCGAGAGCGACGAGCGACAATAGTGGCAGCGGTAGTCAAGGTCTGCCGTACCGAAGCGTACCACCCGATACGGGCGGTATGTACCGGTCCGACAGGTTACCGGTATACGGACCATCCGGTACCGCTACAGTGCTACAGTACTATACTGTAGCACTGCTACAGTATGAAAAAAATATAAAATTATTCGGTATACCAGGGTGTACCACTCGGTACGCTCTGATGTACCGCTCGGTACACCAGTACCGTACCGTACCGAGCCCGGATCGAAATGTCGGTACGGTACGATACGGCGAACCTTGGCGGTAGTAACAAGCAGCGGCAACAGTAACAGTGAGCAGCAGCGCGGGAGCGGGAGCGAGAGTAGCAACAACGGCAGCGATAGCAGCGACAGCGGCAAGCGGCGGCAGCGACGAGTAGGGTTAGGGTTGGGATGTCGTGAGAGGAAGGCTGATATCGGTGCTTTAGTTGGTTCGATTGAACCAACTAAAGCACTGGAGACTGAACCAGACCTAAAACGCTGGTTTGGTCGCCTGGTTTAACCCGGGCGCTCGCCCGAAGCACGCAGGCGGCGCCTCTTTGAAGTGTGCCTCTTGGAAATGAAGCGAGGCACTCGAGCCTCGCCTCGCCTCGCCCGAGCACCTAGGCGAGCGCCCGAGCACCTATTGAAATCATTGTTTCCAATACATATATGCCAACTTAGAAAAAGCTTAAACTTCAGAAGCAACATCATCGATGACCAAGAAATAGTTCATGATTTGTGGTTCATGAACGGGAATATATATATCGAGTATCAGAGCACACATCTCAAAAACAGGGAAGTTTGAATGATTGTGCAATTAGCAGCTTTATTAGGATATTGAGCTATCATGGAATTGAGCATGAAAACTTACATTGACCTTACTAGTATGTGGTGGATTAGGCATTCACAAAATTTTGAAGAATGAGTAATATCAACTTCCATTCTATTTAACAGTATATAGTGAATAATTTACTAAACCAATGGACTTATTTCCCTAGGAGCAGAATTTTTTGGGCCACAACTTCACTAATCTGGCAAGGACAAGTTTGGCATCTCACTTATGGAATGAGTTTTGGGTCCCCATAAATATTCACCTGTAAGTAGCTGAATGTTATAGTTGTTTATCTTCCGAAGAAAACTTCATTTATATCATATACCACCTAAATACAACTTCTAGTTAGCTCCGTCTCCTCAATACCCACCACATTTTATCTTGAAACTAAACCATTAAATTTTTTAAGAAAAGACATCTGCGAGTCTTTCTCTTTCCATACTTGATTTCATTGTCCCAACAAATAAGCTCTTGTTGTTGATAGTTCAAGAAAAACCAAAACTGATTTACAGAAGACTCGTATTATATTCTAGTTTTCATTTAGTAATCCTTTCATATAGTATTATAATATGGTACATTAACTCAAAATTTTGAATAGCAATTCCTCCCATATTTTTATAAATTGGCATCCAGAGCTTTCTTTAATCATCAAGCTTTTTCTTAATTTTTGAAAGTGATAAATCAATATTTAACCAAACTACTGATCATCTAAAATCCAAATTATCTTGAAAGAGTTTTCATCAAAATGTACAGTATTACCTATTTTCCTTATAAAATAATTTATTTACTCTCAATTGTTTATTTCAACAAGAAATCAATGGTTTCAGATCCTTCACTATTTTTGGTCCTTAAAGCTATCTTTCTTATCGGATATTCATTAAATAACCTATCCTTGATTTATCTTAGAATTATTAAGAAGCACTTCTCGGCCTTCATCCTTTACAAATCTAATAGTACGAGAATATCCTTAGATTTAGTAAGCCTATAGAAACTATCATAAGCCATTTACTCACTCATACTTGCAATGTTCTTAGTCTCCTTTCTAGTGTAAACTTCTGAATTGTGCTCATAAACAAGTATGCCAATTGTCATACCACCCTTTAACTTCCTACGATGTTATCTTCCACCAACATTACCTTACTAAAAGCCTTATTGTGTTAATTTCTTATACAAAGGTCATCATAGCTGATAATGGTCATATATATCTGTGATAAGACCCTAAAGTCTTATCGTAAAAGAAGGAAGATAAAAAGGGAATGATCGCTTCGAGGGGATCGACCTCCTAGGGTTTGTCCACACACTGGAATAACATTTCATTGATTGATTTCTTGATTGATTCCAAGAGAAATGATTACATCACTATTTATAGAGTTCCACCCAGAGTCCACCAGGACTTGGACTCTAATAATAAATAAATATTAAATAAACCTCTACCTGACTCTAACTGAACTAAACAGACTCAATAAACAACTGAACTAAACAGACTCAATAAACATTATTCAAAAGCTCAGAAAAAGGATCCTAACAATTCCTCCCTCTTTAAATCAGCCTTATCCTCAAGGCTGAGCAACATCAATCTCGGGGAGCTTCTCTTTCAGCACTTCGGTCATATACTATCTGCAACGCATCACAACCCATTGATCAAGTATGGTCTCCACTTTTGATAGTGTAAGCAACAGGTCGATCAATAAACAACTGAACTAAACAGACTCAATAAACAACTGAACTAAACAGACTCAATAAACAACTGAACTAAACAGACTCAATAAACAACTGAACTAAACAGACTCAATAAACAACTGAACTAAACAGACTCAATAAACAACTGAACTAAACAGACTCAATAAACAACTGAACTAAACAGACTCAATAAACAACTGAACTAAACAGACTCAATAAACAACTGAACTAAACAGACTCAATAAACAACTGAACTAAACAGACTCAATAAACAACTGAACTAAACAGACTCAATAAACAACTGAACTAAACAGACTCAATAAACAACTGAACTAAACAGACTCAATAAACAACTGAACTAAACAGACTCAATAAACAACTGAACTAAACAGACTCAATAAACAACTGAACTAAACAGACTCAATAAACAACTGAACTAAACAGACTCAATAAACAACTGAACTAAACAGACTCAATAAACAACTGAACTAAACAGACTCAATAAACAACTGAACTAAACAGACTCAATAAACAACTGAACTAAACAGACTCAATAAACAACTGAACTAAACAGACTCAATAAACAACTGAACTAAACAGACTCAATAAACAACTGAACTAAACAGACTCAATAAACAACTGAACTAAACAGACTCAATAAACAACTGAACTAAACAGACTCAATAAACAACTGAACTAAACAGACTCAATAAACAACTGAACTAAACAGACTCAATAAACAACTGAACTAAACAGACTCAATAAACAACTGAACTAAACAGACTCAATAAACAACTGAACTAAACAGACTCAATAAACAACTGAACTAAACAGACTCAATAAACAACTGAACTAAACAGACTCAATAAACAACTGAACTAAACAGACTCAATAAACAACTGAACTAAACAGACTCAATAAACAACTGAACTAAACAGACTCAATAAACAACTGAACTAAACAGACTCAATAAACAACTGAACTAAACAGACTCAATAAACAACTGGATCCTAACAATTCCTCCCTCTTTAAATCAGCCTTATCCTCAAGGCTGAGCAACATCAATCTCGGGGAGCTTCTCTTTCAGCACTTCGGTCATATACTATCTGCAACGCATCACAACCCATTGATCAAGTATGGTCTCCACTTTTTGATAGTGTAAGCAACAGGTCGATCTTTCAGTGCAATAATCATTGCAAGAAACTCCTAGCCCTGTATAATCAATTTTATCTTTGAACATTTGCTATCACGAGTTAAATCCGTCCATCAGCGATCTTTACTTCGATTCTATCACAGCCTTCAATGTGGTAAGCTAATCGAGCTGCAACTTTCCTGTCCATAAAATTATTAGTGCTACACGCATCAATCAAAACAGTGATAGGTTGATGCTTCAAAGTTCCTCCTATTTTCATAGTTTATGGTTAGCGTCGCCAACCAACGCATGCACTGTATGTGTGATGGCTTCAATATCTTCATCAGTTTCCACACCTTCATGATTGGAGTCCAATTCTTCTACTTCCGGTTCCTCCTCGATCGGCTCAATCATCAGAAGTTTTCCTTGTTTGCATCAGTGCTCCTTACTCCACTTTTCATCGCAATGCCAGTACAAACCCTTTGCTGATATTTCCTTAAGTTCTTCTTGGGTTAGTCTTCGGGTGTCAGGGTTTTGGTTGGGAATAGATGGGGTGGACTGCTTGTTGATCACCTGTTTATTGACACCTCTGTTTCGACGATATTCCAAGCTGATTTTTTCCTCATGCAGGCGAGCAAATGAAATCGCAACTATCATGGTGCGGGGTTGACGAGCCTTAACTTCACACCAAATCTCTGGATTAAACCCTTCAATAAATGTACTCACTAGTTGTCGTTCAGGCCAATCTCTGGCTTGATTTGAAAATCATTCAAAGCTGCTATGATATTCTAACACTGTAGAAGTCTAACAAATTTTGGCGAGCTATCCATCCACCTTCATGTGTGAGTAGTTTGTGTCACAATCTTGGGGCCCTTTTCCTGTATTTCCATATCTGTGCAACGTAGAACTTGAGCCCCCATCTTGTTGAAATTTGCTGAGGATCTCCAGTAGGCTTTTTTTAAAATCATTAACTGTTTCTTGCAACCGGTTCTCAATTCTGATTTCCAATGCTTTCATTTGTGCTTTCACTGAGTTATCAATGGCCATTGCATAAGACTGCAAATATGTAATCTCAACTCCTGTTTCTTGTGTCGGGACTAGGGAATCAATCACTGCCCTATTCGGTGCTACTGTTGTGACGCAATCAGTGGCAACACTGTGGGAATGAAGGGTTGCTACGAGGATGCAGGGAAGTAGCTGCAGTCGCTGCGTGGGAGACAGCGATGCTTATTGCGGTCGCTGCGTGGAGGGATCGCTACTGCTGAGGGCTGGGAGGCAACGATGGTGGTGCAGCTGGGGGTAATGCTGCTAAGGGCTCTCCGTTGCGGTGGCTGCGACGGTGCGGACGGAAGGCAGCGTTGCTCTGTCTCTATCGCACTACGGAAGGAGGCGCTGGTGATGCCGAGGGATCACGTGCAGTTGAGGAAACGGCGGTGGCTACGGCGATCGTGGTTACCTTGTTTTAATCGCCACGAGGCAGCGATGCTTGTTGCGGTTAGGGGCAGCGCCACCAAGGGCTCGCCGCTGCGATGGCTACGACGGTGCGGATGGAAGGCAGCGTTGCTGTATCTCTGTAGCCGCGAGGAGGGGAGGTCGAGCGACTATGGCTGCAGCCCAAGGGGAGGCAGGCGGCAATGGAGAAGGAGGCAGCGAGGGTCACGATTGGGAGGTGCTAGCCGGGAGCAGAGAAGGGGGCTGCGACAATGATGCAAAGCAAAGGGGTTGAGGTGTTGAAGTGGCCGGGGTTGAGGCTACGGTGGAGAAGAGGAATCAGTGGCAGTCGTCGCCGACCGGGAAGTAGCGACGACAGTGGTGGCAACCGGCGCTTGCAGCGGCAGTGTCACGGTTGGAAACAAGGGCAACCGGTGAGTTGCCCTGTTTCTGTCACTGCGAATGCAGAGCAAGGGGGACCGGCAGCTGGGAGGCGGTCGTCGTAAAGTGGCTTGCAACGGTGGTGGCTCAGCAACGAAGGAGGGGGATGACGTTGAAGTGGCCGAGAAGCAGCGGCGGCGGTGGAGGCAACCGGCGCCTACGGTAGCAAAGGGACCGACGGCGTCGTTGTTTCTATAGCAAATGATAAGACCCTAAAGTCTTATCGTAAAAGAAGGAAGATAAAAAGGGAATAATCGCTTCGAGGGGATCAGCCTCCTTGATCGTTTCGAAGGGATCGACATCCTAGGGTTTGTCTACACACTGGAATAACATTTCATTGATTGATTTCTTGATTGATTCCAAGAGAAACGATTACATCACTATTTATCGAGTTCCACCCAGAGTCCACCAGGACTTGGACTCTAATAATAAATAAATATCAAATAAACCTCTACCTGACTCTAACTGAATTAAACAGACTCAATAAACAACTAAACTAAACGGTCTCAATAAACATTATTCAAAAACTCAGAAAAAAGGTCCTAACAATCTGTTCTCAGTGTAATACTGAAATTTCATTTTTAGCAAATTTCTTAAAAGGTATATCAAGGATTACTTTCCAATAAGACTTCCCTTACAGATTGAATTTCATCCAGTGTCAAAAATCCTACCACAGTGTTTGTTGTCAGTTCTTCATCTAAGCATGTGCATCTAACAACCATAAAAATCAAGCTGACTGCACAGATCAGCAACAGGTATCAACATTATCTTTCATCACAGTTTAAATACTTTGATTCTAAAATCTAATTTTCAGCTGCTAGGTTATGGGTAACATACACTTCAGCTTCTCTTAACAATATTTGCTAAACATAATTTCGGATAACATGTTACCATCAAGACGAGTAACTCCATCAACATGTACAGAAGGCATTTTGTGCTGTGTTTTTGATGAATGCTCATAAGAGTGTTTATCAGAATCCTTAAGTTTCCGTTTCTCTGTTGTTGTACCGTAGGATTGATAGCCAATCAGATGACAATTATGTTTCCTGCAAAAACCAAGAAACCATTAACATTACAGAAAGTAAATTAAATAACAATTAAACTTGTAACAGAAGAGAATGGCATCACTGTTATGGTGATTAAATTAATCAATGGAATTACAGTTATATAATCATGTATTTAAGAAAGCAAAGTTACTCCATTATAGGTTCCTATCTGAATATATTGATTATAGCAATCAGCATAGAAGTTGTAAACTAAAGTGCTGGTTCATCATTACAAAAAACAACACTTAACATGAAAGCTAGATAAAAGAACATTTGAAACCTTAAAACAGCTGAGATGACAAAGCATCCTTACAAATGTTTTAAAAAAAAAGAATCTGACATCTTTTTCAGCCAGTCAGTTCTGAAATCATTGTCTTCTCAAGAAGAAACAGAGCAGTTTGTCTCCTTATCCATTGTTCTTACTTACATTATGACAGTTCTAGTGCTACCAGTCCATTTTTCTCTTTGTTCTTCCAGAACTGAATTATTAAAGAGCTCATGAATATAACGGATTTCTGTTGATGAGATCATTATGTAAATGGTCCAGCCAGTAGTTGTTATTGGACTAAAGTATTGTAGTAAAGTGCAGGTAATTTGGGAACATCCTACTTGAACTCCATTATGTGCAGCTGTTTTAGAAGAAAGCTGATAATACTTGATCCAGAATTGTCACTTAGAAAACTAGAGATTATCTATGTTCTTAGTAAAACTGAACATCACCATTTAATGATATAACCTCTATAGAATTTCCAAGAAAGTGCTACAAATTTAAATGGGAGGTTTGTTAGAAAATATATTCCTCATTTCATTTAAATACTTGGAAGTGGATTTTCTAAAACATGTTGACATATGGGTGTGCTTGATTTATTCTTCAGATGAAAGTATCAGGTCTTTTGTTTCCAAGTACCATGGTCTGGTATTTTTCCAATTGCCCATATACAGTTTGATTTATTTTCTCAGTAACTTAAAACTATTTGCCACAGAATGTCGGACTTTTGATTTGATATAACCAGCATTTACTGGTCCAACTAGCTAGCAGAGCACCCAAAACTAGGCAGTTCAAGCCCAATATAAGGCCTACCACCTGGTATAGCCTGTGTCCTAGGTGAATCGATCAAATTTCGACCATTACCGACCTATTCCGATCAAAAACGATTGGATCTTGGTTAAGATTCAAATCTGACCATTGGGCTCTCTTTTGGGCCTATTTAACCTCCACCTTTCAACCTTCTACCCCCATCTTTTACTCTCACCCATTTCACTATCACCACACCACCTAATTCAATGGTATAACCAATCCGTTAACTTGTTGAGTCTGAATCACTACCCAAAATACTTGAGCGTTAGGTTAATAGTCAAATTAACCTCACCCGCAGGACTAAGTCACAAAATTGAAGTCATAATCTCACCCACTTAATCTGCCTCTTAAAGTCTTAACGTTCTTGTCAAGGCCTAACATAACCCAAAATTAGACCATAGTTCTCAATAGTGGTTCCAAGTTGTGGCGTGTCCTCTAATCCCGTTCATGAGTAGCCCTTTCCTATTTGAGCCCCTCATCATACCTAATACTAGATTGACTGAAGCCCTTTACTACCTGAGCCCCACATCATGTCCTCTAATACTAGATCGGCTTTGATACCATTTGTCACGACTTCATCTCATGAGATCACTATTGACACTCCACATTTTAGCCTGAGATCAAGGTGTCACAATATATATATATATATATATATATATATATATATATATATATATATATAACACGCTAAACCCTAAACCTTACATATATATCCATATATATAAATATGGCTCTTCTTCAAGTGAAATAATATCTTTTAGAGCCTATGTCAAATTCTTTTCTAATATTCATTATAGAATGATATGGCCGTAGAAAATCATTTAAGCATCTTGGTGATCACTAGGCATAAGGTTTATCAAAAGGTCATTTTGTAATTTTAAATTTTGTGAGGTTGACTGAGTCCACCAATGCGGTTGTACTCCTGTTATGATGGTTATAATTGTTGTTATCTCAAAGTATGATCTCGATATCATGATTTGCAATACCGTACCATACCGCTCGGTATGGACGGTATGTACCAATCCGATAGAGGACCGATATGGGTGATACATCGGTACACTTTGTACTCCTATCATGATGGTCATAATTGTTGTTATCTCAACGTATGATCTCGATATCATGGTTTGCAATACCGTATTATATCGCTCGGTATGGGCGGTACGTACCAGTCCAATAGAGGACCGATACGGGTGGTACATCAATACACTTTAATGTACCGTGTGTCAGTACGCTCGGTATAGCTCAGTACACATCGTACCGACAGTTGATTGGTACACTGTTACGGTACATTATTCAGAACCTTGCTCGATATGCAAATGGTTTAACTAAATCAAGATAATATATTCACTTGCTTTGTTAATCCTATTCTCTTACTCTCTAATTCACTTCAGAAAAAAAGATTGATTTAAATAAGAAAATTAGATCTCTAGAGCCGATTTAATTTGTCCTCTTATCAAGCTTAAGGAGAATGTTTATTCTTGAATGATTAGGTTAGAAGTTAGAACTCCTTGATGTACACCTAGTTTAAGGCTAATTATATGAAATTATCTTTAGTTTTTGGTTGATCTAAGCAAGATCTATGATGATCAAGACTTGTTCATCATTGATCTAGGATAGATCTAGCCAAGTTCTGACTAGATCCATTCGAACCTTGACTTGATCTTTGTGAATCTAGGCTTAATCTTTGCAAACCAAGGGTAGATGGATTTGGATCTAGCCTTGATCTGAATTGATCTTGGCTTGATCAAAATATTTGAATGAATCTAGCCTTTGTCATTGCGGATTCATTCAGATCAATGCTTGATTTTGTGGATCTATCCAGGAACTTTGAGGATTTAGCATGGATCTAGTCTTACTTTTTTTGGAAAATGACCCCAAAGCATCAATCCTATAATCCGACACGACAACACAATCATCGCTCGGGGCAGTGCCATCATTTGTAAAGTGTCCATTGCAACTATGTTAATCAAGGTAGAAGAATAACCCATCTGAAGTAGCACTTGATTGATGGATTTCCTGATGTCATTAAATGTATAAAAGTTCCTCGAAAGATAAGTAGGACCTTTTGAGAATATCTTGATGCCTGGAAAGCCCTATAACTATAAGACAAAGCAAACTGTGAGAAACCTAACAAGAGTGCTATAGAGATGAAAGTATATGATAAGTATGAGAGGCATGGTGATAATGTTGACTCGAGCCTTACAATTGATAACGTGTGCTTCCTTGGAGCATCAACACATGTATGAGGGAATGATGAGACATCGGTTGATCAACTTGCAGTACCAGTATGATAGTGGCAACGGACCAGATCTGTTTAGTGGACCATTTACAACGAAAACCAACATTGGTGCATAAGAATTGGGTGGGACAATAAGCATAAGGCAGCCTAGGCTACAGAACTTTTCAGAGGGATTTTCAAAGGTCAACTCTTAGTATCTTAAATTTGGATCTTGGTGCTTACCCACCATAGACAACAAAACAAAGACGGATTAATGATGTCTACAGCAAGGAGAAGAAGAAAATTAGAATTTGAAGGAAGTTCAACTTCAATAAGATCCCAGTCCATACAACCCAATGTCCTTCCTACCAAGCATGGTACCATCTATCCAGAAGTTTGGTCCAAGAACACAACCTGCTAATCCAAAGGAGAAACATGACATTATGTAGATGAGTAGGTCCAAGAGCCTAGAGATTGGACTAAATCATTCAAGAAGCAATACTGTTAGATTAATGTGCCATAGTTGTCCGAGACGACAAGATCGAGCATAATCAAATACCTATTTTATTATAAGGACAGTTTTTCATAAACCAATTGTGTCCAAAATTCATGATGCACACAAAGGGTTTGATGAACATTGTCGTTGGGGAGATTGGTCCAAAATATATTATACTGGTGATGACCGATAATGGAGCAAGTATCAAGAGGGACGGATAATAATTGGAGCATAGGAAAATTTAGAACACCATATGCAGCCCATGATGATGGAAAATATGAGTGAATTGATGAACTGACATCGGTTAAGAGGACAGTGTCAAAGGCTCAAACCATCATAACTGATTTACCAAGCAAGACCAATCTCAATTGATGCCAAAATTTTTGTCAGGGCAATCAACATACTCAATTTGTATGAGCAGTATTAGTATGTTTGATCTGTCTATTCTTGACTTCTAATGAGATAATATAATTAGAACTTATCATGAATTACTTGGGAATAAACAACTGTACATTCAGCAGTTCATCTTTCAACTTGATGAACTCCTTCTGCAATAGATGAAAAATTTTTAGGAAGAATCCTTATGAATCTCAAATAATAATAGTAAGAAATGACAAACTGCTCAAAAGTTGGACATTATGTGGTACATTGGGATATTTGATGAAGTATGCCATCAGCTCCATTTTTCTGCCTGTCCAAGACTTGGAAAATTCTATGAAGATCCACATTTTTCTATCATTGTACATGGATAATTGAAGCATACTCCTACAAGAGCAATGCTGAAAAGTTACCAGATTATAGAGTCATCTAAGTTATTTCAACTTAAATGTTTTGAAATGTTATGTTTTTATGTAGATTTGCTTAAAACTATAGATCCTAAAATTAGATAAAAATTTGCTTATATCCCCTTTTATATATGTATAGAACCACACAACAAAATATCAAACTTCTTCCTCCGAAAAGAACTTCCAAATTTTTATTAGCCAATTAATAAATCCCAAACTGATTCTTTTTTCAAGTATTTGGATCTAAAAATCCAAGCAAAAGCCAATTATGTGCTTCACGAAACCTCTCCTTAATTTTCCTCCAGATCTAGAGAGTAGCTAAATAACATGTTTCACAGTATCAATGGTGCTGTGTGCCATCTCCGATGCCCTCATGGCTCATCTGTCATAATTTTCTGACTACTGTGAAATAAAATGCTTGAGAATGATACTTCTACCTTCCACCTGCCTCAATCACATCCATTAGGCAGCTGCAAAAGCAATCGATCTCCACTTCATCCATTAGGCAGCTGCGAAAGCAATCTAGAGTGCAGCAAAATGATTTCAACTGTTGATCGTCTGACAAGGTAATTTCACAATTGTTCAACAACGAGACTCAACAAATAGTTGTTTCGCACTTGTTCGTAATGATCCACATATTCATTAATGGCTTAAGGTTATTATGATTCCTCTAGTTACTAGCCATGAAGCCCCCGATGAAGTTTTCCAACTTGATGACTCCATCATCACGTGAACCTGAATTATCTCAATTTCCAACTTGGTTTGATCATTAAGACAATTGTTTTCCACAAGGTTCGCCGTACCATAACGTACCACTCGGTATGGCCGGTACATACCGGTCCGACAAGAGACTAGTATAGGTCGTACATTGGTATGCCCCCCATGTACCATATGTTGGTATGCTCGATATAGCTCGGTACAGCTTGGTACGTATCATACCGACAGTTGGTTGGTACATCGGTATAGACCGGTAAGGCGAACCATGGTTTTCCATTCAACCTTTGCTCATGTTGATTGTATAGTCAAGAGGAGCCAAGAGGACAAATCCACATAGTAGTTGAAGCCCTTAAGTCATAAAAAGGACCACACTACAAAGTGAGAACAACCTTCTTGACTTAAACCTCCATCTCGTGAAGGAGGGTCATCTCAAAAGATGCAAATGTATGCAGCACCTAAGCTGTATCTCACTGCAACTTGACCATGCCTCATGTTGGTTGCATCATTAAGAGTTTAAGACACTGGCTTCCCAAAGTCGACCTCTCCTTTAATTAGTTGCATAGGTCAAGAAGATTGCTCCACAACTCAATCATGTCTTTTGACAATTAATTCCTCAAGACGACTACTCCATCATCACGTGAACCTGAATTATCTCAATTTCCAACTTGGTTTGATCATTAAGACAATTGTTTTCCACAAGGTTCGCCGTACCATAACGTACCACTCGGTATGGCCGGTACATACCGGTCCGACAAGAGACTAGTATAGGTCGTACATTGGTATGCCCCCATGTACCATATGTTGGTATGCTCGATATAGCTCGGTACAGCTTGGTACGTATCATACCGACAGTTGGATGTTGATTGTATAGTCAAGAGGAGCCAAGAGGACAAATCACATAGTAGTTGAAGCCCTTAAGTCATAAAAAGGACCACACTACAAAGTGAGAACAACCTTCTTGACTTAAACCTCCATCTCGTGAAGGAGGGTCATCTCAAAAGATGCAAATTATGCAGCACCTAAGCTGTATCTCACTGCAACTTGACCATGCCTCATGTTGGTTGCATCATTAAGAGTTTAAAGACACTGGCTTCCCAAAGTCGACCTCGTCCTTTAATTAGGTTGCATAGGTCAAGAAGATTGCTCCACAACTCAATCATGTCTTTTGACAATTAATTCCTCAAGACGACTACTCCATCATAACAATCACTCTCATATAACAGTTGTTTCAGTTGGTCACGTCATCAAGACCATCACTCCTCAAGTTGGTCACATCCTTAAAATGAATATATGACCACCTCTTTGAAAAGATGATTATGCCCTAAAAATGCCCATGTCATTAAGTCGAGCATAACTACACAACAACCATGTCATATTTTGGATTTGGTCGAAGTTTGATTTGAACAATTTTGCAATTGGTCAATTTGCTATGACGAGCTTATCGAAAGCAATGACAAGGTGCAAGTTGAGAGCATACATGATAATAGTTATAACTTGTGAAAGTAAAAGAGAAAAAGATATTTTTCTCCCTATCGAGGTTTTGAACATTAGTCTTCACATTCAAAATAAAATCCTCTGTGACCATATCAAACCTCCAATGTGTTACAGTCTGATTTGACCTAATAAGGCTGAACCCCCTAGCTCCTCAATCATCTAATCTAATGTCGTCGAGCATCTACCTCCTCAATCGCCCCACCTCCTCACTTGCCTGAAATGCCTAGGATAAAAGAGCATCTGAAACGCCTAATGTATACCAAAGCATCCCATTTGATCACGATGCATCCACCCTAACAAAAAAAACCAAAAGTTTGACATTACAAGGACATCCCGTTGAACCGTGATGCATTCGCCCACGATAAACAAGCATTCAAATCGCTCGACACATTCCAAAGTATCAAATTTGTGCACGATGAGTTCACCTAAGACAAAAAAAGCATCCGAAGTGCCAAATGCATCCCAGAACTTCCCATTTTAATGCATCCGCCAAGGATGAAAATACATCTGGAAGAACCCAAAACATCTCATAGCATCTTCATTACATGGGATACACTTGCCTACAACCAAGACGCTAACCCACTCGAAGCATCGCAAATTATTTCGTTAGCAATGATGCATCCGCTTAGAATAAAGATGCATCAAAAGCGTCCAATGTATCCTAAAGCATCTCCTTTATGCAAAGTACATAAGTGATATGGTTATTATTTAGACTAATTGGGACTCGACTCATGGAATTCAATCACCGCTAGACAAAGCACCTATCAAGGATTTCCATTTCAAGTACAAGACCCATTTCGGCAATCTATCGGACCGGTAATATAGGTCTATACCAATCTACCAACACATGGTACACTAGTTGTACCAATGTTTCGACGAGGAAGAAAAAAGAGGAAGGGGTGGTGGAGGAACAGAGGAAGGAGGCAAGAAGAAGGAAGAAGACGAAGTCATGGCTGAAGAAGAAAAAAGAGAAGCAACGACAGCATTAAAGCGACAGTGGTCGTGTTGAAGCAACATCGACAATGTTGAATTGGCAACGACGGCGGCGAAGTGCACCGACAATGGCAAAGCATCATCAACAACGACGAAGCGGTAGTGGCAGCAGTGAAGACGTAGGGACAGCGACATCGTACGAGAGAAGAGGGCTTGCGAACTTTTTTTTTCCTTTTTTAACAATGAGTTGGACAAGCCCCACCACTTTTTTTATTTTTTGATTTTAATAGGACCGCTCGAAACGGAGGTGGTCCATGTATCGGCCTACGCCCGGACTCGTATATATTGCCTATACCATACCATTTTAAGCAGTACAACAGTCCTTGTTACCTATTGGACGTGGCATATCAAAAGAAAATATTACCTCCATTAAATGGCTATTATAAGAACAATACTATATAAAGTAGGCTACTTAGGTATGTCTTCATTTAAACAGACTAAACAAACTGTTCTAATCTTTAGATGTCTATGGGCATGTACAAACTTGACCCAGATAGCAAAACCTAGGCAAACCCTAAGCATAATCTTTTGCAAGAAGTGGAATACAAACTTCTTCAGACCTTGAACTAAAGAGAGACGAGACACGATGCAGACATTTTTCACTACAAAAAAATTCTTCCCTCGGCTATGTTCCAAATACCAACACCTCTTTTTCGCGAGACATTACTCGAAAAACAAACCAATTTTGCTAAATCAAGTTTCAACCAAATTTGACCTTATCGCACATAAAGGACTCTTTAAATCAGCAATGAGTTTTCTCTGATTTGTAAATCTTCTTATCTACATAATACTCATTAAAGATACTGCAGAACTTATTAACCATCTCTATCTTCTCATTAACAAGCATCACTTGATCATGTTCAATAATTTAAATTAACTGTGTATTTATTGTTGGAATTGATAATTAACTTTAAGAAAGAGATGAATTAGTGCACGTGTATTTAAACTTTTTTGGACAAGTACCTAAACAAAAGATATAAGAGGAAATTAGAAAGAAAAATAAACAAGTACCTAAACATAAAAGCTTTTATAGTGCTTCAATATTCTTGACTTACGCCCGCTCCCGATTTCTTTTTTTTTCGAGACAACCAATTTCCACTATCTTAATCTTGCTTTCAATGAGTGAAGATCTACTACCTTTTACCTACCTTTTTAAAGTGGAATGAACCTTACACTTAAAGGACTCCTCTCTTTATCAAGAATAAAGCTTACAAATCAAGATGAGACTTATTACACTATAAACTTCATACTTAAACTTAAGAAGAATAGGAAACTCTTGCCTCAACTCACCAACCTGGTGAGGTATCTATAGAGGGCCAAGCTTGCAAATATGAAGTAAATCATGCAAAAATCTCTGAAAATGGGGGTACTAGCAGTACTACCATCAAACTGCTGAAACAACACCGACCCACATCATTCGAAGACCTACGTGGTACCACAACAAGGTCTAAGCAATACGATCGCCAACATAGGGCGGTACCACCACACAATCGGCCACCAAGCCTAGTAAGGGCACAATTGAGGCTAACACTAGTCCGTTGAAACCTACACTTGTTTTAGCCTAGTAACACATATGTTTGGCCTAGTAAACATGCATTTTTAACCTTTTTGCAACTCAATTACAACCCAATTACTTGACCAAGGCTCCAATAGATTCTAGCTTGTTAACCAATCCTCCAATACGTCAATCAATCCTCTGACACAACAACTGATACTTCAACTTGACGTCCTATACTTTGACACTACATCTAATCCTCAAACTCGACATTCGGTCCCGACTTGATCTTAGATCCTTTAGCTCCACATTTGATCCTTCGACTCAATAATTGATCCCCTAGCAATCTACACCTTTAGTTGGAGTATCTATATCACTTAAACAATAATTAACTTATCAATTCATCAATTGATTTTATCATCATGATATCACATTTATTAACCTATCCTAACTTTAGCAAGGTTATATAAATTCTCCTCTCTTTAACTTTAATCTAATTTACTGTACAATTTCTTGGCACTCTATTAGAGGATTTATATCTTCTAAAATTTTATTTAGCAATTACATGTTAAATTTCATCACTAAGCTACCAACTTGAGTTCAATGCGATACCATTACCTTGAGATTCTTTAAGAAATTTTTGTCACTCCTCGAGATTCTACTTGAACTACTTTGTTCACTCCTCAAGACTATTAAGAACTACATTTGTCAATCCTCAATCTCACAAACCATTAATTTCCATATACATTGTTGTCATTTTCTTTCCAGTTCCATCCTTCTTATTGTATTTCCAAAATACATTTTGTTTGTCTCTCTTGTTAGTTTACACCATGCAATTATAATATAACCATTTGTTTCATTTCCTTTTACAATTCCAAAGATATAATTTGAAGCAAGGTTTTGAATACCGGTCCGTATCGAGCTCGGTACGGTATGTACCGATATATACTGTCGGTACGCTAGGGCGAACCGATGATACACCCTAAAACCTTAAAAATACCTTCACCTACCATGCTAGGGCATACCGATCGATATGCCTCAGTAACGGTCGAAATCCAGGGTGATATCGGTCGGTATGCCTCGATACCGATCAAAACACTGGTACTGCCCGATAAAGGATGGTTCACATACCGGTATCCTCTCATATCAGTATGTACCACCCGTACCGAACGGTACACTTCGAAATTGAGAACCCTGATTTGAAGAACATCAATCTAATCAAGTGTAACCATCCACCCATCAAGTAAGGATTATGAAATCCTTAAAACCTCATAGCAAGAAAAAAAAATCTAAATGAATCATGTTCCACTCTTTAAGTTTATATCTACGATTATGAGATCGAGGTATGACAATCAAGAAGAAAGCTAGTTACATCTTGCATTTAGTAATTAAAATTCAATGCATGCTTACCAAAAGATATGATCATTTAGATCCCCTCCGATGAAATGTTTTTCACTAGCAGGTACTTGAATGATCCCAAGTGTTCCCAAAATTATGATATGATACTAATCATCTTGACATGTTTAAGGAACAATAACTAGATATATTGGTAAAGAACTCTTACATCACCTATTTAACTTCTACATCCTTTTCCTTGAATTCCTGATCTATAATAGTGGTTATAATATTTCAATATTTTTCTTTTTATCACACATCAAAATTTATATCTACAGTTCTCTTTAAATTAAGTACAACTGTTAATCAAAGAAGAGAATCATAGTGAACTGGGAACTGTTAAGTGTTCATAAAGCAAGACCCAAGCTCAAGCAGTGGAATGGCAGCAATTATGACCATGTAAGACAGGAGAAAGTGAGTGATGCCGGTTGCTGCATTTTCACCAAAGGTTTAGTGGGATGACACTTTATTTCTTAGCATTCTAAAGAGTGGCTCATGTAAAGGAATAAATCCAAGAATCAATCTTCTAGTAAACATTTACCAGTAATCAAGAACTATTTGCCTAAGTTTTGCTTCCAGTCGAATGAACAATGGCGTCCTTTCAAAGTCCTGTTTGTCATGAGCAGGTTCCATAAAGTTTGCCTCGAAAACTCCTGTAAATTGATTAACATGAAGCATTTATTAAGAAACACCTATTAATATTTTTTTAAAAGAACACTAATTAATATTTGATGAAGCAAATTTCCACAAGATACATACCAATAACACACCTCCCTCGGCTCGAACCTTCCTGAACAACTTTCCAAAATGGCTATAAAAGGAAATTAAGAAAATAAAAGAATTAGCGATTAGAATTCGTTGTATATATTATTCTTAATCATCAATATTCAGAAACGAAAACTCATACATAAGCAATAAACATAAATATAGGGGAAAAAACAAGAGTTCATGTCTGTATAACATATATATATTGATTGACTAGCGGTACGAGTGTGGTAGTGGTAGCAATAGTCAAAGTGAAGTGATATGACTCAATTAAGTAGACCAACAAGGGAGGCCAATGGTATTTGTGCACAAGGATTTAGAAAGGAATTCTGGAATGAGGTTATCAACTAGAGCTTCTCAATTAGGTGGAACAATTAGCATTGGGTAGTCCAACCTGCAGGATTTATCATAGGACTTTGGCAATAAGGTAGCTCTTAATATGGTTGATCAAGATCCTACTACAGCCCACACAGACAACAAATTAAACACATTATAAAGGCAATTGCACGGTGGCTCAACTTTCATCGAATTTCAATTACAGCCCAAAGCCTTTACAACCAAAGCATGATTTTTTCCATCCAAAAGGCAGCTCCCAATATTCAAGCCCCTTACACCAAGAGAGATACACAACATGTATCTAGGTAAAGAGGTTCAAGAACTTTGAGATTGGATAAAATCTTTCAATACAGCGCAACCATTGTTTGTGACAACTGGTAAAATGAACATCACCAACTTCCATATATATTACAAGAGAAGGATAGTATTCTATAATTGTATTGATGCTCCCGATAAAATCCATGATGCCAACTACAATGAGGGGTTGATGGACACAATGGTTGCAAAGGTCAGACCGAAATTTGCTACAGAAGTCCTGATAAATAGTGGAGCAAACTTTAAGGTTGATCAGTGACTGATAATCTTGAGTCTTGACAACATTTATTTTGAACACCATGTACAGATCGCTGCATAGACCTGATGATAAGGGATATTTTGATAAGCCAACAGTTAAGATGATAATAAAAAAGGCACAAAGCATCACAAATTACATCAACGGCCATCATTGGGTGTAAGCTTCGAAGTAGAAGTTCATATATGCAGAGCCCTTATGACCCAACATCACATGCTTTGCCACAAACTTCATCGTCTATTAAACAATGGAAGATTAGACTATCGACAGTGTTCACATCCATTGACTAAGGCAACTCCCAATATTCCAGTTCATCTATGGGAAAAAATGGACAAGTATATCCTTTCTTCCATATTCTGGATGCGGTTGTTGAGATATCTGTTGTGATTTGATTTGTTGAGATCTGATCTGCTATGATTTGATTCTCAACATGCTATCTTATTTGATGTGATAGACTAGGATATAATTGTTGATTCATTCCTAATTATATTATTTTATTTGTTTACATCAACAAGTTGTATATTTCCTAGATTAGCACCTAGATCTATTTAGGTAGTTCTTTCTTCTTCTTTTTTCTTTTCACTTGTTCGACTATATGTACTTCATCTTGTATACAAGCAACAATATAGAAAAATAAATTTCTCTTCTATATGGTATCAGAGCAAAATTAGGTTTTGATTTTTCTTCTCTCTGCCCACTATGGTATATGATAGATTTGTTTCTTTATCTCGGCATTTATTGTCGAAAATCTTCTCTAGTGACTCTCCTCGTTTCTAGCCATGTCTGAAACTCTAAAGTTTGTTTTCAATATTCCATAAACTATTCACACTCAATATTCCCTTCAATTTGAAGGTCATACCCTCTAGATCTCTATCATTAGACTAAGCGAGAGAAATTTTATTGAGTGGTCTCAATCCATGAAGAGCTCTCTAATGAGTAAAGGAAAGTTTAAATATGTGAATGAGCTACGAAGGCACTAGCCTCAGACGAAACTTGGGAGATCGAGAATGCAATGGTCATGTGTGACTGCTTCATTCCATGTAGCCAAGAATCAGCAAGATGTACCTTCTTCTTCCTATGGCTAGAGATATTTTGGGATGTTGTCAATAAAACCTACTCCAAAGTAGGTTTTAATTCTCTAATTTTCCAAATCAAAAGACAAATTCAAAAGATAAAGCAAGGTACATCAAGCATTGTAGATTATTACAATAATCTGAGGTATATTGGCTAAATTAGACCTATATCAAAATCTGTAGATGGAATCTGCTGTCGACACAAAAAGGCTGAGAAACTTACCTGAGATGGAGAGGGTATTCCAATTCTTATTGGGGTTAAATTCTGAATTTGATCAAGTATAAGATCGTGTTTTTAATAGAGAACCTTTTCCTGAGATAGGAGATGGTGTAATTACTGCAACAAACCAAAACACACCAAGGAGACATGCTAGAAACTACATGGCAAATCTCAAAACTGCAAAAACAATAAGTGCAACAATAAGGTAGTTATAGGAATGCTGGTAGCCACAAACATTCAAGTTGGCGAAAATCAGTGAGGCTTCGAGACACTTTTATAAAGTAAAGAACAGCTAGAACATCTATATGGACTTCTATGCTAATCACAAACCACCATAAATCCATCTCCTACATGTTCTCTTGCAAAGCAAGGTAATACTCCTACCCTCCACATTTCCTCTAATCAAGAACTTTGGATAGTTGATATGAGTGCTAGTGATCATATGACTAGTCGCTCTCACTATCAAGAACTTTGGATAGTTGATATGAGTGCTAGTGATCATATGACTAGTCGCTCTCACATGTTCTTATACTCCATGTCTTGGAAACCTTAAAGTTCATATTGCCAATATATCTTTGTCCAATTGCAAGAAAAGGTTATCTTGTTCTCTCAAAGAATCCAATTTTGAAATTTGTTCTGCATGTTCCTAACCTATCCTATAATCTCTTATCCATAAGCAAAATTGTGTGGCAAAATTCTTTCTATCTCATTGTGTTTCAAGATATGTGCTCAAGCAGGATGATTGGCAGTGCTAGAGAAGTTGATCAACTCTATTACTATGAAGGTGATGCTTCCTTGGATAGACAAGCTCAAGCCAAAGGCAGTTTTTCTTGCTTTTCTAATAAAGACAAAAAAATATTATGGTACTATAGAGCAAGGTTTTTAATTTCGAATGATACCGTCCGGTATGGGTGGCCAGCAAACCGATACGCGAACCGCCCACTACCGGGTGGTACTGTCGATTGGAGCTATTTCCACCCCGTTACCACATGAAATCGATCAATGACGGTCGATTTCGACCGTCGCCGCCCGCTACAAGGCAGTATTAACCGAGGGAGAAAAAGAGGGAGAAGAAAAGGGAGAACCTGGAGATCTGACATCGCTCTCCCTTGACGATCCCGATCCGTCGCCACCCTCCCTCGCCGGACATCAGAGATGAGATGTCACCTCCTTGTCTGAGGCGACGAGGCATCGGCATCGTCAATGACTTCTCATCTGCACAGGGAGAAGAAGCCTCGACGACGACGTCGCCCCTTTATATATATATATATATATCAAGCAGTACGCTAGAGTGTACCGCTCAGTATACTCGTACTGTACCATACCAAACTGATCTTGATACTCCGACACAATATGAAATTGCGAACCTTGCTATAGAGTATAGAACAAATCATCCTAGTTTCAAGAACTTCAACAAGTTGTTACTTTGCTTTAAGAATAAGAATCTCTCTCAATTTCACAGTGAAATATATTAACTAGTTAAACATCATCATTCCATATTCGCTTCGCAACCATAGAAACACTCCCAACCTTTTAGCTTAATCCATAGTGACATTTGGGGGCCTTCAAAAGATAAAACACTACTGGAACTAGATGGTTTATTGCCTTCATTGATGATCATAATAGAGTTTGTTAGGCATATAATGGAGAACTATCTGTCTTTACAAAAGATTCTAGAAAAATTTATTCTAGGCAAAGAAATCAACAAAAAGTCATCAATTAGTTAGCCTAAAAATTTTAAGAGTTATGTTGAAAATTGAAAAGTCTTCTTTTCTTTCTAAGTGCTAACCTAGAGACTCCTTTGGTATTAAGTGCGCTCATTTACTATTTGGCATGGTTTGTCTTACCGGTTCGTATCGGTGTACCGAACAGCTGTCGGTACGGCATGTATCGAGTTGTACTGAGCCTTATCGAGCGTACCGACACAAAGAGCATGGGGCATACCAATGTACCACCTGTACCGGTCCCCTATTGGATCGGTACATATCACTCATACCGAGCGATACGCTATGGTGCAACGAACCTTGTTATTTAGGTATCCTAGAAGTCACATTTTGAATTTCTAAAAGGCATACTAATTTCTTAGGATATTACTTTTGAGAATCATTGTCTGCATTAATTGTATCAAGGCTCCTAACCAGTATAAATAGTGGGGTTTGTCAATGGATCAAACACTTCATATATGAATGAAAAGAATTACATCTTCTCTAGTCTCTTACATCTCACACATCACTTTCTTTCTCTCCCCCCCCCCCCCCCCCCCCCAAACTTCTCTCTATGTTCCTACTCTATTCTACATCAATTTGGTATCAGAGCTAGGTGAAGAAACCAACCCTGTACCTCATTGGGCCCCAACTAACAACTTCTAACAACATTGGCATCACTCACAAATCCTTGCACCTCCAACATCAATCCTTTGCACGTGGGGTTCGACTTTGGAGCGGTTGTCCCTACAAAATTGGTGGACCACCTGGCTCTCGGTGTTTAGTAATTTTTGAAAACTTCTTTAATATTTTTGTCGAAAATAACAATCGTATATTTCATTAGATCCTAACTTTTATCGCTCCCCCCCTCCTTCTCTTCTCCTTTTTTTTTTATTTATCACCTGCTCTCTCCCCTTTGCTTACAACTACAAAACCATTAAGATTTAAAACCTTGAAAGTTGTCCCCAAAAAAAAGTGAGAGAACCACTTGAATCATTGCATTTCTACCTTGTGCATTGCAATAGTTAACAACCTCATTATCAAAAGGCAATTTGTCAATAGCATTAGAATCATGACTAAGCAAGGTGAAAATCAAAACAATCTTGATGAAACCCATAACCAATATAGTCAGGTAGAGACCCATAGGACCAAACTAGAAAATCATGACACAATGTTAAACTAGTTATATGACTAGATGACCCAAGTCCTAAGAGCTCTCCAAAACCTTAAAAAACGACCCATGAATAAGATTGATGAGTTGATAAAACAACATGTTCATTCTCCACAATCCAAAGCTTCAAATCAAGGAATTTTACCTACTCTCCAATCCCATATTCAAACAAATCCGAGGTCTACCTAAAGGGCACCTATTCACAATCATGCTCCAACAATTCCTAATGACCAAGCATTTGACCTTAATAATGAATTCCTAGAACCAACTAGAAATCCATAAACCTAAGTAATGAGCCAATGAGTTCGACTTGTTGACGATCAAAATGAAATAGCTAGAAGAGCTAAAGTGGATATGCCAGACTTTCATGGTAGGTTTGACCCAAATGTGCTTGTTCACTGGTTAGATAGCATGAAGGATTACTTTGAGTGATAGAGAAAGATTGATACTGAAAGCAAGGTATGCAATTTCGAATAATATAGCCCGGTACGGGCGGTACGTACCGGTCCGTCAGCTTACTGGTACATAGACCGCCCGTTATCAGGCGGAACGAATATATATATATATATATATATATATATATATATTATTTATTATTATTATATATAATATTTATATATAATATTTTATAAAGGCGACGTCGCTTTTTTCGACGACGCGACGTCGCCTTATATATAAGAATATTTATATATAAATATTTATATAAGAGATATATAATCATATATACATATATAAACGAGGCGACATCGCCTTTTATAAAACTATTTTATATATAAATATTTATAAATATATATATATAAATAAACGAGACGACGTCGCCCCGCGTGGGAGAAGGAAAAGGCGACATCGTCGAGGCGATGCGACGTCGTCTTATATATATATATATATATATATATATATATATATATATATATATATCTATATATATATATATCTATATATATATATATCTATATATATATATATTATATATATATATATCTATATATATATATATCTATATATATATATATAGATATATATATATATAGATATATATATATATATAGATATATATATATATAGATATATATATATATAGATATATATATATATAGATATATATATATATATCTATATATATATATATAGATATATATATATATAGATATATATATATATATCTATATATATATATATAGATATATATATATATATCTATATATATATATATCTATATATATATATATATAGATATATATATATATATCTATATATATATATATATCTATATATATATATATCTATATATATATATATCTATATATATATATATCTATATATATATATATCTATATATATATATATCTATATATATATATATCTATATATATATATATCTATATATATATATATCTATATATATATATATCTATATATATATATATCTATATATATATATATCTATATATATATATATAGATATATATATATATAGATATATATATATATAGATATATATATATATATATCTATATATATATATATATAGATATATATATATATATTATATATATATATATCTATATATATATATATCTATATATATATATATCTATATATATATATATCTATATATATATATATCTATATATATATATATCTATATATATATATATATAGATATATATATATATAGATATATATATATATATCTATATATATATATATCTATATATATATATATCTATATATATATATATATCTATATATATATATATCTATATATATATATATATCTATATATATATATATATCTATATATATATATATCTATATATATATATATATATCTATATATATATATATCTATATATATATATATAGATATATATATATATATCTATATATATATATATATAGATATCTTAGTTTCACTGACACTATAGGGGAAGCTTCTTAACAAGTCCTTGAGATTGAGGAGTACCTCAAACTCTATCCAACATATCGAGCATCTTCTTAATCTCTCACAATAGAACTATTTCTCAACCCATCCTAAGTAATGGCTCCGTAAAGCCAAAAATCCCCACTACTAACAACAATCCTAGCCCAGCATAAATTATCCAACTCGTACAACCACTTATTCTCAAACTAGTTCATCTTCAATTCAATGTCATTATTGCCATAATAAAGTTACATTGTCTCTCGTTGTTCTCAACGTACCCTTATCTTAAAATAAGAACAAAATGATCAAATTACAAACTTGCACAGCATTAAAGTTCTCTTCAGTCTTTCACCCCCAGGCTGATAGTCAAACTAAGGTTGTTAACCATTCCTTGGCAATGGAATCTTCTTAGATGTTTAGTTGGGGAGAAACCCGAAAACCAGGATTTAAACTTATCCACTACAGAAATTGCATACAATAACTCAATCAATCGCTCCACCAGAAAAAACCCATTTTAAACTATCCCTGGCTATACTCCTCATATACTCATTGACCTAGCACCCTTTTCACTTAACTATCGTGGCTCAAAACCAGCCCACTCCTTCACTCAATATATCTATGATTTGCCTGCAGAGACTCAACGTAAAATTGCCTTAAGAAAATGAACAAACTTGCTGTGAATGCACATCATAGAAGTCATGAGTTTAAAGTTAGTGATTATGTCTTGATTCGCATTTGCCTTGAGAGATCCCTAGAAATTCATTTAAAAAGTTGCATGCTCGAGCAATTGGTCCTTTTCCCATTATCCAAAAACTTGAATCAAATGCATATATGCTTGATTTGCTTTCCAATTTAAATATTAGTCCAATTTTCAATGTAGAGGGTTTTAATTCCATTTCATGGTACTTTTTAAATCTCCCTTGTATACCAGTATTTGTGTAGGTGAAAATCCTCCCAAAGCACCGACTCTTCCATGACATAGAGGCCATTCTTGATGACCGTCTTGTTAAATCAGCTACTAGCATCACTCAACACTTTCTTGTCAAGTGACATGATCGTCCAACTTCCGATGCCACTAGGATTACATTTGAGGAACTTTGTGATCAGTACCTTGTTGGACCAAACTAGCAAAGGATTGCACTAGACTTATTGGACCAGTATCTTACAGATCACTCTCAGGGGTTGAGTTCTTTTCCATAGGGGGAGAATGATGGAGAACTATCTAGCTTTACAAAAGATTTCAAAAAAGTTTATTCTAGGCAAAGAAATCAACAAAAGTTGTCAATTAGTTAGCCTAGAAATTCTAAGAATTGTGTTGAAAATTAAAAAGTATTTTGTTCTTCCTAGGTGCTAACCCAGGGACTCCTTTTCTATTAAGTGCACTCTTGTATTAAGTGCACTCATTTCCTATTTAGGCATCCTAGAAGTCATATTTTCAATTTCTAAAAGACATACTAATTCCCTAGGAGATTACTCTTGAGAATCATTACCTGCATTAATTGTATCAAAGCTCTTAAACCCCTACAAATAGTGGGGCTTGTCAATGGATCAAACACTTCAGATTTGAATGAAAAGTATTGCATCTTCTCTAGTCTCTTACTCTCCTCTATTATCTCACATTTCTCGTTATTTCTCTTCCCCTCTCTCTCTCTCTACTTCCCTACTCTACTCTACATCAATATATTTGTTAAAAGAAAAATCCAAGACTACTATTCTGTTTCAAAACTTCTATAACATGGACAACACCCAATTCCATGCCCAAATACAAATCCTTAGAACTGATAACAGAGGAGAGTACTTCAAATCCATTCTTAAAAGCTTTCTAATGGAAAAGAGTATTATCCATCAAACATCTTGCGTTAATACACCCGAACAAAATGTAATTGCTAAAAGGAAAAACTGTTATTACTTAAGAGGTAGCTCAGGCCATTATGTTTACTATAGGAGTTCCTAAATATTTTTAAGGAGAGGCTATCCTAACCTTATTTAATCAATAAGATCCTAACCCGAGTATATAATTTTCAGAAACCCCTAAACATCCTCCTACAAACCTATCCACAAATCCGAATCTTTAATAATTTGCCTCCAAATGTGTTTGGTTGTGTAGCATTTGTTCATATACGGTCATAACTGCACCAAATTTGATCCGTGAGCGAAAAAATATGTTTTTCTAAGCTTCTCACTAATTCAAAAGGGATAGAATTGCTTTGATCTCTTACAAAACAGATTTATATAAGTATGGATGTCACCTTTTTTTTTAAATCAACCTTATTTCTCCAAAACTTTATTTAACGAGTAGAATCATATATATAGAAGAGAAGTGTTGGAAAACTATTATAACCCTACCTATGAATTCTCCTGAATTCATTCCTATCACAAGTACATCTCACAAATCACCTTCCGAATCCATTCCTATCATAGTTCTACCTTCTCAGCCATAACCTATCCCTTGTATCACTAATCCAATGTTGCAACCTTAATCTATTATGCTAGAACATAAAAAATATGATGTAACGAGAGACTTAGTGACTGATAAACAACAATCAGAACTATGTGTCTATACAATAAGGCAAAATCAACAAGGTTTGGGGCAACAACCACACTATGTTTACTAAGAGTCAACTCTAAGTGCAACTACTCATGAAACTTTAAGTACTCCAGACCATCCTTTACACTGTCATGACCTTAGCTTGTCTTGCTTAAGTCGTGCGACACCCTTGCGTGTCCGTCCGCAAAGGTCAGCCTCCCCGAAACCTCCCATGGTCCCTTAGGACCTACAAAAGGGAAAACGGGCTAGAGAAAGTGCCTCACTTAGGATCCACAAGCAATCATCTCCGTAAACACTTCATAAACAATGCAAATTACAAGTAGACATTACAAGCTCAGAATAGTTACACAACAAAGGGGCAAAATGGACCACTACAGACCGAAAATCTCTCACAAGTGTCCACATGACACAACCTTTATTTACAAGCCTAAAACGGCCACCAAACCCAACTAAAATGGGACTATTAAGCCTTCGATCGTCCCTCTACATGCTGTGTAAAACATAAACATACCAAAAGACACGGACATACATAAGCATTACATCAAACATCATGTTTAGAAGTTTGTCCGTGACATTCTCCCCCACTTATTCCTTCGACGTCCTCGTCGAAGCCTTTGCCAACACTGCAACTCTTCGCCTTTGCCGAGTCTTCAATCTTCTGCTCCAGCTGTAATGCGCCTCTTGGCTCCCAACTGCTCTCCACTGCTGTTTTTGAGTAGTCGAACCTTTGATCCGCCATGCTGCTTCAACTCGCCAATGACTCTAACTCTAGTGTGGGGTTAGCTGAGTTGTGTTGATCCTTGTTGGTTCCTGCGAATCCTCCAAATGAAGGAAAAGACCATACTTACTATGCGCTAGTCTCTCAAATGCCTCATGCTGCTTAAACTGGGTGGATGCTTGTTGGAGCTTTAACGAACATTGCCTCGCAAACTTCTAATATTTTGGGTCCTTCCTCCACAAAATTTGTCCATCGACTCTTCTTTCACTTAGTTGTCGCTTCCAAGTAGATTTGCATCACTTCCGCTTTCGATTGACATTTTGTGGGAAATGAAGCGGATAATCTACTCTCAGTAGCACTGATCACCATTGGTGAGGATTTGATAACTATTGTCTTCTAATATCTTCGAAGGATCTGTGAACCTGTGCAGAGCTCCTCTGCTGGATAGGTAAGAGAATTGGAGTACTCGATTTCGCCCATTCTCTTAAGAGTTGAGAATGTAATGGTTACTTGACTTCGCCCGCCTCCTCAAGGGTTGTACTCCATGCATCGAGCTGGTTATTGGTCTTCGCCTGCTCTTTGCTCACACTTCTGAAGCACTCGAAGTGTTTGCACTCCTTGCGTTGAGTTAGCTATTGTGATTCACCTTCTCAATGCCATCGAACTTCTGGAATGCAAAAAGTTTTCACCCCAACTTGGAGTAAGTCTCTAATAGTTTTGGTCGCCTTTGGGATTGTACCGTCTTCTCCATCAACCCTGCCGCCTACTCCACTGAGTAGCAAAGGTACAGCATCGCGTACTGCCTGCTTCGTTCCTTGGTCGTGCACACTTGCACGACCCGAAGTCCTTCACTTTCGGCTATCTTGATGACAAGCTCGTTGACACCAGTCTTATGAAGTTCCTTGGCCTCTGCCCTTCAGTCTTGTCTTGGTACTTGGAGTTTGCCTCCGCATGCTCCACCCTCTCTGCCCCATTCACGACCAAGCGCTCTCCCTTCATGAGAGCAAGGGATCGATGACTCCACGGAAGTCCCACCTTTGTGGTACCATGGCGCTACCATGCCCATGGCTCTACTATCCGTCGCCTCACATCTACATCCCTTTCTTCACGATCGGTAGATATGTCTCTGTGGCACTCCTCTGAGTCCACCTCCATTCCAACCGATGCTTGATTTTGGGTAGCTAAGCCCCTCTAGACTTGTCGTTGCTTCCTCGCCCCTTTCGACCCCTTGCTTCAACACCTTTGTGTTCTCCAAGCAAATCCCTTTGGTCGATGGAAAGACAGACTGCAACACCCATGCATGGCCTCTGCCATAACATTGTAGGGTTTGCACCGATTCTGTTCTCCTTAGCTTCATTGGTAGCAACATTCGCTTACTCGATCTTGTCCTCTGACTTGCCGAGCTCCCTTAAGCGAATATGGGCTTTGGAGCAGTCCAACTCTCCAGCTGCTTCGATCATACCTCTGCATGATCAAGTCCCTCTCATGGGACTCACTGGTACTTGCATTCAAACTTTTCCCTTGGTGGAACACAGCCCCCATATGCTGGTGACCAAGGCTTTCATCCAATGCAAAATTCGATGCACGCACGGAAGACCCGCCTTTGCGGTACCATGGCCTTCACTCCTTGAATTCATAGCCCTTCTTGCCGTCGTGTTGTTCACCGAAGTAGAGCTTCCAGTAGCTCCTGATCATACCTCCGTATGATAAAGTCCCTCACGGGACTTCACCCGTGTGTATCGTATTGCCACGAACTGTTCCACCATGATCCGCTGCACCATGTCGCCTCTTGGTGACATCTCCATTGCATTCTGATCCTTATAGGATCAATTCGGATTGTGATCCCTCAATGTGTGGCCTCTGCCAACACATCGCAGGGTCTCTTCCACTTTCGATTGTGTTCGCTCCTTTGGCAATCGACCTTCGTCCACCCGCTCTCGGGTCACACCTAAACGAAGCATCGCTCTAGGACAATCCATCGCCTAGTAGCTCCCGAAGTCCACCGACTTCGCTGCAATTAGTGCACCAATGTCTGGATCCTAAGCCTCTACCTCTACCAGCACAATCTCCACTGTGCACCGCTTCCTTCATGGCAACTTGAATGGCAATACTGTGGCATATTCTTCAAGAGTACCCGCCTCCGCGTCCTCTTGCCCCGTGCCAAGGCCTTCTGAACCCAACTTCGCCTCCGCAAATTAAGTCGCCTTAGTTCCTCCATCAAATACCTCTCCGAGGTAAGGTACATGTGCCCAGAAGTTCCCTTCGTCTTTGGCACCATGCAAGATGAGTCCGCTCCATCAGAATGAAGGACCCATAGAACAACATGATCCTGCTCTTGCCTCTGCAAGAGTTCATGTCCTTGACCTCTGTCCAAGGGAAGCTCTGCGCCTCTACTCCATATTCCATCTTCTATGCCGGCTCACTTCATACGGCTTGAGTACTTCGCCAAGTTACACCCAAGTTGCTCCGTTCCTCGTTTTTGCATTGAGTTGATGGTGGCCCTCGCGCCCACCATTCCACAGGTCAGCCCTCCCTTGAGTCTGATCTCTATATCGACTCCAAGTGTGCCTTCATTTGTGTTGCTTTGGGTCGCTCCCCCACTTGATCTAGCAATGCATCCACCAATGCATTCTCTCAAGCGAGATCATGCGACGACTCCTCGCCGCTCGCTCGATCCATTGAGCTTCGTGGAGTTGTTTTTGAGGTACTACTCCTCAACATGTCCGGTCTATTGCACGTAATTCTCCCTCTGGAGAGTCGAGACTTATCCCTCCTGGATATCTATCCCGTTGGAGCAACATCACTCTTCGTTTCGGAGACCACCATCCCCTTGGACTACTCCAATTTGCTGAACAAACTACGCATTGTTCTGCCTCCTGCAAACTCACTTGCTAGATTGCGACTCTACGTCAATACAGCCCCCGCTGCACCACACAAGGCCTAGCAACATGCTGAACTCGCTACACACTTCAGCCTCCTACGGACGTATCCTTCACATGCCGAAGAGAAAGTTTCAATGCTCCATGGCACCGAGTTTCGATCGCCTCGGGATGGCCACGGACATTCCATCGTCCTCATACAAGACCTTGCATGAGTACAAAATTCTTCGAGTTGGCAATTCCCCTCACGTCTGTGAGCTTTGCACAACTCTTTTGGTCGCTGAACAACTCATTCCGCCTTGTATGGTCTCACCCTTTACCAAGCGCCTCGCTTGCCTTGAGCACCATCAAGTATAGTTGCCAACATTGAGCCATAGCTCAAACTCAACCATCCCAACCTTTGTGCGCTTCGCATTCTTCCCAGCTTGCTTGTCCTCGTGATGCCTCTCATGCGAAGGGTTGGCCATTCCTCTGAATGTCAATCTCAGATGCTCGCTCCTCTGAGCGACTTCATTTCCCTACATCGCCATGCCCGTTTTACCCAAAACGGTCACGTGTGCTGGCTGCCCTTAACGCAGCCCCGCTAGGTCCCCCACGTTTGCATGCCAAGTGTTTCTATAAGTGCTTGTCCCGCTCTGATACCATCTGCCACGACCTTAGCTTGTTTTGCCTAAGTCGTGCGGCACCCTTACGTGTCCGTCCACAAAGGTAAGCCTCTCCGAAACCTCCCATGGTCCCTTAGGACCTACAAAAGGGAAAACGGGTTAGAGAAAGTGCCTCACTCAGGATCCACAAGCAATCATCTCCGTAAACACTTCATAAACAATGCAAATTACAAGTAGACATTACAAGCTCAGAATAGTTGCACAACAAAGGGGCAAATGGTCCACTACAGACCGAAAATCTCTCACAAGTGTCCACATGACACAACATTTATTTACAAGCCTAAAACGGCCACCAAACCTAACTAAAATGGGACTATTAAGCCTTCGGCCGTCCCTCTACATGCTGTGTAAAGCATGAACATACCAAAAGACACGGACATACATAAGCATTACATTAAACATCATGTTTAGAAGTTTGTCCGTGACAACACGTAGAACGAGGTCATGTACTACTCATCCTATTTTCAATTTTGTGTGATATCACAAATTCTCCTCTTCTTTCAAATCCTTTGGTTTTAACTTGTCAAACCTATATATTCCTAAGTCTATACACGAAGCCCTAGCTGTACCTAAATGGATGAAGGCTATGTTTGAGGAGATGAGGACATGGAGAAGAATGAGACTTGAAAAGTTGTAAATTTTCCTAAAGGAAAGAGACCTGCTAGTTGTAAATGGGTGTTCATTATGAAATATAAAGCTGACAAGTCAATTGGGACTTATAAAGCAAAGCTAATGGCTAAGGAACACAATCAAACACTTTAAATATATTATCAAAAGACTTTTGCACCTGTGGCATTTAACTGGCCTCAACAGTAGTCAGATGTGAAAAATGTCTTCCTTAATGGCAAACTAAAAGAGGAAGTCTACATGAATCTACCTCCAGGTTTTGAAAGAACATTAGGGTATGATAAAGTCTGCAAGCTAAAGAGATCACTCTATGGACTAAAACAATCTCCTAGAGCATGGTTCGACAAATTTACTAAGGCTATAAAGAGTTATGGATATTTACAAAGCTAGGCTAATCACACCATGTTTTATAAGCATGCTGCCAGTGGAAAGGACTCAATACTCATAGTGTATGTGGATAACATTATATTGACAGGTGACGATCTTGTCAAACAAGAGAAACTAAAAACCTTCTTGGTCAAGGAGTTTGAAATCAAAAATCTTGGATCATTAGCGTATTTCTTGGGTATGGAGGTAGCTATAACCAAGGAGGGGAACTAGTATGTTGGGTCGTAAACCATCTGAAACACTTACTGAGTAGTGAGGTGGATAAGGGACAGTATCAATGGTTGGAAAATTAATTTATTTGTCACATACTAGACCCCACATTGCCTTCGATGTTAGTGTTGTAAGTCAGTTTATGCACTCACCTAATGAAGAACATATGGGGGCAATCTTTACAATTCTCTAATATCTCAAACGAACTTCATACAAATGGTTGATGTTTAAGAAGAGGGACAATGTATATGTTAAAGCACATACAGATGTTGACTGGGCCGACAGTATAGATAATAGAAGATCTACATCTAGATATTGTACCTTTATAGGGGGATTTGGTGACTTGGGGTAGTAAAAGAACAGAAGCTGAATTTCGAGTTGACTTGGTGTAGTGGCTAGAAGTAGTGCGAAGCTGAATTTCGAGCTATTGCACAAGGAATATGTGAACTCCTTTAGGTAAAAAGACTTCTAAGTGAGTTAAGAGTTTCTTGAAATCAGCCAATAAAGTTATATTCAGATAACAAGGCATTAATTAGTATCTCTCGCCACTCAGTGCATCATGATAGAGCAAAGCACATTGAGGTTGATCAGCATTTTATTAAAGAAGTTGGATGATGGACTATTATGTATTCCATTTATCCCTACTAAGCAACAAGTAACAAATATTTTCACAAAGGGCCTTCAAAACCAGCAGTTTGATCACTTGACTAGCAAGCTGGGGATGTTGATTATCTTTGAGCCAGCTTGAGGGGGAGTGTTCAGATATGTCAAGATTTGTTATGATTTGATTTATTGAGATCTGATTTGCTATTATTTGATTCTGCCATGCTACCTTATTTGATGTGATAGACTAGGATATGATGTTGATTCATTCCTAATTATATTATCTTATTTGTCTACATCTACTAGCTAACTGAATAGATCTATTTAGGAAGTTCTTTCTGTTTTTACTTTTCTCTGGTTTGACTATATGATTAATTTTCCAATAACATTGATATGATTAATTTTCCTCTTGCATACAATAGTTAATGCATCTGCATAAAAAAATTCACCAATCCAAGCAAGGCAGAATACGTGGCTATGAATATGCATATCTTGAAACCAACAGCATAATGAAACTCCAAAGAAAAGTCTTGTTATAGTTTCCTTTTGGTTTAAATAAAGAAAAAAAATAGAGTACCAACTCTCAAAAACAAGCAAAAATCCCAGAGAACTATGTCACAGAAAAGTTCAGATTCTTACCAAGTCCATGACCAATTTAACTGATGTGAAAATTAATTTATATCATATGCACCAAACACACACAAACCTAATTTTAAACAATATGTTCAATTGTAAAGATGTCATCCAAGACCAACCCAGTTTTGGCAAATTTATCACCATTTTAATTAGAAACTTGTTTTAATTATTCAAACTCAACCAAAGATTGGTATATTTGACAACCTAATACAGAAAAATGGAAGGAGGTGAAAAGAAAATTTGAGATGAAGGCAAGAGATGAGGACAATGAGTATGTGAAATAGAGGTACAAAGCTTTGTATGTACTTGCTGCAACCATTGCATTTGTCATCTACCACCATTATGCAATCTTTGTTGTCCACTATTGTGTACAATCAAGAGGAAAGGATATACAAAGATGTTAGTTGTTAACCTCCTAAGAAAGTAGCATGCTATTACAGAGTAGCAACATATCATGAGTTCAAAAATCTCAATTCCCGTAATCACCATTTTCAAACAAGATTTCTTCGTTTAGTTGTCGATGTTACCTATGCTCATGTACATAGAGATTCCCTGGGGCAAAGCTACAAGCAGATGAGTTTAATATCTTTTGTAAAGGCATTTAGTAGTTACTCACTAGTTACTACAATAATATACTTATGATACCTTTTAAGAAATACCTTTTAAGTTATTTCTTTTTTAAAAAAAATAGATATTTTAAAAAATATGAAGGTAAAAGAATCCTTAGTATGTAATAGTTTTCTCTCAATAAACTCTACTTTAATTTTGAAGGTTTTACTTCTTTATCATTTTTAAAATTTTATTTTAGAATTTCTTTATTGGATATGTCAATTCTGGTATCCATTGTGAGCAATTTGCTTATCTTGATCACATCATCGTAAGCTATCCTGATAACAGTGCTAATCTTGCAAACTATTTAATTAACGTCATGGGTTTACCTAGGCCATAATAACAGAAAAGAGAAAATGTCACTCCAACTGGAGTATTGCCATGGTATGGCACACAGCATATCTTCTTGTAGTTACTAGCCAACCATGATAAGGAACCACGTAAATCTACCGTGAAATCCCATAAAATTTTATACCATGCACCACTTCAAGTTTGAATATAACTATCTAGTGATACATGTAGGGAAGTCCAAAATACTATTAGATAACAGAATAAACAAAAATAATAATAAGCCGTACCCTAGAATAGTAAAGAAGATACTTGATTGTATGATAAAATAATCAAACCACAACAAGATTGTCTTTATAATAAACATTAAAGCCAAAAAAGTTCCGAGAACAGTAGCCTCTTTTGCAAATCCAATTGTAAAAAGTTTCATGATACTCTTAAATAACAGCATGAACAAAAATAAAAAACTGTAACAAAAACAGTAAACAAGAACTTAGTTATATGACAAAATAACCACACCATAATAAGACGGTTTTTATGATAGACATTAAAGCCAAAAATTCCCAGAACAGGAGCCTCTTTTGCAAAGCCAATTGTCACCCGCACCGACACCTATGTTGTGAAAAGTGGCAATGTATCAAACCAAATAAAATAAGATAATGAAAAGAAAAATATAATGCAATAGAGAAATTTTCTTTAAGTAACAAAACATCAAAAAGTATAACTAAACATACTCACCTAAGACAATGTATGGACAACAAAGTGAAAGAAAGAGTCCTTTGTCAGGTAATCATATAATACTCTGTGGTTAATGATAGGTTAAAGTTAAACATTGTTAATGTGTACTACAGCCAGTTTCTATCTTGTAAGTTATTAAATATTATACTCAAGCAAAAACATAGTACCCTTTTTAAAAGCTATAACTTACACCAATTACCATTGTGTTGACCACTCTCATCAGAACTCAGAAGTATACTTTAAATACCAAGTAACTTTCTAGACTTTTAGCAGAGATACAAAACTCTCTTTTACATGCATTGATTACTGAATAAGCAAGGTTGAAGATCATAATAAATTGTTATGAACCCATGCACATTCATATTAAAACACATTCCTAGATGTCTCTATGACAATACCCAGGTTGCACTGCCCAGTTGGCTATATGAAGGGCATGGTTTTAAACATGCCAATCATGTGCTCAGAACAGAGCACAGAAATCCTTGTTTGTCATCATGGCGCATAATCACACAGTGTGTGAAATTGGAACTTTTACCAACAGTCTTGATTTCTGCAACTCATTTGCTTTATTTTTTAAGATTATTCCATCTATCGTTCTTCAGTATGCTCCATTTACCTGAACATTTGGGTCTATAGAATGCTTCTGGCTTCAACCTTCACAGGCACTAATGTCAAGTTTTCAACCATGTACAATTGAGGCCCAATTGAGATATAAAATGGAACTGCTGCATTTGTCATGAGGCATGAATAACATTTTCAATTATCTATGTTGAGGGCCTTCCAGTTGACAACTGGAGTAATTGCATTCCTGTCATGATACATCTTCCAAAGTAGGCTTCAATTGTGCTAAAAATGATTTTTTTATCCATTCTACACTTCACCCACAAATAAGCACAATGTCTATCACCACTGTATGTAGTTGTCAATCCATCAGCATGCTCCATATAATAATGAACCTAAATTCTTCTTTGAAATATGGTTTGATGTGGAAAAATACATTATCACAGAAGGTTGCATGATGTTCTCCCACAAAGTCACAAACAATGAAATAGTTCTCTACCACCTTGGACATAATTCTGCATTATGCCTATTATATTCTTAGTCAAGGGTATCATCATTCACATCTGTGCTACTTTTGTTTATTTACATTCACATGTTTTCTGTTCTGCTTTAATCTTTGTCGGCAATCTCCATTATCAGAACTATGGAATCTCAAGAGTCCAATGCCTTAATGGTGAAAAGCTTCCTTCAACTACAGAGGTGCCAACTATCTAAACAACAACAAAAACAACATTGCAACTTCAATCAGCTAAGCAGAATGACTGTACATAATTTTCACCACACACTGCCACAACACAGAGGAGAATCAAAATTTTCTCCAATAACTTGCCCATGCATTATGAACTGGTATTAGTTGCAACGTAACTGGGTCCTCCACAAATCAGCCAAATACATTTCAATAAGAGTGTGATACTTATTTCAAACTTAAAAATTTATTCCAAAGTCACAACTTCAGATCAATATTTCATACTCACACCAATTGTACCATACATGACCATTTTGAATGTATTGGGATGACCTATCTATAAAAATTCTGTGCCCTGAAGTGCTATGAAACGAAGGATTCGTGGAGAGGTCTAAACTTAAGTAGGTCAAATTAATACAGAGCAAAAGCTGTATAATTACGAGGTTTAGATTGTGCACTTGTCAGAAGACTCAAAACTAGTGTATGATAAGAGTTCCTACTTCCTACAGCCATAACTTCTTTAAATCTCTCAATTAAAACAACATGCTATTTGAGTCCAGAACCAATGCAGCACCAACCATCTCACTGTTAGGATCCCTTTTATTTTCTAAGCTTTGAATAATGTTTTATTGAGTTTGTCTAGTTCAGTAAGAGTCGGATATAGGCTTATTTGAGATTTATTTATTTATTAGGAGTCCAAGTCCTGATGGACTCAAGGGTGGAACTATATAAATATGGGCGTATCTGTTTCTTTTCATCTATCTATGAAATATTATTCCACCTTTTGGCAAACCCTAGGAGGTCGATCCCTTCGAAGTGATTAAGGAGGCCGATCCCCTCGAAGTGATCATCCCTTTTCTTTCTCTACATCTATGATAAAACCCTAGGGTCTTATCATTTGGTATCTGAGCAACGATCCTCGACTTCCCACTGCAGTTTCTCAGATCACTTCGTCGCCACGGCCATCATCATCTCAAAAAAACAAAAAACAAAAAAAGAGGGGTCAGCAACCCACTCGAGCGAGAAAGGGCCATCGCCGTTGTTTCCTAACCTCAGCGGCTCCTCGTTACTCCTAACCCTAGACGTTACCACGGCAATTCTTCATCCCGCCTTCTGCTGTAGAAGCCCAAGCCTCATCCCACCTTCTGCAGCAATCGCGCATGCAGCGACCGCGCGCAATCGGCATCTGCAACCCCCTCCGTCGCCATCTCACACCCCAACTGCTGCAACCGCCATCTCTCTCCTCAACCATTGTCGAGCGATCGGTGCGGAGAAGGAGACCGTTTCTTCCGCCGGAGACGCCACCGCCAGTAGCGCCCAACATCGCTAGCGACCCTCGCTGCCTCCCCTTGGGTTGCAACCGCAGCCGTTCACGATGATGCTTTTGCCTCCAGCCACGCACATAGCGACGCTTTTGCCACAACCGCCATCTTTCTCCTCAACCTCGACAGCAGTCTTCCTCCACATAGCGACAAAAACAGGGCAACTCCCCACGCCGATGACCACTGTTTCCCAGCCAGCGGACCTCCCTCTCGCTACTCCCAACCGCGCCACCACCGCTGCCTCTTAGCCTCGACAACAACCTTTCCTCCACGCAGCAACAGAAACAGGGCAGCCTCGACAGCAACATCCTCCTCGCAGCAACCGCAGTGAGCCCTCACGCTGCTCTCAATGTTCGCTTCCTCAGCAGCCTTACAGCAATCCCTCACGCCCTCAACACTACTCCTAGCCACCCCACCATCGCTACCACTCAACCTTAGCAGCAGCTTCCTCCTCACAGTGACTGCAGCGAGCCCCCATGTTGCTCTTGACGTCCGCTTCCTCGACAGCTTTGCGATCCCTCACGCCCTCAACGCTGCCTCGGGCCAAACTTCACAGTAGTCGAACCGAATAGGGCAGCACTAATGCCCTTGACTAGACACCAGAAACAAGAGTCGAGGATTACAAATCTATAGTCCTATATAATGGCTATCGATAATTCAGTAAAAGCTCAACTAAAAGCCTTAGAAACCAGAATTGAGAACCAGCTGCAAGAAACACTTAATGATTTCAAAATGAGCCTACTGGAGAGCTTCAGCAAGCTTTAACAAGATGAAAGTTCAAGTCTTACGTTGAACCAAGAATAGGACACAAGCTACCCCCACATGAAGGTGGAATTCCCAAGATGGGAAGATGGAGATCCGACCAGTTTGATCTCTATGGTAGAAAATTTTTTTCGTTTTCACAAAACTCCAGAAGAATCCAAGGTGGAAATAGCTTTGATCCAACTAGATGAAGATGCAATCCGATGGTATGATTGGTACGAAACCTATCACGGAATCCCCTCATGAGAGCAATTCAAGAGAGAACTTCTCATTTGCTTTGGACCATCTGAATACAAGAATATTAATGGGCAGCTCGCTAAAATTCATCAGACTTCTATAGTGCTAGAATATCATAGCAGATTTGAATAATTGTCAAATCAAGCCAGAGACTGATCCGAACAACAACTGGTGGGAACATTTATCAAAGGACATAATCCAGATATCTGGTATGAAGTCAAAGCTCGCCATCCCCGCACTATGATAGTCGCAATCTCATTTGCACGTTTGCATGAGGAAAAAATCAGTAGGGAGAATCGTTGAAACAGAAGTGACAATAAATAGATGGTCAACAAGCCACCCGCCCCATCTATTCCTAGTGGAAACCCTAACACCTGAAGACTAACCCGAGAAGAACTCAAGGAAAGATCAGCAAAGGGTTTGTGCTAGCACTGTGATGAAAAGTGGAGTAAGGAGCACCGATGTAAACAAGGGTAACTTCTGATGATTGAACCTATTGGGGAGGAACCAAAAGCTGACAATGTGGACACCGATCATGAAGGTACGGATTCTGATGAAGATGTTGGACCTATCATACATACAGTGCATGCATTAGCCGGCTACTCTAACCTGCAAACTATGAAAGTTGGAGGAACTTTGGAACATCAGCCTGTTACAATTTTGATTAATACTAGTAGCACTAACAATTTTATGGACAGAAAGGTTGTTGACTAATTGGCCTACCACATTAAAGGCTATAACAAATTCGAAATAAAGGTCGATGATAGACGGATTTTAACTTGTGATAGCAAGTGTTCGAAAATAAAATTAATCATACAGGGCCAAGAGTTGCTTGTAGATTTCTTTTTGCTACCCTTGGAAGACTTCGAAGTGGTGCTTGCAATTGAATGGCAATCAACCCTGGGTGATATTTCTTGAAATTTTTTTAAACTAATCATGAAGTTTTTTATTAATGGAAAGCAAATGATCCTAAAGGGAAGACGTGAAAGTAAGGTCACAACTGCCACTGGCCATCGGATGGAGAGGGTTCTTCAAAAAACTGCAATGACTACTACACCGGAAGGCCGGCCCATTGCTTACACTATCAAGAAGTGGAGACCCTACTTAATTAATCAACAGGTTGTGATGCGCCGCAGATATCCTATGACTAAAGTGCTGAAAGAGAAACTCCCAGAGTTTAATGCTGCTCAGCCTTGAGGACAACGATGATTTAAAGGAGGAATTGTTATGATCCCTTTTATTTTCTAAGCTTTGAATAATGTTTTATTGAGTTTGTCTAGTTCAGTAAGAGTTAGATAAGGGCTTATTTGAGATTTATTTATTTATTAGGAGTCCAAGTCCTGATAGACTTAGGGGTGAAACTCTATAAATATAGATGTATCTATTCTTTTCATTTGTCGATGAAATATTATTCTACCTTTTGGCAAACCCTCGGAGGTCGATCCCCTCGAAGTGATCATCCCTTTTCTTTCTCTTCTTTTATGATAAAACCCTAGGGTCTTATCACTCACCTACAACTATCTCTAGATTATCATTAACTAAGTGTAAAACCGCATAGGCCTTGCACCTAAAAAGTAGTTGGTAAATGCACATTCAAGGGAGTGAAGTATATACTAACCAAGGTTTGATGTACCGAATGATACCGCCCGGTACGGGCGGTACGTACCGATCCGACGGCATACCGGTACTCGGACCGCCCGCTACCGGGCGGAGCGAAAAATAATAATAAAATAATATATATATATATAAGAAAAAAAAGCAACGTTCGGCGACGTTGCCGAGGCGACGCGACGTCGCTTTTTTCGGCAACATCGCCGAGGCGACGTGACGTCGCCTTTTTCGGAGACATGACATCGATATATATATATATATATATATATATATAATATTTATTTAAATAAACGAGGCGACGTCGCGTCGCCTCGACGACATCGCCCTGCGTGGGGAAGGAAAAGGCGACGTCGCCTTTTAAATAAAAATATATATATAATCTTATATATATTAATTTTTATATAAATATAAACTCGGCGACGTCGCTTCGACGACGTCGCCGAGTTATATATATATATATATATATATATATATATATATATATATACCGAGCGGTATACCGTTCCGTACCGTACCGAGCGATCGTCGAAACTCCGGTACGGTACGAAATTTCAGACCTTGATACTAACTGCTTCCATTTTGATATATATCCAGTGGAGGGCCACTTTACATTATCTTGTTGTCACTTGTTTAAATCCCTAGTGTCCATGTCAAGTATACCTAAACACACTTCATTCATCAGATATACCAAGGGATTCCATTGTCAGGATTCTTTGTTTTGCTCAGGTCAGTAAGAAACAAGAGATTCGTACTAATCCGAGCATAGATTGGAATGCAAATTGTCCCCATCCCGCACGGCCCAATCCAATCCAATAGAAAAATGAAAAACACCTTGATTCTTTAACTAGGGCTCGCGAGGAGCACGGAACTAACGTCGCCGCCATTGCTATTTGCTGCCACCTATGGCAATGGCTCAAGCCTGATGGGCTAACTGGCCTAGGGTTACATAAGATAAAACCTAAATGATTTCCAACCAAACGACTACATTAACCCTAATAAAATTCCACATTACAATTTATCACATTATAGAGCTAACTAGTCATCACAATGCATTAGCTCACAACGAGGGACTAATTGGAACCAACAATCGGACTTCATCTAAAAGTGTGTCAATATACACGTGGTTAGGAAATATTACATCGTTTTGCATAGAAAAAAACATAGTCATAAGTGGTGGATTCATTAAAGTAAAACTCTAAACCCCACATTTTACATTGTATTACTTCATCTAAATAATAACCCTTACAAAGTCCTTCGAGTTGGGCGATAGTACAACAAATTAGTAGCAAAAGTAGAAATTCTAACATTCACCAATACATACCTCAAAAGTCACCTCGGACACATATGATTCATGACGATCAACCTATGTCATCACCATATTGATGCACCAATAGCATACGGTGTATCAATACACTATATCGTGAGATCAATTTCAAGATTAGGTCCGACAAACATATCATATTAATATACAGATACATAGAATCAAGGACCCCAATCGACCACCTATGGAGGCTCATCATTTGTTTTAGTGGTAGAATCAGGTATATCTACACATGTGACTACTTAATTCATTTGAATCTTAAAGTTTAAGTTATATACAAAATAATCTAATAATTCAAATAATTTTTTTGTAGATAATTCAATATTAACGGAAGGACAATCCAGAACGGACCGAAATTGCGAACCTTACAAAAGGCTACTCCTCAAAGCCCGAAAAAGATATGTGACACTATTCTTACCTAATTTACATTAGTTTTGCTAAAAATATGCTAAATGTATATTTATTTCTAACTTAAAAACCTATCCTAACTTTTTTTTAAATTTTTTAGGTATTTTCGGAGGGTTTTATGCTTATTTTAGGCATATCGCTCGATACGCCTTGGCGTACCGCTCGGTATGGCGTATCGTACCATACTGAGCAAAGCTCGGTACACCGGTATGATACGAGATTAAGAACCTTGATTATGACCATTACCTCATCTATAAGAAGTTGAATCTTTCCTTTCGAGTTGGCCAAACTAAGGTTTGCAATACCATCTATTGTTCAGTACGGATGGTAGTTACCAATCCAATAGTCGATCGACACATAAAGCAAGGTAAATTGAACAATATGCAAAATATAGGACTTAGTACTAGCAGTATTTTTTTTATTTCTCTATGTTTCTTTTAAGCTTGTTTCAAAACTCAATAGACATCTTGACACATGGTATGCAGGAATGATGACTGGCTAGGACTAGCATGGGTCCAATTGGTTAATATATACTAAGCAAAAATGGCTAAATGATAAGAAGTATCATAGAATAGTGACGTATGTGTCTACTTCATTTCTTTAGGCAATTTCCCACTTGCCATGCAAGCATTAGAAAGAGAAAAGCACTTTTATAATTCTTGCAACAGAAAAGCATTTTCGAAATCAAGTAATGAATGAAAAAGAATTGTGGTAGATGAAAGAATAAAGATCTACACAGGACAAAAAGAATGACTTACATCTTCTGCATCCTTACAAACTTGAGGCTTATAAGTAATTGTTTTCAGAAATTTCATCTCATCTGCAATATTGACTTGCTCGACAGGCTTGCCTCGTAATATAATCTGGAAACTTGAAAACTTCCGTAGATAAAGAATGGAAGCATAAGCCTGCAGATATTCAATTCTGGTTAACATGTATATATGCAAAATATGTCCAACATACACAAGAATAACATGCACACTCACCCGCAGTGAATATTTAAGTGTATATGAAATATGACAATGTACAATTTCTTTGTTAGACCTTGAAAAGCCTCCACTGTAGGCTTGATCTCTCAGTAATATATCCTGCAATTAAATAGAATTAAATAGTGAGAGCGTAGTGGGTGTCTGACTACAACTAAAAGTATTTTCTGCTCACAAAAGAATATTTCATAAGAACAGTTGCAACATAATTTAATCATCTGAAATTCTGAGTGTTCTCCAATACTTCTAGATGCATATCTTACTCGCAAAAATGAAAAGCTGTAGTGCCTCAGACAGTAATGTTAACCACAGTGAATTCTTCAATAAATTATCAGATGGATTAAAATACTGGTCATTAAGGACCTGTAATACTTGATCAACTACAAACCAGACCGGAGGAAAGGTAACTATCAAGTGTACACAGCATACTGGACAATAAGCTTATTGCCTGGCCTGAATCTTCTCACCCCTTTCCATCCTCTTCCCAATAGAGACCACTTGTTTATTTCCCTCTTTCACTCTAATCCTCCTAGAAATTTCTCAATCTCTCCTCCTAACCTATAAATCTAAGCAAATTAAGATTCCAATTAAATGGGAATCATATAATTTTTCCAATCCAAGGAAAATCAAAAGATCAAATTCAAATTTGTGGTTAGTTTTGTTAATTTAATCTTTTTTCTTACATTGGTCTATCAGGCTCTAGTTATGCATCCATTCCCACTCCTTCAGCAGAAGATTTGAAATAGAATCAAATGCTGCAAATTAAGGTCACCGCATTGAACAAATGACATATAGATAAAAGCTACTTGCAGTTGCACAGATCCGTGAAATATTTTGGACATCCAAGTCAAAGCCCTACCTGAACAGTCATATATCATGTCATTCCTTAGTGTCAAATCTTAAAAACTGAAGATATACACCTATGTAATGGGACCAAGGAGAGTGCCTATTTGACTCCTAGATTACTTGAGTTGCATGTCCAATTAATTAAATTTTGATTTTTTTTTGGGAATTTAGTTCGAATATTTGTTTATTTTATGTTCAATAGTCACATATTCTTAGTTGGACTTTTATCTGTTAGGACCTGGATAAGACTTTAAGTCCTAAATAAAATAGTACTGATTAGATTTTGAGTTTTCTTTCTTCTCATCATGATGGTCAAGAACTATGCACTTTAGATGAATAATGTTTAGTATTTAGTCATGCTATTGAATTTGATTTAATGAAGGTATGAGTTCTTCAGACCTTATAGTCTATTTATTTCCTCCCCTCAAATTCTCCTCATATTCCCTCATTCTAACTACTAGGTCACTATATATACAGTCATCACACTGCGTTGATGGTAATGTACAGATCAAGATGTGTATTAGATGGAACCACAGTCTTTATGATCATGGTTTTAAAAACTGGTTAATACTGTTCACACCGACTGGTATTTACCAGTACAAACATGGACCGATATAAACCATATGGCCTGGTACTTGTTGGTCTTTAATGTCTATAACTTTTCAGCTGATACCAGGTGGTACTGGTTGGTATATTGTCCGGTATGCCAGTATCATATCATCCAATAATTATCAAAACATGTCTAAGACCAAAGATTTAGAATCTTGCTAACAAAGCCATATGGGAGCTTCAATATAACTTATTCCAATGCTATTATCTAGATGGACCACCGCCACAGAGACAATATAAAGCTAAAAAGAGGAATTATCATAATGCACCATATTATCACCAACTTAATCCAAGGGACCATATGGCCCAACAACACCACTAAGGTCCATTTCCAAATGGCGGTGTCAACTTTGTATATAGCTTGGAGAAGGCACATCCCGTCTTCAAATCCAGTATGCCAACTCTTGGAGGACTCCTATTTCGAGATGGGAGAAAAAATATTTTCAACTCAAGAAGAAGGTGACCAATTTGTACCCTATCTTTAGGCACATCCTGTCTTGAAATCCAGTATGCCAGCTCTTGGAGGACTCCCATTTAGAGATGGGAGGAAAAATATTTTCAACTCAAGAAGAAGGTGACCAATTTCCCTTAAAGAAGAAAAACCTAGGTATGAGCAGTGCATGCTAGCATTCTATAACAAAACAAATAGAGATAAAAGTTGCTGATCCCCATCATGATGGAGAATGATTTAGCATTCATTAAGTAGTACATTATATAAGTCAAGTGAATTTAAGTCTGTAATCCAAAATATTAGAAACACGATTTAGATTACTTCTTAAAGGCATTACTTTTTGTGAGATCAAAAGATTCCAGTGGTTTTATTGTCATTAAAACTATCTTCTTTTACTAAAGCCAACTATGTAGGTATTCCAAATTCACTATTGAAGTCCATAACCCAAGAAAGTAAACACAATTTCAATTACTTCTATGGGGTTACTTTTTGTTAGATCATCAGAAACATGCAATTTGTATCATTGAAAGTTGAAAGTTGAAACTATATAATCCCATCAAATTTAACTATGCAGGGGTTTTCAAATATTTAAATATAAAGTGGCATTCATATTAAAGATTCAAATTTTACATTATAAGTACAATCTTCTTTTCTTTTGTCCAAATGGGAAGTGATACAGATGGGATTTGACCCTTGCTTTTAATAGTTTAAGGCACTATTAATAGTCAAAGCCTTAACCAGCTAAGCTAGCTGGCATCCTCGAGGAGAATTTGGAAGACTGATTAATTTGTAACTACTTCAAGTAGAATTTGAAAGATGCCTTTGCATGAAATGCAATTACAAAATCTTCATTTCAGTTTAGAAACTAATATTTTGTCTTAAGTATTAAATATTTTGCCACAAAAGCACAAAAACCAACATTTTTGTATTCTGTAAGAATTGCTTTGGTGTGTCAACAAGCGTGAGACCAGCACTTTGCCAACTTACAGGCCACAGTGTGAACATACCTGGTATGCGGCATGGTTCTTGATCATATAAAAGCACATGTGAATTTACAAATTCTCCATAAATTGCAAGCCAAATATCAATTGCAGTATCAACTATAATGATTTTATGATCACGAATCAGTTGGTAGAAAGGCCCTTTAGAAGTTCCAGGTTATGGTCACTCTATCTTATCAAACATGTGATAGTCCACACTCCACATGGCATCAAGAATAACCCATGCAAAAATTCAACATATAGAGAATATGGTTAGTGCCACAACTTTTGTACACAAACCCTTGTATCCAACATGGTAGAATGTTCACTTATAGATAAAATATGGTAAAATAAAATGCTTCCTGTTTGATGCATGAATAACTTTTATAGCTCAATAAATAGTAAACTTTGCAACTTTCATTTATAATTGATACATCAGCAAAAATATTAAGTACCTCCTCATCATCCTCAAAGTCCAATTCCAGGAGGCCATCATCATTCATCCACAAATTATAAATTAAAACTTTGGTTCCATGCAACCCGATATCCTCAAACTGAATCATCAAAAATAAATAAATGATTTATCCATGCAGTTCAAAATGTATGTTAATTCATTTTTGTGGCTAATGAAAAAGAAGCATGTAAAAAAATTGCTTTCCATTTAAAATGGAAATTGTGAACACAAACTAGACAAATCAATGTACCAGAAATATAACATATAATTATGACAATTCTTTTAACTACCAAACACTGCTTTTAAAAAAACTCACCACAGTTTTGCATCTTGCATACAGGTCTCAAATTCAAGAATAACAGAAAATAAAGATATCAACAGTGGCATACTCGAAGACATTTTCAAAATTCTGAAACTATACTGAACGAGTTTTATCCACAAAATACAAAAGATGGATAAGCCGGATTGCTTGTCATACTCATTATACTAGGTACATACTGGATACACCAAAGTTCAAAGTTTCAATTACCAAACCTGCCAGTCCATAGCCAAACCAGTACAGGTCTAGTACATTTCAGTGTACTGTATCTGTATTGTCACAAACAAGTCTGTGCACAAGGTATTCGATGTAATGTTTCTGTGTGTTCGTGTCTTCCAATTTTGTTCATACTTTGCACGACATGTAGAGGGCTTGTAGTAAGCTTGGTTTGGTTAGTTTTTGTGGACTTTTCAGTTGTGTACACGCAGGTCGTGTGTGGTCATTGCCAACACTGCAACTCCTCGCCTTTGCTGAGTCTTTAATCTTCTGCTCCAACTGCAATACGCCTCTTGGCTCCCAACTGCTCTTCGTTGTTGTTGTTGAGTAGTTTAACTTTTGATCCGCCATGCTGTTTCAACTCACCAATGACTCTGACTCTTGTGTTGGGTTGGCAGGGTTGTGTTGATCCCTATTGGTTCCTGCGGATCCTTTAGATGAAGGAAAAGACCATCTTTACTATGTGCTAGTCTCTCAAATGCATCATACTGCTTGAATTGGGTGGATGCTTGTTGGAGCTTTAACGAGCACCGTCTCGCAAACTTTTGAAGTTTTTTGGGTCCTTCCTCCACAAAATTTGCCCATCGACTCTTCTTTCACTTAGTTGTCACTTCCAAGTAGGTTCGCATCACTTCCACTTTCGATTGGTATTCTGTTGGGAAATGAAGCGAATAATCTACTCTCAGTAGCACTGATCACCATTAGTGAAGATTTGACAACTATTGTCTTTCATTTGGTTTCTTCGAAAGGTCTTTGAATATGAAGATGATCGAAAAAGGAAGCAAAGAGGAAAGGGAGGCAATGGAAGAGTAAGAGGAGAGGCAAAGGTAGCATACCCAAAACCCTCTCAGCAGCATGCGATGGTGATATATTGTCATAGACCTAATGGAATTGCCTAAATCATTATTAGCAAAGGGTCAACGTAAGTGCAATCCTGCACAACCTCATGTAGCCCGAAAGACTTGTAAAATATGAAGTTTATTAGCTTCGAAAATAAGCGACGGGCAAGTCCCATCATCTCACTCATAATAACTATAGACTTGGTGGAATTCAGCAAACACTTGGAAGGCAAGGACTTAAAACAATAAAATGACAGTCACAGTCCAACAATAACCTATTAACTAGTGTCGGAATTATTGGTAAGCCTATACACGATTTGCATACAAGCTTGTGCTTCCAAACCGGAGCCCAGCAATATACGATTTGCATACAAGCTTGTGCCACCCGATTGGTTCCAAGGAGCTGAGATGGCTGACATTTTGGCTGTCACTAGCTTGAGAAAAAATTAAGTTACAACACAAAATTGAGATTGTTCTAGCCCATTTTTGCCTTGTTTGGTGACAGATCATTGCATAGCCTTATAAATTGGTTTAAAAAACAAGGGAAAACCACTGAAAACTACGCAAAACACAAGCAAAAGTTATTGTACAAGAAAACAAGAGTATTGAACGATCCGATGATAAAGGTTTTATAGGAACACGATCACCATGTTACATTCCCCCCAACTTAATATGTCAATGCTTACTGGTAGGCTTCAACGATCACTTCTTCATGTCGAAGGGCGACTTCTAGCACCCAAGTTGCTTTAGCTCTGGGAGGCTTACATCACTTTACCCAATACTCGATCTGCTCCACTTCGTTTGTTGACTTTGTATTGTAATCTGCTAGAATAGCTTTAACTCACCTTTCATAAGACACTCAAGTAAGGGTGGTCGAGTTGAGATATTTATAAATATGACATACAGCTTATGGCTCTCATAGGCGCATCAGCACTCCTTTGATAGCAAAGTTTGAAGCATGTGTGTAGACTTCGAATGGAATATGAAAATTTAAGTACAAGCTCTTTCAAAACTACAACCTTGAGGTCTTCAAATGTGGCTTCACACTTCTCTAACCATTGCCAAGGTTGCTTCAGCAGCTTTGTTGATTTGTCCATCTGAATTGATCCTTCATCGACTCAATAACCTAAGAATAGGATTTCTATCTAAGCAAAGTAACACTTCTCCCTCTATATGAACAAAGTAGTCTCTTAAAGATTCTCAAAAAGCATGCTCCTTCAATGTTTGAGTGTTGATGAGATATCATCAAGATAGTTGACCACATATCCAGATACTCCTTTAACAGTTAGTTCATTATAGTGCAAAACATGGTCGAAGAGTATCATCAAGAACTCAAACACTACACTTGGTCACACTGATAGTGTTCGCTTTATCACCTTTAGCAAGCTATGCCTACCAATATCATCGTGTGCTTTGTGCACTTGGTTGAACGAGTATGCAATGTGTCATATATGATACTTGTTCTTCACCGTCAACTTCTTAAACAATAATCCACACATAATCAAAGACTCGCATCATGTATCTTGTAAAAGAGAACTGAAGCTCCATAAGAAGCTTTCGAGCCACGGATAAGACCCCATTGTGTAGCTCATCTGATAGCTACCTAACCTCTGCCAAACATAGGTGGGGGACATGCAATAACGAGGTCTCACTGAAAGTCTCTTCTTAATAAAACACGTACAACAATTGAATAAAGATTTTCATGACGGCCTATAGGTCCCAAAATTTTCTAACCAACCCAATAAATTAAGTAGAAAAAAACAACCTTTAGATAATTGACTCCCAAGGTTTTTTCCTTAGATTGATTTTAAATATATTATTAGGAATATATCTTTTAAAAAGTAAAGATTTTGCATTGAATTGATTAAGTTTCATGAAGAAGACCTCTTGGCACACTTGAATAAAACAATGTAACACCTCAACAAAGATTATTAATTTAACACTAATCACTTTTATGTCGTTGTAAATTATGTTTAAGAGCATCTATGTTTAAAATGAATAGCATAAGGAATCACTTGGGATCATTAACCAATTCACTATATAAGAACTCAAGTCATGTCCAAAATGTTAATACATATGGCACAACTAGCACCTAAGTCTAAATAGTTAATAGCAGACGACAAGTCCATGCAGTCAATTGCATTATCATTATAGCCACCTAATGTCAGATACAACCTAATCTATTGTTGTTCCAAGCAAGGTCCGCCGTACCGTACCGTACCGGCGTTTCGACCTTGTCTCGATACGGTACGGTACGGTGTACCGAGCGGTACACCTGATTTCACCGATTTAACCCTTCGAAAATACCTGAAAATTAAAAAAAAAGTTAGGAGATATACTAGTTTATTACAATATAAACTCTAAAATTCAAATGAATTAAATAATCACATATCTAGATATCCCTGATTGTTGATTCTACCACCAAAACGAACGACGAGCCTCCACGGGTGGTGGATCGGGGTCCTCGATCCGATATATATCAATATGATACGTTTGTTGGACCCAATCATGAAATTGATCCCATGACATAGTGTATTGATACACCGTATGCCATTGATGCATCAATGTGGTGCTGATCATAGATTGATCGTCATAAATCCTATTTGTCTGAGGTAGCTCTTGAGGCATATATTGGTGCTGTTCTGTATCATGCTGTTGCTCAAAGAAGGATGACCAACTATCACCATACTGTTGTTGCCCGTATGATTCTCCATAATACGATAGCTGTGAATACGAGCCTCTTTCTGTGTCTATATCATGTATGCTCTGTCGTATTTGTTCATATTCATCCACTGCCTTCCCCTTCCCCTTCCCTTTCCGTGCATAAACTTGACCAGTACCTTGTCGAATTCCATGATCTGAATCTTGAGTAGCATGTGTAAAATATTGCTCCTCAGTTCATTCACCACCCTCAAGTTGTGTAGACGAGACCAACGACTGCCCGGCATCACTGCCATCATTTGTCGAGGCACTACTGTCCGTGTTGCTGTCATGTCTTTGGACCGAGCGAGAAAGAGAATGTGATTGTGAAGGTGTCTCATCGCCCGACTCAATTCTTTCCAACGATGCAATTGATGCTACTGTCTTCCCTTTTGCCTTTGCACGTTGGGCAGACGAGTGTGACTGTTGGGTGTCGGTATATCCTCGAGCAGTTTGACTCCTACCACGTTGTAATCGAGGGGGATTTTCCACCTGTTGGGGTTATGCTTCTTCTTCTTCTATTGCCTCGGTGATAAAACGTGAAGGACACTGAGGATCTCCCGCCTCATCAAGTAGAGGATCCTCTTGGTTCTCTGCTGCTTCAACCCAATCTAACATTGGCTCTGAATCTTCGTTGTAGAATTGGAGGTCAATGGGATCAATATCTGATTCCTCTGGCTCCTTATCCAACTCAGCACATCGTAATTTTAGCCGCATGTTATAATGGACATATACTAGTTTCTCTAATCGTCTGTAGGAGAGTCTGTTGCGGACCTTCGTATGAATCAATGCAAACGTTGACCAATTACGTTCGCAACCACTAGATGTTGTTGTTTGTGAAAGTATACGAACGGCAACCTTCCTTAAATGTGGTGCATCGATTCCAAATTGTAGCCACCACTCGACTGCAAAAAGATATAAATAAGATTTTATTAGAATAACAAATAATTAACATTAAATATAATTGATAATCAATATACATAATTTTTCCTCGCCAAGATCCATAGTGTAACGACACGATACAGCTACAACGTCAGAGAATGAACCAATTGTTTCTCGAAAGAATCGACCCTTCGTAAGAGCATTAGCTGCCTCGGTAGTGTTTGGCAAGAGCCGATATATAACATTTCGTAGTGTCGTTAGGAAATTATTTTGCGTTCCGAGAGCATATCGATATTGAATCGCCGGGTTTAGATAATACGCTGCAAAACATAATTTTGTTAGTATGATTTTTTATTATCTAAATAATAATAAATTAAATTATTTTGAATATGAATTTACCTGCATTGTGGATATCTTGATCCATATGAACTTCGGTCCGACGATCAATGATTCGTACATATTGGTCGGCCTTAAAATCATCTTTGAATACTTTCCTAACCTCCTCTCTTGCTGAAATCAGCATATATTTAAGATACGGCATCTGTGGACGCTTGTCCATATCGACCTTACGGAGGACAATATAAAGTGGTTCCACACCTTTTATGATTTCTGCTATAGTCTCCCAAAATCTAGAGGAAAGAATGGCCTTTTCTATCTTCTTTCCTTCGCTCAATTTCGAATATCTGGATTCAGACCACTCTTGTGAGGTAGTCATTGCCTTCAAGCCATGCCTTTTTTGCTGTAATGACTTTAATGCAATAAAATTGGTAGCAAACCGAGTAATTCCAGGTCGAAGTATCTCACCGTTTACATACTTTTGCATTAAAGCGTGGACCCAATGATGATTATATATAAACTTTGTAATTGATTGTGCTCGAGCTACACATTTCTTGACCGCATCCAACTCTCCAATATCCTTCAGCATTAGATCTATGCAATGAGCTGCACATGGAGTCCAAAACAAAGTTTTTCTTTTTTCCATCAATTGCAAACCAGCCTTTTTGAAATTCGCTTCATTGTCGGTTATTATTTGGACAACATACTGAGGTCCAATCTCCTCTACCATAGTGTCCATCAAGCTCTTAATGTAGTTTGCATCTTGGATCTTTTCAGAAGCATTAACGGATTTATGAAACACCACTCTTCTATTGCAATAAACAAGAAAGTTGATGATACTCATTCTTGTTGGTCCTGTCTAACTATCACACATCAATGTCACCCCATATTCGTCCCATTGTCTTTTGAAGGATTTGATCCAATCCTTTAGTTCTGTCACCTCCTCATCTAAGTACACGCCGTAAATCTCCTTCGGTGTTGGAGGTTGGATCCCCGTGCCAGACTTTTGAATAGAAGAGACCATGCTCTGATAATATGGACCTTGGGCTGTGTTGGCTGGAATCCTATGGAAGTTGAACCATTTTGAGATTGCCTTCCCAATATCCCGTTTTTTCTCTTTTGTGTATGCATCGTCAATCCGTGTCTGTTTCGCTGTTTGTGGGGGATAGGCTTGCGGATCAATATCAACAATATCTGGTGCGGACCTCCTGCCAAGACCTCTCATAAAACCACGGACTCCACCATACCTCATACTACTAGTTCGGCCTAACTGAGAAGGAGCAGTTGGTTGCCTCATGCTGGTTGACCTCTGGATTCCACTATCACTGCCATGCTCCAATTGTGAGTCGGGTCGTCGATGCCTCATTGCTTCATCGACCGTATACTGATGCTCCAATGATACACAAATCCCAGCTGTGAGATCCGGGTCGACTTCATCGCCGCAACCCTCATACTGATCATAAACTGGTTCCTGTGTAGCCCTATGATATTCTTCCTCAACTCTTGCCTTCTTTTTTAATGTATCTTCCTTTGCTTGTTTAAGCTTGGTTTGAAATAATTTACGGATCTCCGTTGGAACATTCTTGCATTTTACAACATCAGGATACCCACCAGCCAAATGCATTTTCACCCGAGTTATTCCTCCACCCTTGCTAATGTAGTCACAATAAATACATTGCCAATGATGACGGTTTCCATCTAGCTTTCGGGCATGAACCCATGCATCATCATGTGGTTGTTCCTTTGGTGCCATGATCCTACCAAATTTAAATCAAATAAACTATAAAGTATAAACATATTAAATTGACCAAATATCGATCATAAATCACTAATCGCAACATTAAGTAATTTTATTAAAACATAATTAATCATATTTTATCATCATAAATATGTTACATGCATAAAAGAAGTATTAAAATCATTAGATATACTAATTACACGATTAACATAGTTAATTTTTTACTAATTACTTCTCTTTCAACACTATAAACATGGCAAACACCTTAATAGATATTAAAGATATTGGATTAACATAAAATCGAACAAATTTCGATTAAATCATCATTAAAATGACTAATCGTAGTATTAAATAACTTTAATAAAATATAATTAAACTTATTTTACAATCATATATATGTTAAACACATAAAATAAACATTAAATATGTAATTTTAATCTAATATGATTCAAATTATGATAAAATCATCATTTATCTACACTAATTATACGATTAATATAGCTAATTTTTCACTAATTACTTCTCTTTCACCACTATAAACATGACAAATACCCTAATAGGTATTAAAGACATTGAATTGATATAAAATCGAACAAATTTCAATTAAATAATCATTAAAATGACTAATCACAGCATTAAATAACTTTAATAAAACTTAATTAAACTTATTTTAGTATCATAAATATTATTCAATATTTACTATGCATGCAACACACTAATCATAATCTTAAATATCTTAATTACTCTCTAATTAAAGAAAACGAATACATACCTCAAAGTTCTTCCTCTTAATCTTCCTAAATTAGCCTCGATTGAATTCACAAATCGTTGTTTTATAGAGTTTAGGAGAGAAAAAAAAGTTTGAGAGAGTTTAAGAGAGTATAATGAAATAGGGGAGAGAAGAAGGGTTTAAATAGGAGGAGAAGAAGGGTTTAAATAGGGTTTAAACGAATACATACCTCAAAGTTGGAGCACTGTAGCACTGCTACAGTGCGGTAACGGTCGATTTCGACCGTTACCGAGTGGTACCGGTCGATTTCGACCGTTTTCGAGTGGTACCGGTCGATTTCGACCGTTACCGAGTGGTACCGGGCGGTAACGGTCGAAATTTCGACCGTTACCGCCCGATATTACCCCGTATCGTCCGATACGGGGCTTTTTTAGGTGTACCGCCCGGTAGCGGGCAGTCCGCGTACCGGTATCCTGTCGGACCGGTACGTACCGCCCGTACCGGGCGGTACGATTCGGTATGGCATACCCTGGTTCCAAGGGCAATAGATTAATATATATATATATATATATTTGTTTGTTTATTTATTTATTTATAAAAGGCGATGTCGCGTCGCCTTTTTCGGCGACGTCACCTTTTATAAGAATATTTTATATATAAATATATAATCTTATATATATATATACATATATATATATAAACGAGGCAACGTCGCATCGCCTCGACGATGTCGCCCTGCGTGAGAGAAGGAAAAGGCGACATCGCCTTTTATAAAAATATTATATATATATATATATATATATATATATATATATATATATAAACGAGCCGACGTCGCATCGTCTCAGCGACGTCGCCCCGCGTGGGAGAAGGAAAAGACGACGTCGCCGAAGCAATGCGACGTCGTCAAGGCGATACGACATCACCTTTTATAAAAATATATATATATATAATCTTTTATATATTAATATATATATATATAAAAACAAGGCGACGTCGCCCTTGCTTTGTCATGGACTTAGCTGGTTTTGCCTAAGTCGTGCGGAACCCTTGCGTGTCCGTCCGCAAAGGTTAGCCTCCCCGAAACCTCTCATGGTCCCTTAGGACTTACAAAAGAGAAAATGGATTAGAGAAAGCGTCTCACTCGGGATCCACAAGCAAACATTTCATAAAACACTTCATAGCCAATGCAAATTACAAACAGACTTTACAAGCTCTGAACGATTGCACAACAAAGGGGTAAAATGGCCCACTACAGATCAAACTCTCCCACAAGTGTCCACATGACACAACCTTTATTTACAAGCCTCAAACGACCACCAAGCCCAAGTAAAATGAGGCTGTTAAGCCTTTGACCGTCCCTCTATATGCTGTGCAAAACATGAACAAACCAAAAGACACGGACATACATATGCATTACATCAAACACCCCGTTTACAATTTTGTCTGTGACAGCTTGGGAGAAGAAAGAGGCGACGTCGCCGAATTACATATATATATACATATATATATACATAAATATACATATACATATTTATATATATACATATACATATTTATACATATATACATATACATATTTATACATATACATATACATATTTATACATATACATATACATATTTATATATATACATATACATATATATATATATATATATATATATATACCGAGCGGTATATCGCTTTGTATACAGTATCGTATCATACCGAGCGAACGTCGAAACTCCGGTACGATACGAAATTACATACCTTGCTCCTACTTCATCTTCTCCTCCTCTTCCTCTTAATTTGCTACTCCTGTTTCTCTGCCTCCTCTTTCTCCATCTCTGCTACCCCATCCCCTCCACCAGTCTTCCTTCTCCTCCTCCCCTTTTTCCCTCCCTATTTCTCTTTGTCACGTGGTATCTGTACCAAGTCTCAGTATAACAATTCTTACCATACTTGTATGGTGTGACCATGAACCGCTATTGGCACTAGACCAAAATTTTAGGCCTTGTTTGGTACTTTGATTGGAAACCTTCCAAAATCTTTTAGTCCTCCAATGGAGCTCTTCTAAGTGATCTTTTAGTCCTCCAATGATGATGATGATGAGGAAAAGAGGAAGAGGAAGAGGAAAAGGAAGATGAGGAAAGGAGCAGAAGGAGAAGAAGAGGAAGAGGAAAAGGAAGATAAGGAAAGGAGTCGAAGGAGAAGAGGAAGAGGAAAATGAAGGAGGAGGAGCAGAAGAGGAGAAGAGGAGGAGCAGAAGGAGAAGAGGATGAGGAGAATGAAGGAGAAGAGGAAGAGGAAAGGAGCAGAAGGAGACGAAGAGTGGCAGAGGAAAAGGAGAAGAGGAAGAGAAATGAAAGCAGATGTGGGGAGGAGGAAAAGAGGATGTAAAGAAGGAGAGAAGCACCAGAAGTTTTAGTGGTAGTAAGCCACTGAGTGGTGGGCAGCAGGCAAGCGATGGGTAACAAACTAGAGGCTCACAGCATGAGCAAGCATTGTTGGGAAGTGGAGTAGTCAAGAAGTCGAGGAGTCTTTGTGCAAAGCACTGAGCATCAGAATTTTAAAAAGGAATCACAGGGAAAGAGGCGGTCTGCATCTTCGTTCATTCCAGAACTGCTAAATAAGTATTGGTACGAACCAATCCAAGCGAATGTGCATTCCTAAGTTAAATCACTTAAGAAGGTGACACTCATTCATATTTCGTGGGTTCGCCATAGCTTATAAGAAGTTTGTCTTTACATGTAAAAGGGTGGTAAAGAATTCCAAACCCGATGATCCATATAGTCCTTAGGCCATTGTGTGGCAACACCACTATATATGCATTGGTCACACAATTACTTATCTGGTCTCTTACACTTCTGGTAACTATTGTAGTTGTCCTTGAGGCTTAATTATTTTGAGCTACCTATAAGGTAAGTGCTTGTAATATTGTCTGCAATTGTTTATGAGTTTCAATTAAGGATCCAGCTTTCTTTTAATACAAGAAAATGTATCTTTCTTTTGGGTTGCCTATTCCAACAAGATTTAATAAGCTAAACAAAACATATATATCACCAGAAGAAGTGGTGCACATAATTTGAATTGTAACAACATGACCTATATGTGATCAATTGTGAAAAGAAATGTACAGATTTATATGAATCATGATAAATCAAAATGGTAGAGGGAAAAGGAATATAACATAGCATCAAATAGAACAAAATATTTTTCATATCAAGGATTTAGATGCTAGCATGAAACCAAGTTTTGTAACCTATCAAATTGGTATAGTACCAATGTGTACCAGTGAATATGTACTGATCCAACTGGTATTTAAATCGTTGCTTCATAAAACACAATAGACAAAAAGCTAAACTAGCTGACAAGACAATACCATACCTGCAGCAATAGTTCCTCCTTTGAAGAAAAGGGAGACCATTCTATAATAGTTTTCAAGCTACTGTCCCATTCATCCTGTGAATTGGAGCTTAACGGTATTGTCTGACCATTAATTATTTGAAAATCAAGCTGCAAAAAAGACATGAAATAAGTTCACAACTCAAACGAAACTAAACACTTCTAAGAATTGGAAGGATTGAAAAAGGATGATGTTACCATAGGGACAAAAATATCATCTTTCGATGTTCTTCTCAAGAATGTATAAGACAGCAGGCCAATGCTCAATGTTACACAACTTCAAAGACAACAAAAGGATGAGAATGTCAAAAATGACTCCACAGCACTAGTTAATATGTAACAAGGGTAACAAGTTTCACAAAAGCAATAGATGGATGAAAATGACAATTATTTTCATTCATCAAATAATTTACTCGAGAAGAAGTAAAAACTAGAAGCCACTAGAACTAAATACGACAGACATGCAAACAGAAAACATAAGAAGAAAAATATAAATTCTTGCAATCAGCATTTATAAGCTTGATTGTCAATGTCAAAGTTAAGATGCGGGCAGCATATTTTAGTTTGGAACTAGATGGATAAGCCCAAAAGTGTCAATTCCATTATGAAATTACATAATTAATATAAATTTCTATTAAACGACACGGGAAAATGATTTTTAAAAAATTGTCAAAAGATGGCCTTCTACCAAATTGGATCATATATGCCTTGAGCCAACTTTGACCTTCTCCAGCATAAAGCCAACAAGGCCAAACCCCTCATTCAAGCAATGTGGTACCATAGTCTCTATTGACTCTGTCTCTGAACATAACAGCTTGAAGATAATTTTGCAGTGCCACACCGAGTCCTCAAACCAATAGGAGAAAGGAAATTAACAGAATTGTTGTGCCAATGTGGAAACCCTAGGTAGTGTTGTGCTAGTGCCATTTACAATAAGTTAGCAAGCAGAGTTACTCTTGCAGAGCGAGCCTAGAGACCCGAAGTGCTAAAATCCCAAAGGAACCATCATAAGACACATTGCAAATTCTAGTAGAAAAAAATGTTATAACTCAACAAAGAAATCCACTAAATCTTTCTTACAGAGCTAAAATGAAGACATTTCATATATGATAAAATTTATCGACGATGATGTTAACATGGCAACTGACATCAAAGCAAAGACTTACCTCCCACGACTAGCACGACTGAATACAATTGCATCAGCACCTAATCTCATAGTACTTGTTTTGAAGCCATTTCCATCTGTAGAACAAACCACAACAATGAAAAAGCAAATAAAGTAGCATGTAAAGTATGATGCCAGTAACCTAAGTAAATATTCACAAACAAGGGTAACATCAAAAAGATCTAGATTCATATAACACGATTGCAGTGAACTAAGCATTCTTGGAATCTCAATTCAAAATATTAGTTTGAATACCAAGATTAAAATAGAAGCAGCAATCACATTCAAAATGTATTCAGTGATATTATGATAACTAATATTTCTTAAAGAAAGTATCTGAAATGCATTGTAAATGGCATTCACCATTTAGCATCTTAAACTGGATGTTTTAAGAAAGAAGCATGACAAATATAACATGCAAGCAAAAGGGTACTTCACCAAGTCAAAGACAGCTGCCACATTATAAGTCAACAGATTTGTAGCTAAATTCTACTTAATTCCCTTTAGGGATTTTCCAAAATTAAGTGGATATGGAAAATTATTCTATTACAAGTTAAGGTGGCTGCCTTTCCGTACATAAGAAGCTTTGAAGCAAGATTCTCCAACTATGGCACCAGACCAGTTAAATAATGTAACAAAATCCAGCTCCTGATTTATATGGTTTTCAATCAACCAAAGCAAAAGGCAGAAAGAATAAGTTGGAGAGCACCATTATAATTATCCTGAATCAATATATGTATATATGGAAAAAAATGTTCCTAACCATAGTTCTATATACCTTCGTTTAACAATTGAGACCTAAAAACTCCTAATTTATTTCATTTTAATTTTATCTTTGTTTATATTAGAGAATAGGGTTGGCAAATATCTCAATGTTCATAAATTTCTTATACTTAAGCTCATATTTGACTCGAGGGAATGTGTTTGGCATTACACTGAATCAGACTCAAATAGGAACATAGTAACTGTTTCCTTGATAAGGGAAGCTTGTACATGATTCAGTTTGATTGTGTTCAGTCTAACAAGCGATCAATCTGAAAGAAAATTGATAGAATATATCATGAGATGTAGATCAAACATATTTTATAGGTTAGAAAGCATAATTCTTTACTATTTGCATCATATATTTTCCTTTCCTCTTTCTTAGCAGTATGGACTAGCATTTACCTATTTAATGGTCAACAATTATGCAGACTATATGTAAATAAAAAGAATGACTAAAACTCTACACAAACAACCAAATGACTCACACATCCATCAATTCATCTAAAGATACTTACAAACTAGGGTTTTGAACCAGTCAGTACCGATGTACCAAGCTCTGTTCGGTATGGTACGTACCAGTATGTACCATCGGTACGCCAAGGCATACCAACAGTACACCCTAAAACCTTAAAAATACGTCCACCTATCACGCTAGGGCTTACCGATCGATATGCCTCGATAAAGGTCGAAATCCGGGGCAGTACCGGTCGGTATGCCTTGGTACCGCCCGGTAGAAGGTGGTCCGCGTGTCGGTATCATCTCGGACCAGTACGTACCGTCCGGTACACATCAAAATTGAGAACCCTGCTTACAACAAAAGAAACAATCTGCATGACATTGTTAAATTAATTAACTTACAACCAAACAACTGACACATCCATCAATTCATCTAAAGATCGTTTAACAAGTAGTTAAAAACTAGTTAAATTAATCAACTTAGGTGTTCCATAAATACAGTTCAGTTGTTGACCAATAATGGGTTATCACAACAAGTCATTCTATAGCAATCCCATCCTATTTAAAATTCTTATTAAAGGACAGTCTCATAGCATATTCTTGTTTAGAGAACTTCATGGGTCATGATCATTAAATAGCTAAAGCATTATTGACACCACCAGTCAAAATAAGAAAGAGGTGATTACACTGGCCAATCGTTGTCTTCGACCTTTTTGATGAGAAACCAAGGCTCATGCATCGCCGTATACCTTCAGGGTCCATTCCCCCTCCATCATCTACAAAATTGCCCTTAGTGAATGTCACAAAACCAACAAACTATTTTGTACTTTTAAATTGTAAATCTTGCAGACAGGGGGCAACAATGGCCCAAAAAATAAAGTCGAAAAGAGTCATTTCCATATTGACTATCAATTAGAGAATGCAAATTCACAACCAAAAATTGAATGAATGCTAAAGTCTGTAAATATATTTACATAGGCATAAATTAACACTTAATAAAAATGTCCACATATGTTGATACAGACAGAAGTAAGCCCGTAATTGTATTCATATTCTATATATCACAGGTAGTAGAACTCAGATACAAATATGGCAATTTGATTGGCACACGTTTATATAACATATACTAGTCTGACTCCACTTATATATAAACCAAACTCAAACAGGTATTGTACAATGGTTTTTATCCACTTTGGTCCCTAATTGCAGAAGAATATGAACAACTATGTGAATGTCAAGTACCTTGAAAAAGCAACACAGGACTATTATCTTTCAGATTGTTGATTTTATCAACCTTCACGAACGTCGCACCATTGTGAATCTGGTAAACCAAACAACAAAATGGGAATATGTACTTCTCAATGGCATATTCCTAAGAACTGAAAGTGAGAAAACCTTTTCAGTGAAAATTTCTCAAAAATTTCCTCGGAGCAACCAATATAAAGAATAAGAATGTAAAAGAATAATTAAAAGGCATTCATTTGATAAAATTGGTTATATACCAACATAATTGTACTCTTTTTTTCAATTAATACAAATGCTAACTCCAATAAGTAAAAGAGGCCAGGCATACCTCATCTACAGCATTATCAAGAAGTTCAGCTACAGCTGCATAAACCACAGAAATGACAATCAGCATCCATTAGCCCACACATACCTTAAAATGAATTTGAATAGCACACAATATCGTAACATTAATCATCTAAGACATTTTCTTTGCAATATCAAACTGAAAACTAGTACCTTTCAATAATGACTATTGTGACTCAGAGCTCATAAAAAGGAAATTGGCTGGTGTTAAGAGGAAATGAGTTGAACAACATATTTTTAAATAAATGAAAAACACAGGGTGGAAAGTTTCAATAGGTTCAGTAAATGCTAAAACGAGCACTTTGTGCAGATACCATGATAAATCCTCAAGAGGTAAAAGTCCAACTGCCCAGACCAAAAGCGATATGGATATGTCTAAAAAGTGGCAGCTCAATAATGTTATTTTATCACAAACTTCGTATTTATCTTCTCTTTCTTGTTTAATCCTTGCTCCCTTTTTTACTCTCTAACGTACTAGTTAAATAATATTTTCCAACCTTGGATTTTTAATAGCTCAAAGGTCAATTACATCCATTAATAAATTAATACATTGGATCAGATATGACAGCTAGAAGGAGAAGCTTCAAGAAGTACATCCACATAATGCATAAACTGAAGCTTTGCTGAAGAAAAGGTGCCATTTTTAGGCATACACAGGGTTGGATATATCAAGCCAATTGCTCTACATGCTCATCACACCTACATTTCCTAAAACAGTCTGCCAAAATATCCATAGACTTATATCACACAGATGAAAATGTACTTAAAAGCCATGCTTAGGCTGAAATGAAACAAACCAATGAATCATCTGCAGTATTGGGCAAGTTAGCTCAAAGCTTTCTAGTATCAGCCACTAGATCATAGTTGTTGATTCAGAAGCAATGTAGTCAAAGGTACTATGTGCTTTCACTAAAAGGCACCAAGGGGCCAAAACTCTTGAGGTACTAGGTGTTCATGAATATTAGAATTATAAAAAATATAATTAAGGAGAAATAATTATCACTAAAATATCGTTTGCCAATGCATAGTAGTCCATATGATCACTACGGGAAAGGGGTTATAAAGGAGGCTCTAGGAGGGAGGAAGAGGTAGGGGGAGGGGGCTGTCAGTGAGGCTCAATGGGGGACAACGACGAAGGAGAAAGAGAGAGACAATGGGAGGGAAGGAGGGGGGGAGAAGCACGAACGAGGGGGAGGGAGTGCGAAGGGAAGGCACCACCGAAGGGCCGCCTTGCACACGAATGTTGATCATCGATCACCTTGTTCTAGTGAGCAATTGGTGGAGGAATTAGGAGATTGTGGCAGCAATAGAGCATAGTAGAGATCGTCAATGAAGTTTTGATCACGGGAGAAGTTTCAGTCAGAAAAGGACACAATGGAGATTGCAACTGTCGAGGAGAAATGTTAGTTGATGGCTAGGGTTTCTTCCAGAGATGTTGAGAGAGAGGGGTTTTAGTTGGCTGAATTGGTTCAATCGAATCATCTAGTTCGAACCCAAATGAAACCCACAAGGTTTAACTTAGGCGCACCTAAGGCCCTAATGCCTGGGCCACGCGAACTCAACCACTCCCCCATATCAAATTGGAGGCAGTCGAGCATCGCCTCTCCTTGCTCAGGCACCTAGGAAAGCGCTTGAGTGCCCCTTAATAACACTGTACAGAACATGTTTGGACTTGATCGAGTTTAAGCAAATTTGATTTTGGAGTTGACTCTTACCAATTCTAAGTATTATTAATTTTTATGGCTGTTTTATAGTGTTCTGGAAAAATATTTTTGAATTACATCACCGCCAAAGAATCCTCCTTCTAGTATAATTAGGGAATTTTACTCATTCATAATTAAATTTTGAGCTGCATATATATTACCATTGACAACCAACTAATGGATGAATGGGCTAGTTAGTTCCCATGTACCCTTTTTGTGTGAAAATTGCTTCAGTTTATCATTATTTTTTTTGTGAATCATCCAATTTTTTTTTTATTATGAATACTAACTTATTTAGGATTTTGGTCAACAAAATGTGTAATGAAGGATCACAATCTCATAGCTGACAATTGATGAAAGCACAAATTTCACCTATGGCTAGAATCTCTCTCTCTCTCTCTCTCTCTCTCTCTCTCTCTCTCTCTCTCTCTCTCTTCCATATTCTCTGATTATTTTTTTTCCTTATGTATTCTTTATTGTTTATTCTTTCATATCTGAACTAACAGCCAATTATTTTTTCTCTTTGCTTCTTTACCATTTAGCTTTAAAGTGCCATTTCCTTGCAACTCTATTCCACAACTGCTCGTCTTTCCCAATTACAGCGGCAAATAAGCAATATCCTCTTAAACAACCATCAAACTTTCTTTCCTTTTTTTGATCAGAATTAACATCAAACCTTCTTTTGGCCTTCAACATATTATTTGCTGTTCAACTTTCAATGAAAACAAAAGTGGATTTTCTATGCACAAACAAAACCTGCATGCAACTATGTGCAATACTTAACATGTTTGTTGAAGCAAGTCCTAATTTTTCATCAACTTTATGGTAAATGATTTTCCTGATACCAACAAAAAGCAGTAATGTCCCAACATCTAATCCAAGATTCAAACAATGGATCTGAATTATCTTGAAATATAGCTAACTCTGAATTAGTCTTAATTAATTTAAATGAAATACTAGTGCATAAAATCCTTAGAAGAAACCTGCCAATTTTACTACTACATATATTTTTTTAACATTTAGCAAAGAAGAATAATATCTGAATATATGAACATATACAAATACATATATAGTTGACAATATCTCAAATCTATGGCGTCACCTAAAAGATATGCCAAATTGATATGATAATGCTAAAGGAAGATCTTCCAGAGAAATGCATTATAGTATCAATAAGTGGAGAGGAAAAGACTTTTAAGAACCACGAGAGCTGCTAACATATAAGCTGTTGCCAATCTTTCCAATGATGCCTGTCATCCTATTCATACTAGACGGCTTTTCATCAAATAGAAGATTTAACAGTATGGAGATATACCACCGAAAGCCCATTTGTGAGACGTGGCGTTGGAATGCAAGAACTTCGGGTGCACGCGCGCCCGATCAAAATCATACGATTCCAGAGCAGCTGCAGAAGTCACAAATTTGAAAACAGCAGAAAAAACTACAAAGAAGAACAAGGAAATAACTGAATTGTTCTGCACGAGAGGAAAGAAGAAGAACCGCGCCGGGCACGATGTAAAGGTCCTGAGGGTACTTCATATGTCCCAGCTCTCCAGAAGTTACGGCACTCGAGTGTGCGGTAACGCTGCTGCGCTTCCACCGGCTTCGGCACCGATGGATCTTCTGAATTGACGCCGCCGCCGGGCGGTGATCCAAGGAACACGACGTCGTCGTCGTCGTCGTCGTCGTCATGGAAATCGCTTTTCGGCATCGAAAGCGCGGTAGAAATTAGGAGCGGACGAGATGAAATCCTAGGGTTTAAAACGGAAGGGAATCGCGGAGTTGGGTGAGTTATAAAATAGACGCATAGGATTATATGACTCACATATATTGATATAAAAATAAATAAATTTCTGAAAACTCCATATATTCCGGCATAGCACTTCTATTCAAAAAATTTTGACAATCCTAACTTTTTCAAAATAACAAAAATAATCTTTCCACAATTTTACATATGCTTCCAACTACACCTCTCTATCATTTTAATAAACAAAAATATTCCTGGAATCTAAAACATATATATATATATATGCCCAATCATAAATTCGATCACATAAAGTGATAGGATATGATATAATACGTAATCTTTCTATTTATTATTTATTTGATATTTTTTTATTTTATATTATTTATTACATGTATTATGATGTCAATGGATCTGTGTAATGGGAATCGAATTATAATGAGAGCACAATAGTAAAACTAATTCGTTTTTAAATATAGATCTTAAATAATCTTGGTCATAAATCACTCGAGAGGGACATCAAGATGATCGGATAGATTGATGTGTTATATACCCGTCCATATGACGGAGGTAATTAGTCTCAGAGCTACTCATGTGATGACACTAAGAATACCGCACAAGTGTATATTAGAGAATGAGTTCACTAATTTATCCGTTCATGAATGTTGGATGGTTGATGATACCTCAATATTAAATAACGATTCCGTTGTCCCAATGATATATCTGGTTCTTAGACTTAAGATACCAAGGATGTCCTGTATTAGTACTTCACTCTTTGATGCCAAACTTATAGATTTGAAAGTTTTAGATATAGCATAGTTGATTATCAAGAGTAGCAACCAAAGTTACGAGAGATATTGAGTGTCAATAGTGGATTATCCACTCTCGGTTTCATGAGAGGAATATCTCATATGTTCTTTCTCAAGCAAATCCCTAGCCAGGGTCATTCAGATTGAAAGAGAAAGAGTTCTCTTGAAGAATCCGATTAGAACAAAACTCGAGTAGAAACCGTATGGGCCTCACAACATCATGTTCGCTATACGGTCTCTGAGATATTAGATGGATGAGGGACTGTAAATATACGATAACTAAGATAAACATATCCAATAGATTGAATTCTCCTATATCGTTTAGGGATTACGACATAGTAACATAGTACATTCATAGTCGATGAGTTAAGTGAATTATTATAGAAATAATAATTCACTGAGCCAAAAAGAGTTTTGACAAGTATAATTCACAACCAGCTTGATATTGGACCTAGAGGGTCATACACAAATAGTAAGTGTTATGACGAGTAGAGGTTCAGATATGAGATATTCGTTGGAGCCTCTATCTTATTGGATATTGTTAGTTTGGCAAGTCCCATAGTCCCACATCGGGAAAATCAGACTTGTTGTCTTGTCTTGGAACTATAAATAAGGGCCTGATCTTTGAAGTCAGATGCACCACAAGAGGTACCATAAGTGGCATCACAAGAAAAATCTAAGTGTTTGCTTTGAGTTTAAGTCCACACTTAGTTAAATAGTTTGCTTTGATTTCCCAACAAGGTCACCCTACATCTATTTGTGGTGCTATTATTGCATTAGATGCAAGTTACTTTATACCTTCTATTATCAAAAATATTATTTCTATTTTATATCTGACAATTAGTGGATATAAGTTAGTTTTTGATAACAATGATTGTTCAATTAGTGGATAAGATTATCAATCTTCACACATCATTATCAAAAGGTTTAACATGAAAAATTCTAAGAGATGTCTCATACCGATGAGATATGAAATATTACTTTTTAGGAGCATGTCCTTAAAGACTCCCGAAGAAATGGTAGACATGGATATGATACCCTATATCTTAGCGATAGAATCTATCATATATGATATGCTATATGCCAGGCTTAATATAGCCCATGCTCTAAGTGTTATTTGTATATATTAGACGAATCCAAGTTTGGAACATTAGAAAGTAGTAAAGTATATCCTTAAGTACTTGGGAAGGACTACGAATCTTTTACTAGTATATGGAGGAAGTAACCTTAGGGTTGAGGACTATATAAACTCGAGTTTTCAATCTTATATCGATGATAGTGAGTCTAATTCAGGATATGTGTTCATAATGAATAGAGGAGTAGTATACTAGAAGAGTTCTAAGTAAGATATTATTATTGACTTGACTACAAAGGTAGAGTATATTGTATCTAACATGTATAATATTTGGATTGCCCCTATTACTATCCTTGACGTGTTATTTTCTGTTGCTATCCATTGTAAAGGCTTGTTGCAAAAAATAATATCCTTTTTTAGCATATCATGATTATAACACATTCTATTGGATATGAAAAATTCTTTACTTGATCTCCTTCGCCTCCAAAACCCTTTCTACTGCTAGGGAATAGAGAATATTTGTGGCACTCATTATTATTTTCACATCTTGATAAATTTTTGTTCCGAGTCCTTATAGAAATTAATTCACCCTCAAGACATTAGTATTAACTTATGTGGGGTAACTTCTTAAACTTTTTGATGTAACGCATCACTAATTAATCTTATTGTTTAAAGTTAATAAATTCTACCATTTTGGTTGATCGATGAGCTGCACTAAAATACCTTTTAGAAAAAATCTCCTTAAATCTTTCTCAAGTCATATGTTCAGCATATACGGTCCCCATTCTTACACCCCACTAATGATGGATATTTTTTTGTAGCATATAAGTTACACAAATAACCTTATCTTCATTTAGAATCATTACATACTCAAAATATTTTCTCAATATTTTGTATCCACGACCATTAGTGGATATATATCACCTTTAAAAATTGGTGGATCATTTTTTCCTAAACTTCTTGATTCTATAATATTATATCCTCAATCTATTATTGGCATCGCCACTTGTCCTTGGGTCAATAACTACTACAGTTGTCTAGATTATCACTCCACTCTATTAATCTATTAATTACAACATTTTTTTGATCTCTCTACGTGGATGTTTCTCTACCATTAAAATTCTCCTCTCTGATATTACTAGAGCTACTAACTTACCCTATAGTTCTCATGATTTTTTTTAATTAATCCCAAGCTATTCATATCTAGTTGTTAAGAGCATCAAATAATAATAGAAAAATCAATGTAACTTAATTATTAAAACCTAAAAATAGTAAAACAGTGTACCTCGTGCTTTTACAAATAAAAATTATCTATATGACTCATAATTTGAGTTTTAAAGTTAAAATTAGTAAATAAAATATTTTAAAAATTTAAAAATAAAAATTAATGATCATATAGACCTTTCATATTTATTTTTAAATTTTATTTTTAAAAATACATAAATATTATTATTATATCTTTTGACTTTATAATAAGAAAATTATTTTAAAATTTATTATTTATATTTATTTTATTATTTAATATTATAATTTAATATAATTTATTTTGAAACCGACCTAAGTTTTAGATTGGTTGAACCAATTTAATTATATAGACTGGTTCATTAAAAAGGTGATGAGTGAAGACGTAACTTTTAAGGGGAAAAAACAAAAATTATTTGAGGGTTACATTTATCATTTTAAAAAGATAGGGTTCTCTGTCAAAATTTTTGGAAGTTGGGATGTACTGTTAGAATTTCTTAAATTTAAATTTTTTTTATGAATTCACCTTAAAAAAATAAGGATACTTTTTTAAATAAAAACATCACACTTTCCCACAAACTTGTTCACATAGAAAGTTCATATACGTAGCTCAGTTTGGCAAATGATCTGATTGATACTCGAAGAAAAACCCCTCCTCTTCAAACCGAACCAATATTTAAGTTGAACCAAATCAATTCGCTTTCTCCTTATCCATTAGCTCAATGTGATTTGTCCTCTTCCCTCTCATTTTAACAAACTACGGACGCTACCTCTTCCAAACCCTAAAGTCTCATTTGGCCATCAATACAAGCTCTTCCCTTTTCATTTTTTCTCTTCACTTGACGTGACCACTGCCGCTGGCTCTCTTCCCTTTTCATTTTTTCTCTTCATCAGATCCATGCTGAAGATGTTCAGTTAGAAGTGTCGTAATACTTACGACCATGTTTGTTTGGAGCTTCCGTAGAACAAGTCCCTAGTTTTCAGTCTGGAGCTTTAAAGCTGTAAGATGTGGTGTAATGGTAACACATCCTACGGGACTGACTCACAAAGATGGACAAATGTTAGATGTGAGTGCAGTATGATCGTACTGTCAAAACAGGATGAGAGTTTTCGGAGAGAACACTGGGATAATAAAATAATACATGGCAAATTGTTTCGTCACCATCAACCTGTGGATCCTACAAAAGAAGCTCCACTGAGTCAACCCGACCATGGGTTGGTTAGCCACCTCGCCTGTTAGGTTCTTGGTGTGGACTTAGAAGGCCGATAAATTGGAAATTTATCATTTTTTAAGGTAAATTCAGTGGGAAATTTTTGCAATAGATCATAGAGGAGAAAGCTCAGTTCAGGATGTGACACGTGGTGGATTAACTTAGAGAAGAGAAGATTACGTAATTTATTTGGATTCCAGAATCATATTATTTTTAATGTAGTATACAGGGATCTAATAATGTACAGAATGACACTTGCATGCTACTGGTTATCAACAGCGGTGGCCATAGCCACAGACCTCGTTCTCATATGGAGAAAAAAGCTAATGGATTCGGGAGATGGGTCACTAATCCATTATTATAGTAAATGGAAGATTTTGTAATCCATAGTATGTATTGTTCCATGTGGACTGGATTTAACGCTGCACCACTGTTTAAAAAGTCAAGATTTCTTATTCTTTCCCACAATCCTTTCGCTTTGAATTGCCAACATTTAAGCATGGGATCCGACAGACAGAAACCAACATAACTCTCCCGATACAAGAGCAAGCATGTTTCCAGGGTGTTTATTAGGCTCCAGAGTCGAGTAACTTCCCTCGGTGATCTGAATTTAAAGGAGTATATACAACATGCCGTTGAGAAGCCCTTTTCGGGTTCCTCCCTCCTCTGACTATGATGCCTTTCTCGCAATCCTTCTCTTGATTGCTGAGTACTGTTTCTTCAAACTATATCCGCGGAAAGTCGCCTTTGGCTGCAACTTTTGGAAGGCATACGACGTGACTGAAGACGATCAGACTCTTTATTCCTCGACTCGTGACCTGAGAGAGAATCTCAAGGGCAGGCCATTCAGGGGCAGCGCAAAAGGTCCAAACTGAATACCGCTTTGGTATCCCAGCATAGACCACCTGATAGAGAAAGAAAGAGCACAGTAACACACCATCATTGATCGAGTGGTCAACGGATGCAATTGTCCCCACGCGACAGCCAACTGTTGATAGCATACAAGTGTTTGTTTGATGGTTTCGGCTGGGTTACCTGTATTTAGTCGTGAGATGATGGAGGAGGACCAGCATCTCCAGCTTAGCAAGCTCATTGCCAGGGCAGGAGTGGGACCCGTTCCCGAAGGGCATGAAAGTGTTGGGTTTTGGAGCGACCTGCAGCAGTTGAACACGGAAAGAGAGACTGATTTGTCTGCAGAAGAGGAGAGGGGAAGGAGATTGATTGAGATAGGGGGAGGCTGTCCTCCTTTGCCCACCTCAAATCTGGAGGGATCAAAAATTTCCGGGGCGGTGAAGTTATCCGGACTGTGGTGAATGTTTCTGAAGAGTGGCAACACCTTCCAACCCTTGGGAATGAGATACCCTGCAGGACGAAGTACAGTAACAGTCAGTAACGAGACATCGGGCATGGATGGATAATCTAAAAGATACAAGTTGATGCCAATCCACCTTCGTACTCCACATCTTCCGCCGCTTCTCTAAAGGTGAAAGATAGGACCGAAGCCACCCTCATCGTCTCCTGAATCACCCTGGAAGTGAATGGCATCCTCTTGGTATCAGCCCAAGTCAGCGATTTCTCATCATCACCCACTTGTTTGCTCTTCATAATTTCCTCTTGCTCTTCCTGAACATCACAAGAGATATCAAACTCTTGATGTCCGCTTTCTGCTTAAACGAGAACACCGAGAGAAGAGAAGAGAAGAGAAGGTTTCTTACGGTGACTGCTTGTAAGATGCCTGGATTCTCTCCGAGGTACTTCACGATCCAGGTGAGAACACTTGCAGTGGTGTCCCGCGCCGCAAAGATGACCCCGATGATGTTGTCGGCAATCTGGTCGTCCGTCAGGGCTTCTTTGGCTTCCATAAAAGAACCAAGTAGGCCATTGTCCTCTGTCTTCGACTTCGTCCTCCTGAATAGGACAATCTTGGCCACAATCTGTGCGAGCTGTTTCCTAGCCTTCATTGCCTTGTAGAACAGGGTCCCGGGTAGGTTGATAGGCATGGAGTTGTAACCCTTCTCTAGGGTGTAGTAACACTGCTTCAGATCCTCTATGTAGGACAGCTCATCTTTCCCAAAGATAGACAGCAGTGCCACGTTGAACGCGTACTGCACAAAAGCAGGGTAAACAAATTAAACAGAGATATGACTGGAAGCATCAAATCCTTTGCTAAACAAGAGCGTGAGATATCGAAATCTGCATTTCCGTACCCAATTACAAAATTTAAGCACTTCCTCGTTTAGATCGCACAAATGGAGAAGAGTGAAACATGATAGCTTTTCTTGGGTCATATTACCAACGTAAAAAGGGAAATCACAACATGAACAATCTCGTTGATGGAAGATTTATGATATTTCATGGGACTACTACTACTGCTACAGAGAATAAACTTTCTGATATATATATATATATATATATATATATATATATATATATATATATATATACTTTTGTGAAGCTAAAATTGATATTATTTAAAAGAGATCGTGACGGATTTATGCAAGCAGAAAGAGGGGGAAGTGCAGGGGCGGGAGGTTCACCGTCTTCATTTCGTGGAAGGTATTGATCAAGCGACCGTCCCAGGACTGCAAGGCCCGGAGAGCGACCTCCTCAATGCCGGCGACGGAACCGCGAATGCCTTCCGGCTTCAACGCCCGGAGGACGAGGCGGCGGAGGCGGGCGTGGTAATCTCCGTGCTGGAAGAAGATAGCCTGCGGACCCAGCATCTGCTCCTTGCTCGCGGGGAACGTCGGCTTGAACAGGTGCGCCCGCGTTGCCAGCACGAACCTTGCCGCCTCAGGGCTCGACACCATCACGCAGGGACATCCTAGGATGTGTGTCTTAAACACGGGTCCGTACCTGGAAACACCACCACCATAAATATGAGCACTAGCTACTTGGATTCTCCGTTCGTTTCAGTGTTATGCGCAGTAATAAAAAGGGAGAAGCGAAATGGAAAACAGAAACACGAACCTCTTCTGTTTGAGGGCGAAGAAGGAGTTAGGATTGTTGGAGTAGAGCTGAAAGGTCTCTCCGATATAAGGCCAACCCATGGTGCCCGGAGGCAGGGGAAGGTTTCCCGACCTGGTATGGAAAGCTCTCAAAAGCAGATAGTAGACGAGGCATAGGAAAAGGAAACTCAAGGAGAGGGACAGCATGAGGAGAAGCGTGGATGTCATGGTTGTCAAGAACGCAGTCGTAGTGGTGGTGGCGACTAAAGCGGAGCTCACTCTGCCTCGCGGGGAGAGGGGAGGAGGAGGGTTGCTCGAGGAGGCAGAGTAAAGGGTAGGTGTCGCTCGTCGGGTCAGTGTGTACTGGCGAGGAGAGGGAAGAAGGCAGGGACGGGTTTTATAGACGCGCAAATACTGCCGACGCACCCACGGAAATCGATTCCAGCTCACGTACACCAATCACCTCGGCGCGGAACACCGGTTATATTCCTACCATGATGGGCAATAAAAAGGTGACAGCACCATTGAGGAAGACGGAAAAATCAGAAGACCATGAAAAAAAATAATTCAAAACAAAACTGAATAAAACAAATGAGGATGAGTACGTGTGGGCTTGATGGACGATACGTGTCAAACCAGTTCCACATGTTTGACCAGGTAATGCAGACTTGTCAGTAATTTAAGCCATGTAAGACACCGAAACAAGACGATCAAATTTCCTGCTAGAGTTATTAATATCAGATTATATATGTTAATGTTTTAGAGAATTGAGATATTTCGTTAAAAGTCAGTTAACAACGAATCTAAATCGGGATTGTTTGAACTACTAATGGATTAGACTAACAAGTGTTCAATTACAGTTACAATTGCATTCTTCATAAGGGAGTAGTCATCTTTGACTGGAGAACCTCTGTGAACCGATCAGAGACTGATATTTTTCTAGAAACGGGTCTATTTTTTGAATTCAATAACACCTTTGCTATCTATCTAAATCAAGTTGAGTCATTTTGAAGGGTATTGTATAATGCCAGTATCCTCTCTCAATTGGTCGGTCCTCAGTTGTTCGTCAGCCATCATGAGAAAGAAGATGAATAAGCGAAAACAACAGAAGAAGAAGAAGGAAGAGGAGAGGAAGTAGAAAAGGAGCATAAAGTGAAAAAAAAAAAAAAGAAAAAGAAACGGAAGCATATTAAGGAAAAAAATCGAAGAAGAGATAAATGAAAAAAGAAAGAGAGAAAATAATAATAAAAGAAGAGTAAAAGAGAAGAAAAAAGAATTAATGTTTTTAAAATTATAATTTTATAATAATAATGGTCAGAACAATGACTTAGTAAATCAAAATTTGTTTAACGACTACAAAATTAAGCGATCCAATTTAATACATTTAATAGCTAAGCCACTAATATGAATAAATTTTAGTGACATGTAGAGGACTCAAAAAATGAATGATATTTCTTTCAGGATGTTGTAGTTTAGCAAAGGGGAGAAATTTTTTTATTGATATTTTCAAGTTTGTGATGGTTTCAGTCTTTAGTAGTATTCTATTTAAATCAAACATTGTGATGATCTAACAAGGTTCTTTTATCAGTTAAATTAATTATCACATTTATTATTGTTACATTCAGTATCAATAAATTACTCAATGTGATTTTTATGAGTTTTAAAGAGAGGAAAGGAACCTTTCCGTGTGTGACCTTGTTTGCATTATGCGTGTGACATCAAATCAAATCTGTAAAGAACCATGTCATCCACAAAAGAAAATGAGACGTTTGGTCCATTTCAAGGGATCTTTTCAAATATATCAACGAGATCCAAAAGTCAAATCCATATATGGTAGCATTTTGACTCAAAGGCGACGGCTCGGCAATTCGTAGCCACTAAGTTCGCTGCCCTGCCAGTTTTTCAAGGCAATTTTGATTGGATCTAAAACCGAGACCAAACGTAACGTGTCCATCTCCGTGGAGAGCCAAGTACAGGTGTGACCATTCGACTCCGTTAGGAATCATCTCAATGTCCAACTTGATGAACGAGACCGTGGACGCCTGCAGCTTAGGCCCTCGCAAGGACAACTGGGTATCTTCCCGACCATGCGAGTCGACATCTATTGGGCAGTTGGGAGTGGTACTCCGAAGAGTTTCCACACCACCGACTGATGTGTCGTCCCCTCGGGAAACTCATCCCTTCCGGAGTAGAGAGAGAAATAGTAGGTGAATTGAGTGACTAACGCCGGACAAATAAATGTGTCTGCACAGGTGGAAAGGAATTTTCAAGTCGAATTCTTGGTGGTGCAGCGGTTCTCGCGATCAACTCTTAATGTCTGATTTCTCACAACTCATACAAACTTCAGCATCATCACGTGCTCGGTTGAAAGTCAGATCAGTGTTGATGCATCACTAGAGATTTCAGATCTCTAGTGATGCATCTTAAGGATCTCTGAGGACAGACTTCTTCTCATTTAGCCAAATTGATATGCCCCCATTAGTATCCTTCACAAGAGATTAGACTAAGACCAAAAAAAAAAAAATCAGAAACACAGAAAAAGTGAACAAGTTAAAAAAATTGGACAGAAACTCTATATATAGCAACTGTGGCTGTATCTTGACTACATAAAAACATATAAACTATCATGACCAAAAGTAATATTTAGGGCTCAGCTACATCAAAAAATACCAGAGATATATATATTAACATGTTGATTGCGCTAAAGCATATGTATATTTGAGGACTATATTATTTCATTTAGATAAATTATCAGGACCTACAATCCATTTATATATATATACATATATATATATATATATATATATATATATACAGATATATATATATATATATATATATATATATATATATACATATAAATTTTGTTCAAGCATATAAAAGGAGTTTTTAGGCTTCAAATTAATGAAATGATGTGAGCAAATTGATAATTGGTAAAATTTCAACTTTTATTGGTTTGAAATTAGTTTAAAATGTCATTTTAAGCTTCAAAAGAATCTAAAACTAGTTTAGTGTAAATCTCATTCTAGAACTAATTCCATGAATTTCAAATAAATTCATATATTTTTGGTTTTAAATGATATAAGTTACATTTACTTTAAATCGGATTATTCTAATTTTTGACCTTATATTTATCAGTGTAACTCATTCAAAACCAGTATATTTCAACATAAAGTTTTCTTTAATAAAAAAGTATTTCAAAACACTTCATACAAGCATATAGAATGAGGTTTCAGACTTCAACTCCATGAAAAGTAGGGCTAATTAATAAAAAATTAATTTACTACAGTTTTAACCATTAATGGGTTGAAATTAGTCATTTAAATTTACAATTCCTACAAGTCACAAGGAAGGTTGTTAATTGCCTTCCCAACAAGTAGCATAAGATCCATGGCGAATTACTCCGCCAATAATAATATGACCCAGCAACTACTGGCATCTACTACTAAGCGGTGGAGCAAATACTTCAGCAAGTCAACATAAGAGACATCTCTCTTCATTCTTATATGCGAGGAAAGAGCCCCCCCACCATAAACAAAAGGATTTGGACCATAACCTTGGAAAAAAAGGTAGGTTTGAGGGATGGACATTTATTGAATTCAATAACACAGTCAGATGTAAGTCTGACAGAATCGAAATGCTGTTAAGAGGGTTGAGAATTATATCAAAAACAAAGCTAACTGAACTTTTTGATTCACAAACTTGATTTGCTCAAAAACAAATGTGAAATACAAGAATCCAAGAGTTTTCACAACAGGCTCAAGGTAAAGCCAAGAGCAAAAACCCGTGAGCGTCTGCACTGGTGAAAACCAAACCTATTCAAAGCTCATGAGCTAATCCTCATAGACAACGCTCTTTTTCCAGTTTCAAGAGTTAACTCTAATTACGACGACATATTCCCAGACTTAACAGATACGCTTGTAACACCAAGGCTCCTTTATTCTATTAAGGAAACAACTCAAGATGAGATGAACTAAATATTCGAATTGCACCTTCACAAAGGAAGGGAAACGAGAAAGTTTTCACAAGTTATATTGGACGATAGGTGGTCAACTAAGAAAGGTTGAGTGTGATTTTCAAGCTTGAATGAAGCAGAAGTACGAAACGAAGTCAACTTTGAATTGCAAGATTTCTCTCAAAGAATTTTAGTAGAACCAATTCATATTGACTAATTGGTCAAGCCTCCATCAGAAGCCAGCAGTAGTCCGTATGCCTTGTTGACGCCGAGCGAGGCCCTTCTTAATGGTGCCTTTGTCAAAAGTAAGATGTGCTAATGTTTGAACTTGGTCAAGGACCTAAAAATTTTTCTAATACGATAAACGTAGACGATGAATTGGTGTTTAGTATAATGATTTAAAATTAGGTTAATATCCATTTTATCTTGAGTTTTGGTCATGGATCACTTAAGTATTTATGGTTTACTCGTATCTAAAATAATTATTATATTTTAAAAAACATAATATATTAGTTCCTCTTATCAGTTTGAGTTAACAGACGTTAGAGTCTACTTACTTACGTAGCATATTAACTCATAATAAATTATTAATATAATGACATATATAATTTAAATTTTAAAAAAGATTAAATCCATTTTAGCATTTGTAGTTTTGTTCATGGACTACTTAAGCCATTATGATTTACTCGTGTATAAAATAATTTTATATATTTTAAAAAATATAGCACATAAGCCTCTTCTACTAAGTTTAAGTTAACAAATATTAGAGTCTGATTACATGATATATTAACTCACAATAAATTATTAATATGATAATACATGTAATTTAGGTTTAAAAAGGAGTTAAGGTCTATCTTGTTGAGGAAAATGAAGCGACGAATATCGTAGTAGTGGACGAAGACAGAGAGGGAGAGGTAGGAGAGGCCAGAGGCATAGGTGAGAGAGAGTTACACCATCACGTTGTAAGCGCAACAAGTGGGGGTATAGGAAATGATGAAGTGGGGATAAAGATGACTAGGAGGAGAAAGAGGGGCTAAGAGACCACTACATGCCTAACGTCGGACTAGTTAACACACATCCACCTGAGGTAAGATTGAAAGTTTATAAGCTCATCGTTAGTATGAGAGAGGCTACATGAGTATGACGCCCTATTAATAAGTAGCGACTCAGTACTAATACTAGTAGTCGCTTTCACGATGACGCCTCCTCTTATCATCGATGGTGGTTTTAGTTTTTTTTTAAACTTAAATTACATATGTCATTATATTAATGATTTATTGTGAGTCAGTATGCCACATAAGCAGACTCTAACATTTGTTGACTCAGACTTGATGAGAATGAGTTATATGCTATGTTTTTAAAAATATAGAGATTATTTTGTATATAAATAAACCATAAGGACTTAAGTGATCCATAGCTAAAATCATAAAGGTTAAAATAGACTTTAACTCAATTTTAAACTTAAATTACACATGTTAATATATTAATGGTTTATTATGAGTCAACATGTTATATAAGTAGACTCTAATATATGTTAACTCAAACTTGACAAGAGGGACTTATATGTTATGTTTTTAAAAATATAAGAATTATTTTAGATATGAGTAAATCATAAAGACTTAAGTGATCAATAATCAAAATCACATGGTTAAAATTGATCTTAACCTTTTAAAATTTACATTATAAAACACGAAACCTTGATAAAGTAAAATAATGTAAGATAAAGGGATAATCAAATATAGTACAACCAATCTACCTAATTCATCCTATCCTATATCCTACCTAAGTTTCATAATTCACCATGCCACAAGGAAAAGCTAAATTCAAATTCAAAAGTTCGATATGTTATCCAAAAAGATTCGTTGCTAAAAACAATCAAGTTACAATTCATTGAAAAATAAAAAAAATAAATATAGTTAAAATTATCAAATAGTTTTGGGATTCCTAAAGCCAAATAGCCTATGAGCATAAAGATTCCTACCATGAAAAAAGTTCTCACGAAAAAAAAAAAACTCTAACAATTAGGATTTGATTTTTCTATAAATAATTAATATATTTTTAGGTTTTGATAAAGAAAAAACAAAACGTGAGGAATTCATTAGTTGCTCTTGGATTTCTATCTAGGATAACTAAAGACAGATGAAAGGAAGGATATATTAGGGGATTTAAACTTAGAGTAAAAATAATTTAAGAGTCATGTAATAAAACTTATTTGATGAAAAATTTAGTTTTCTCTTTAGATATAGATAGGAGTCCGAATCACGTTAATCTTCTGTCGACTTGGCAATGTATTCTTGATTATCGATTTTTTATTTTAAAATTCTTTTCTTCCTTCCCAACTTATGAAGCAAAAACATGAACCATTGCGTTATGCTCTATCCAAATTGAAGATTACAAAGTGCCATAGTTATACCCGAACATGCAAGAATGGAAAAAAGACAAATAGCAGGGGCACTAAATCCACAAGTTCTCATGTATGTAGTTGTACCATCGTTGAAGTGGAACCACTGCTAAAGTTGTGTGGTTCCACCGGAAGCGATAGCACTTTGGGATATGTGGTTCCACCGGAAGCGACTTTGGTCTGACTTGGTCCGATAGAAGCGGTTGCACAACTTAGCTTAGAAGATAATACCACCATTAAACGAAGTAATACTCACAGCTGAGATAGCATAACAAATATTAAAAATGTGATGGTACCACCCCCGCCCACTAAGTCGACACCACTTGGCACTGATCATGGATTGATAGCACTCCTATATTGGGCAGCAATATTTCCAGATGCCATGAGCCCTATTAATCCCTCGTAGTTTCTCTACCAATTAAGTTTTCTTGGATTTGGTGAAGACAATTTTAAAGACATTTATCTACCGATGCCATGAGCCTTGGGAGAACATTAACTTTGCTGTTCTGCTACAACTATAAGTAGATATCAAATCTTACAATTAAACTTCAACTTTCTGTATCATCTAATCTCAATTTGTTTACACTATACGAAAAGGAGAAAGAGAAAGGGCTTCTTCATCTACCAATCTCGAAAGCGCACTTCCCAAGCATCTACTCAGCAAATAGGCCGAAAGAGCTAAAACAAGAGTTTTCTTCGAGTTCAACTCTACAAATCCTTGAGACATCCCTCGTTACCTTTCGAGCTAGTAATCATCCTCTGTAAGCTTACTGTTTACATTTACTTGCTTATTTACTCAATCAACTTACTAATGAGCTTTATTATAGTTGAGCGAAAACAGCACAGCTTATTTCTAAGCTAGCAAAAGAGAGGATTCTTCTTTTATTTTATTATGATATGTTATCAGATTCTTCACAATATAAGTTGTACGACTGGTATTTGGTTTTCACACATATCAATCACTAGCTGCATGTATCGATGAGGCCGGAGAGAACGCTCACCACCACATGACCTAGGAAGCACGCAGGGATTGCAGAAAACTCGAAATACACAATCTCCATGCTGCAAACTTATTGTCTAGAACAGTCCAAGAAAACCCATTGTTACTTGGGGAACGGGGCCGAAGGCATGCATCCCAGGAATGTTTCCTGCTGAGTGAACAAACGTCAGCTGGCGACACACCAAATCAGGAGCCAGCGGGTGGATTCCTAGATTTGCGAGTCGCTTTGTACTTATCCCTATCGATGATTAACGAACTGTGCTGTTGCAAGCTGTCGCAAGCCTTGCGGAAAAGGACACGTGAAGGTACTTGGTGTACAGATGAATCTCCCATTCTCTTTGGCAATCCAGCACAGCGTGACCCGTGAAGTGGGGCGTCCGCAGCAGCAGGTCAAAGCCTACCCACCGAATTTATCATATCTCCTCGGTCAAATGCAATAGATTCTGTCGTCGTACCCAAACCACAGCTTGGCCATCCAGCTAAGCCCCGGTCAGTAACCCTCATCCGTGACCTCTGAAAGTGTTTTCCAGAAATGAGAAGCATATAATAAAGTAGTTCGGATGATTGGAATCTATTTATATTGGGATATTAAGAGTAACTGGACCTAACGTGATGCTCCTTGGGATCCACCACATCTTAACATACAAACAAAAGTAAGTCCCACCGTATCAGAAGATAAAAAACGGTCCCAAGGGGGATGGGATGATCACGGTTCCTTGGAATCCAAGTTTGCATGGGCTTTTTCTTTTTTGTTTTTCCGGTAAGATACCATATATATATATATGTATATAATGACATAGGGATTAGTTTAGAAATTGGGAAACCCATTGGCACAAAGGGACTGTGGCATCGATCTCATCGTATTTCCATAACCATCAACAAACAACTATTGGGAGAACTGTGGAACATGTGAAAGTGATGTGAAATAAGATGAAAAGAGAAAAAGAGAACAATAAAAAGAAATAAGATATTAGAGAATTTGTTTTTAAAGAGATAACTAAGAGTTAGTAGTTGAAAAAATAAAAGTTTAATAAAGTTTTAAAAACAAAAATTCCTTACCAATTTATCTTTCTTCCCCTTTTATAAATCTCTTATACATTGAATTCCTCAATCATCTAATTAATGAGTCATAATTTTTAAAAATTAAGCATAAATTATAATATATATTAAATTCATGGTGTATTGTACTTTGGTGGTTTTTAAAATTTTCATAATTATCTTAAAATAGGAACTATTTTTTTTAAATTTAATAGGATTGATCTTAAAATTTATTATCTTGAAACTTGGGAGTATTCAATACTCATCATACACCGCATCATTCTTCCCAGGTGAGAAAGAACTCACTCACAGGTTGTCATCATTATTGTCATAGTAAATTGATAAATCTTGAATATTAAATATTGAGTGAGTATAAACATTAGGAGGAAATTCAATGTTGTAAGCATTGTTATTAATTTCCTTGAGAACTTGGTAGAATTCAATTTTCTTTCTCTTTGAGTTTATTATAAGCTCTTATTGAAAAAATATATTTTTTTAAAAGACTCAAATAAGATCTTCTTCAAAGATCATCACATGACGATGCTTCTTAGCCTTTTCTTTGTAATCTTGGTTACTAGCTTCAAGTTTCTTTTTTACTTCTTCATGAATTTTTATCACGGTAATAGCAAAATCCTCTCCCTTTGAACTTGATAAAGGTGATCTAGGTACTTTAGTCATATTTAGATAATAAGGTGAAATACGATCATAAATAATCTCAAATGGACTTTCACCCATAAAATAATTAATCATAGAGTTATAAATAAATTCAACATGAGATAACATGAGATCTTATTATTTTGGTCTTTTTCCAGCAAAGAATCATAGTAGATTATCTAATGTTCTATTAACTATTTCAGTTTATCCATCAATTTGAGGATGATAAGCACTACCATATAATATGTTGGTGTCAAATTTCTTTTATTAGCTTCTCCAAAAATGATTAAAAAATTTAATATTTTATATGAAGTGATAGATTTAGGAATTCTATGAAGTTTGACTACCTCACTAAAATAAGGTTAGGAATATAAAAAGCATCCATGGTCTTTTTTTCAAGGAATAAAATGTGTCAGTTTAGAAAATTAATCAATAATAACAAAGATAGAATATGTACCTATTTAATATTTTGGTAGACCAATCACTAAATCTATACTAATGTCTTCCCAAAGAAACATTAGGAGTTGATAAATGAGTATATACACCAAGATTTTGAGTTTGTCTTTTTAAAGTTTGACATATTATGTATTTTTTCAAATAACTGTAACATTTTGGTGGATTATAAGCTAAAAATATTTTGCTTTGATGAGATATACTATTTTGTCTCTTCCAAAATGATCTCATAATCCACTAGAGTGTAGTTTTTAGATAATATGCTCTTTTAGAGAACTTTTAGGAATACAAAGTTGAGTTTTATAAAAGAAAAATTCATCTTCAATAACATATTCTTCATAATAACTCTAATGCATAACTTTCATGTTTTTCCAAAATCTTCATCATTAAAGTAAGTATTTTTTATTTCATCAAATCCTTTTAGTTGGACTTGCATAGTATTAAGAAGCATCAATGTACATCTACAATCTTATTATATATTATATTCTTATGTTTCAAGATAAAAGTATATTCATGTAAAAAATGTCACCTATCTTATAGGTTGTCTATTGAGATTTGTTTGAAAATTTATATATTTAAGAGCTTCATGTCCAGGATTCAAAATAAATTCTCTTTGGATCAAATAAGGTCTCTAATGTCGTAGTACTTGAACAATAACATAAAATTCAATATCATAGGTTTGAAAAGTTTTTTTTATATTATTAAGCTTTTCACTAAAAATATAAGTACTCCATCAATACCCACATGAGAGGTATCATAATCAACTTCAAATATTTTAGAAAAAAATGATAATGCAACAACAAGAGTAGTGGATAATTTCATATTTAGGAGTTCAAAAATATTATTTGCCTCATGTGTCCATTAAAACACTCATTTCTTTATACAATTAGTTAAAAGAGCTGTAATAGAATTAAAATTCTAAATAAATCGATAATTAAAGGATGCCAATCCATGAAAACTCCAAACATCTTATTAGGGATATTAGTGTTGGCCTAGTCTCGATAGTTTTAATCTTCTCAGAATCCACTTAGATATTTGTAAGGGTTAAGATGAAGCCTACAAAAGCTAGGCTAGAGGTTATGAAGAAGCACTTTTTAAGATTTACATATAGCTTTTCTATCTTTAATGTTGATAGGATAGTTATTAAACATTCAACATAATAAAGTTTGTTGTGACTATAAAAAATAATATCATCAAATCAAATAACAATAAACTTCCTAATATAAGGACATTGAATCTGATTCATTATCCGCATGAAGGTGCTCGAAGCATTTTAAGATTTAAATGACAAAACTAGTCATTCATATAAGCCTTCTCGAGTCTTGAAAGCAGTTTTTCATTTATCTTCTAGTTTAATACAGATTTAGTGATAATTGCTTTGAAGATCAATTTTAGAGAAAGTTTTAGCACCAGAAAGTATATCAAATATATCATCCACATGTGGACTAGGAAATTTATACTTGATGGTAATTCGATTGATAGCTCTACTATCAATGTACATTCGTTAAATTCCATCCTTTTTTAGAATCAATAAAGCTAGAATGATGTATAGGCTTAAATTTTCTTGGATATAACCCTTGTGTAGTAGATCTATAACTTGTTTATTCAACTCTTTAAATTCTTTTGGACTCATCCGATAGTGAAATTTGTTTGACAAGATTGCTCTTGGAATTAGATAGATTCGATGTTGAATGTCTCGAATAGGAGGCAAACCACTAGCAAGTTCTTAGGAGGAGATGTCTTTGAATTCCTCCAAAATAACTTCTACTTCACCAACAATTTTATAGGCTGCATACATTCTTGGCAACTAATATAAATACAACTTCATTTTTTTTGCTTTCTCTTGTAAACTTATTTAAAGTAAGAAAGTTATTTCCTTACCTTTTGGTTAAAGGTTTGGAAGCAAACTTTTCTTTGCATGACAAAAGCACAATTCTAACTCCATTGAATTTAAAAGTATATGTGTTTTTTCTATTAACATGGATAGCACACCTATCATATTGTCATGGTCTTTCTAAGAGTATATGGCTAACATATATTGGTACTACATATCACACATCATCTTTATAATTTTTATTTATCGAAAAAGAAACTAAGTATCGGTTAGTAACTCATACCTTATTGTCTTTCTTAAACTATGCAATCCAATATGATTTAAGATGTGATTCTTTCTTAAGCTTAAACTTGTCTGCCATATCTTGAGACACAAAGGCCGCTATCGATAACAAGAGAATAAACCTTGTCTTGAGACTTGTAATGTGTCTTGAAAATATTATTTCATAAACATTTCTTATTAGAATCATCTCTTGGAGTAGCAAGCATTCTATGGATTACCAAGCATTCACCTTCTTCAGGTGTAATTTCTTCATAAGCCTCCTAAGGATATTCATCATATATTATTTTTTTATATCTTTAAGTTGTTCATTGGCATCTTCTTTCTCGATAAAATTGTCTCGTGCATTAGCTTGTTTATTTGGGCACTCGTTCATGTAATATCCGACTTGTTTGCATTTAAAGCAAGTAGGAAGGTGATAGGTGCAACAAATTATTCTCCATGGTTGGTAAGAATTAATTTGGTTACATTTTTTTTGATTCCGTTAGCTTTTGATCCACTAGTATTATAACGAGTAGATTCAGCTATAGTAGAGAATGGTAAAGGAATATTAGAACACCTCTTTAGTAAGTTTTCGTTCAATTTGTAGTGCTAATTGATAAGCATTAGATAACCTCCATAGTTATTATATCTCTATTTCATCTTGAATCATAATTCATAGGTCGTTGACATATCTCGTAAAAAGTTATTATTCCATATCTTGAGTGTTATTTCGGGCCATCAACTTGTAGAATTCTTCAATATAGTCGATGATAATTTTGCTACATTGCTAAAGATTATTAAATTATGAAAAGAGAGTTTAAACATAATCAAATGAAAAAAATTATCATGAAGTTGAGATTTCATCTTCTCCTAAAATGAAATCTTCATCTTTCCTTTTTGAAGGTGCATCTCTTGCACTTTGTCCCTCCATATTAAACCATAACATCGAAATCTTTTAGCAACTAATTTTACTTTTTAATTTTTGAATATTTTCTTGTACTTAAATTTTTTTCCAATAATATTAAACTAATCAAGAAACTCTTGAAGTTCAAGTCGACTATGGAACTTAATCTTTATATTGTCATTTGCACAAAAAAAAATCTCTTCATGGATGAGTCTTCTATAGCTTCTTTGGATGCAATGCGAATCATGTATTTGAAATTCATCACTTGTATAATTATAGCTTAAGCCTATGAGCTCTTCAACTTATCTCCTTAGTACTTCAATTTTTGTTCACTTCATCTTTAATTATATTTTTTTTAAATTTAAGAGAGTTAAATTTAGAATTATTATCTTATAACTTGATATTATTTAATATTTATCATGTATTGTATCATAGAGGGACAAAATCTATTGGTATGAGCGAAGAAGAAGACTCAGCGTGACATAATTTTACATGTCACTCGTCTGCCTCCTTAGCAGCTTGGTTTCTCCCATTGCCTTCATAATTTTATAGTGTCTGTGCTCTAAAACCCGGCGAATGATGAGGAATAAACAACGGTTGAAGATTTTTGCTGCATACCCTCGATGTCTGAAGACTCTTTCAAGGAAAAGAAACAAAAAATAACTTTACTGTGAAGATCAACATTTGTTCCCATTTTTAATATATACTTCAAGACATTGTGTTAGCTTCATCTATCTACATGCCAAAACGAACTCTTATTCCTCCAGGTATGAAAATTAGATTCGGTAAGAGAGTTCCATGTAACTTTTGTGCGAAAACTTACTAGAGGCTTGAGGAATCCTTGGAGAGTATTCTCCTCTTTATTCTGACGATCATGAAATTGACAAGCAAAAAAGGTATTTTATTTAAAATCTAAAGTTCTAATCATTCTTCACTTGATCCAATTGGACATTTTTCGATAAAGGAATAAACTATAGTATGAGTATAACTTACCAGTTCAAAATTTTTATTACCTATTGGTTTCCAATTTTGACATCCATAAGTGAAACGATCTTAACCAATAACCCTCGGTGCGCATTGGTATGCTGGCCAAGATGCCGTAGGTAGTGCAATGGCATTATAATGAAATATATTTTTAGCTCTTAGTTTTATTTATATATTTTTATTAGGATTGATGAGTATTTTGACATTTCTAAGGTCAGTGTCCTAGTGAAATAAAATATTTTAATAAAAAAAAGAAATTCTCATGAAGAAAAAATATTAATAATTAAGATTTAGTTCTTCTATAAATATGTTAAGTATCTCTGATAGGAGGAGAGCAAGAATGTGAAGGTTACCTTTAGTACTCTTAGGTTTTTCTCTAAAGTGTCTAGAGAGCATATTCTCTAGGGTTTTTAGAGAGGATAAGAGAAAAAGATATAAATTCTCTATGATTTATGTGAGAGGATCTACGAGAAAATATGTTTAAATGAGGATAATTCACCGCATTGTAATTAATCTCACATGATAATAAAGAATTTGATTTTTATCATAGATATAACTTGGAATTGTTGAACCACATTAATATTATGTCAACTTTCTTGTATGCCTTTGATTGTTGATCTCTAATAGATTTTTTTTTTGAATTTTGTCCTCTTCGGCTTCAATAAGTGGTATAAAAACTTAAAAGATTCGATGGTTAGAGATTCAAGCGATGAAGATTGAAAACAACATAAAATAAAAATATTTTTTTAAGAAGGTACAAAAGTAGATAAAATACTCATTAAGAAAAAAATTCAATAGATTAATAAGTATTTTGAGATTGCTAGAGTTAGTGTTCCGGTGGGATAAGAAATCTTAATACAAGAATAAGTTGTTATGAAAGAAGAAAACCATGGTAATTAAGATTTAGTTCTACTATAAATATCTCATTTATCTCTATGTTTTGACGTGTGAAGATGTGAAGAATACTTTTAGAACTCCTTAGTTTCTCTCTAGAGTGTCTAGAGAGGGTATATTATCTAGGGTTTCTAAAAAGGATGAAAAAAATGATATAAATTCTTCGAGATTTATATCGGAGGGTCTATAAAAAAATTTAAGCTTAAGTGCGGATAACTCAAGATCTTGTAATTGATTTTATATGATGAAAAATATAATTTTCTCTATCGATATAGACTAGATTTGTCAAAATAATCCTATGACTTTTTGATATCCGATAATTTTCTCTTTTGGTTTTTGTTCTCGTACTCCCCAACAATCCTAACGATGTATAATTACAGTCAAAACTATATATACGGCTAAAACCCATGGCAATAAGAGCCATCCAATAACCTTATAGCTGTGGTTTTTGACACTATAGGTAAAACTTCATCTGAATTTTGAAAAAAGTTTATTTTTTTATTATGGTTTAATAAACACATCTATAGGTGTTTTTTCCATTTGAATAACAGCATAGTAATAATTTTTGGTGTTATTTACAAGAGGACACTTATTGTGAATAAAAAACCTATAATTATATATATATATTTATTTACAAGAGGACACTTATTGTGAATAAAAAACCTGTAATTATATATATATATGTATTAATAAACTTGACAATTACATAAATAATTGATAATAATCTCTGAAAAACCTCACAATAATTTTATTAATCATATTGATATACACAAAACAGAGGATTCACTGTTAACAAAGATATATCCAACTTAACAAAAATAATAAGAAACGAATTCTTCAAAAAATTGTCCTAATACAAAAATCACAGAAAGCTGTAAAATCAATGCCTACTTCATTCTGTTCCAAACGCGGCACCTATACAAAATGAATAATAGAAATTAATATATAAAATTGACTTGAAACATTAAAATGTGCCAGCAACTTAGTTTATCTAAACCACCCTTAGGGTTACGACATACAAAAAAATATTGGGCTATTAAATATGTCCTAGTTGCTTGTGTTGAGACAAACTAGTGGTTGATGTACTGTTGTATTAATTTGTCTCAAGTCCAAGTCTATATATGAGCATCTTATATATTATTTAATATAATAATTTTTTTTTCCTGATTATTTTTAAAACAGAAAACCTACATACTAAGAGAGACCTAAATATCACCACCTAAGTAATTCGACTATGAGATTTATATTATACTAGTCCGACTGTGCCTGCACATCTCACTGAACTAATATCATAGTTAGCATAGAAATTTATATTAAAAAATAAATCTAACTTAGTTTTCTTATCTCTATATTGGGAACTGATATATGAAAATGGAGGATCATAATAGATGCATGACAATGCATATAACTTTTCAAGATATATCTTGTAACCCTTATAAATAGATGTGAATTCATAAGGTGTAGCGTGTCAGGATTTACTACCAAATTTTATTTTAAAATTTATTTTTTTTGTCTCTGTCAAAATCCCATCATCCTGACTTATCAATTTGATCGGCTTTGGTTAACTGAAGGAAGGATTAATGATATTGACAACTAAGTTGAATCAGAATTCAGGTAGATGCGGTCTAATTTGCTATTCATTTTGATATTGATCTCATAGAAATAAACTTTTAGAAGAACAATAATATATCTTCAAAAAGATGAGAAAAAGGATTAGATTCCAATTGAAACCCCAAACCTATAGATTTTTCTTACCACCCCTGAAACACCTGAACAAGGACGACCACAAAAAAAGGAAAGTCTCTAGCAATTGTGTTCAGTGTTTTTTAACTCAGATTTTAGCTGTATAAGGTGGAAGCCGTTTCAGATCTAATCATAACCCTTTCTTTAAGTTGAACTTCACCGATTCCAGTTAAACTCCTACAAAAAATATTGAGCGCAACTCCGACAATATCCTATGATGATTAAATCAAGAAGCAAAATTGACAATTCTAGAAGTTGATAATAGTATGCATGGGACATACTTATTGGGCCCTTTTATAGTGGTCTCTTGGAACCATTATTCCTGTTTTATGTGCCACTTATGAGGAATGTGGTGTGTTGATCTCGAGTGTAAATGTTATTGTGCTGGACTAAGTCTGGGTTGAGGTAATACTCGGACATATTGAAATATTGATATCATTTCTAGTTTATCTTTGGATGAAATATTGACGTATCTAGTATTAATACAAAATTATTTATAGAGGATTGATACTATCCTCATGGATAATATAGCTAATTTTGGGTATATAATCATGAACTACAAGAATATCAAAGTAGATTTTTTTTTGGGATTATTTAAATCTCTTAATTATTTATATTATTATTTTTAATAATATTTAGAATTAATTTTTAATATAATTTTATAAATTATTGGTTTAGACCATTTTAGTGGCTATATGATTAATACAATAATATAAAATATAATTTAAAATCTCCTACAAATAATAAGACCTTTATTGTAATTCACATCCCATAAGCCTACCAGGCTACTTTGATAACTATCGTTCAAATAAAATTTAGAAATATAGGTTATAAATAATATTTATCAAATTTCTTTAATCTAATTTATGTTGAAATAGTTTAATAATAAAAATAATAATTATAATAAATATTGAACATTAATCAACATAAAAAAACTTATATGATAACTATAATCATGATAAATCATAAATTATGTGTTTACATGAAAAATAAATATTATTTCATAATTTTAAATATATACATGTAAATAACCAAATAAATATCTAAGAATAATAATTAGATTTTTATTTATCACATGTAAAATTTTATCAATATGTCATATGCGAAAACTACTAAAAAACTAATAATTTATATATTTTTAAATTCTACATAAAACCTTTATACCAGTCAACCTTATTTAAATAGACACGCTTAAAATGGCTACCCAAATTGAGCTCACAATTTGGGCCAATAATTAGTTTAATTAGGTTCATCAAAATTAAAATTGATTAAAATTTGATTTTTTTCCAAATTAAATCAAGACTTGTTTTATCAAATCTAAATCAAGTCAAGTAGTCAAAATATAGTAATGATTAAGTCTGATCAAAATATTTGATTATAATAAATTAAATTAATTAATTTTATAATTATGTATATGAATAAAAAATTATAAAATTTTAAAAGGTAAAACTATAATTTTCACTTAGGATATACAGTGAAAATTACTAAATTCTTAACGCTATAATTGGAAAGTAATTTACGAGGGGTAGAACTATCTCCCTTTGTTAAAAACCCAAACGATCGCGACCGTGTGCGGCCACTGCTTGCGCAAGGTGTCACAACCAAGGAGAGACCGCAACCTTCGCGTCAGTTCGTAGAAATATTATTAATTATGACGTAAAAGAGATCTTAACTCGTCCATTTTAAAGCCAGCCAGAGGGTTTGCATAAATAAATATTAATTTGTGGCGTAAAATAGGTTTTGGCTGGTCCATTTCAAAGAAAACGGAGAACCACGAACTTGTCCAACTTCCGACAGATCGAGAAGGGAAGGGACGCGGTCTCTGCGTCTCCGCGTGAATAGCTCGCTCCGTGAGAGAGAGAGAGAGAGAGAGAGAGTAAAGAAGAGGCACTATATATGTTGTATCTTCTTCAGGTTCTGTGTGTATTGTCTGCTATCGGTCCTCTGCTTTGAAGAAAGCTTTTTACAGTGCTACGCCACTAACATTTCAGGTAGTAGATAAAACGCCCGACCGGTGTCTTAGTTCTTTGCAGCACTTCTCTGTGATACTCGACGAAAGCATGCGCGTTAGTGCAACATAATTTTTGGGAGATGTTGTTATTTCCCGTCCCTTATTCTCATGGTTTAGCTCGTGGATTTTCTCGGATTGTTGTTGTTTTTTATATATATTTTTAGTTCAGGTGGCATGCATTTTATGACGAAGTTTCTCAGTACTTTTGATAGTGTGAAGAAGGCTGCCTGATCTGTTCTTCCCAGGGCTAAGGGTTGAGAAATAGATAAAAGGGCGTAATCCCTTTTGATTCTCTAACTACATGAAAGCTACTATCATAAGCAGATTTACGTTTGGCACGCACTTATGATATATATAGCTGGTCACGCGATCTCCAATATTGTTGATTGTGTTACGTCTTTTATTGTATTCTTTTAATGGTTAGACAGAAACACAAGTTACTTCACCGTCGATCCTTCATATGTAGGAAATTTTTATCTCTATGTGTGCTCACAGTCCGCCATTTAAACTATGACGATGACGATGAGCAAACCGTTGGGTTTCCTTTAACGTGGTAGGATACTAAAAGCCGACATGGTTATATCATGTTTACTCATGGAAGGAAGAATTAATAGCCAGTGTGTTCCTTTCCATTCTAATTTGAAGTGGAAATTTTAGTTAGATTTTGATTAACTATTGTCCTTGTTTCAATCTTTAAATAATGGTTCAACATATAATTTATCTAAATTAGGTTAGTTTAGATCGTGATTGAGTTGGTTTTAGGAATAACCATTCCAACTCAATTAGGGGCCCATTAGGCCTAAGTTGAGATTATTTTGGGCCAAGTGGGAGACCCATTCGGTCACCCAAGGTTAGGTGGAACCACCCATGAGCTGAAAAAGTCAATGATACATTTTTCCATGATGTCAGGTGGTGGCACCGCCTAATTCAGTATGTCAGGCTGTGGTACTACCAAACTAGGTGGTGGTACCACCCATTGTCAGACTGGTAGGCGATGGTATCGCCCGTACCAAAAAACTCAAGGATTTGAATTTTGACTCTAAGTTTTAAAGTCATTTGGGGTCTATAAATACCTCACAAATTCTTGCTTGAAATACACATGAAAAGAGAGTAAAAAATTTGTGACTCTAAGGTTATAAAACTCTTTTAAGTATAGAGTCTCTTCTCCAAAAACTTAGTGATAGTCGTAAGGGAGGTGTGTGAGGGAACACTTGTAAAAGAGGAGTATAAAGGTTTTTTCCTGAATCTATGAAAAGGAGAAAGAGTGTAAGGGTAGTTGATCTTTGCCGATTAGAAAGAAGATTGATAGTGAAAGCTGATAGCCTTGAGTGAAGAGGAATCGAAAGTGGACATATGTCACAACGACCGAACCACTATAAATCGGTTTGCATTTCTATTTTGCTATTTACCTTTATTACAAACTACGTTACTTCCTCATTACTTTAGCTGTATACCCTTACAAACATTTTCAAAGTTAAACACTCCTTGATACAGTTTTATCGTACGAAGATTTTCAACTTGACGTAATTTTTACGTACGCACTAATTCACTCCCCCCCCCCCCCTCTCTTAGTGCCGTCGATTTTGGTCCTAACAACAACTCATTCTCCTTTTCACATATTTAAGATAATTTAAAATTTTAAAAAAATTATATAACAATAAGATGAGCTACTAAGCATAGCAAACAACTATCATATCCATGGCATAAGAATGACAAATCATATGGCATAATGATTAAGCAAAGCATGGATTCAAGAGTCATGCACGGCATTTTATATGAGTCATACTTAATAAAGAGCAAAGAGCAATATATAAATAAATCAAGATCAAAATATATGAGCTCATGAGTCATATTTATCATTTTTTTATTTTATTGATATTAAAATAATATATAATAATATATTAGCATATCAGTGTTAAAATACAAGACACGATCTCAAGAGTCATGTTTGACATTTCACTCAATTCATTGATAACAAATGAGCAAAGAACAATATATAAGCAAATCAATACTAGAATGTAAAAAAAATGAGCTCAAGAGTAGTTATATTTGTTATTTCATTTAATTTATTTATAAGACAAAGAGCGTAGGAGCATATCAAGAATAAATGCAAGGTTTGAACTCAAGAAGCATTTTTGATATTTCATTCAATTTATTCACATCAAAGAATATATAACATCACATAAGTACGAATCATATCAAAGGAACATAAAAGAGTATAATGAAATCATAATATAATATTATCTATTCATTTTTATATAGCTATTAACATTAGTCTCCCATGTTTGGAAGTTTCATCTATCTATATCTGGATGAAATCATTCGAGCTAACAAGAGCATCACAGGCTCTACACAACTTCATTTTCAATTTTGACAAATGTTCATATTATCTCATAAGCACCAAAGAATATATATATATATATATATATATATATATATATATATATATATATATATATATATATATATATATATATATATATATATATATATATATATATATATATGCATCAAAATAATATCAAGCTAACATGAACATATGGATTATAACAAGAACAAGTGACTAAGAGATAATAATGATTTAAAGCAATAACAATTTGAGGGAGGATTTTAGTCAAAAACATATTTCAATCACATTAAATGAACATAAATGGTATAGTGAGATTATAATATAATATAATTTCACATATTTCTGAATAGACATAACATAAGTACAGAGCTTGTCAAGGCTCTATAAGCATAATATATTTCCTTTTATTTATAGAAAATGGATTAAGGTATCCCACAAATATTGAAATACAAATAAGAATATTTTGATTAATGAAGGAGAAATATATCTAAAAGCATATGTGAAATAACAAAAGTATACATGTGTAGAGTAATATCAAAACTAACTTGAACATATGCACAGCTCATTCAATTATAATAAAAATTGATGACTAAGATATAAAAGAGTTTAAATTAGCAACCTGAGTCTAATTTGAGAGACGATTGTACTGAAATCAAGTTCCAAAAGGTAGAAGCAAGAATGACAAATTTGAGAATCAATCTATTCTAGCAAAATTTGTAAGGTAAGTTTCCCCAAATATTCAGATAGATAATTATGTTCTAATTTATTCAAGTAAGATACTATTAAAAAGTCTACTTTCAAATAAAATAAGTTTCATATAAATTAAAATTATCTATAGAGAGTTACAAGCAATTGAATATAGATACATTAGTATCATCTAGCCTCTGCATAGTAGAATTCAAGAGATCAATTGAAATAAATATTTGGATAGGAATTTATACTTTAAATTATTCAGATTCGATGTTGAAGAAAAGATACAAGAGTCTAGTTTCTAACAACAGAGATTTTTCTTAATTCAACTTTTTATACAAAACATTATAATGAGAATAAGATAGATAGGTTAGGTCATTTTGTCTCTGTTTGACAAAATTTAAATCATTCATATAAAGTACTAAAAGAAAGATATAAGAGTTTAGTTTTTAAAAAAATAGGTTTTGCCCAAATCAAATTTTACACAATATTATAGTTAAAACAAAATAGATATGTCAAGATTTTCATAAATTCTTGCAGCTCAATTGAGTTTGATTCTATTAGAAAGGGTAAAGCTCTATTAATTTCTCATAAATAAGAAGGACTGAAAGGTGAATTATATTGTAGGATCAGATAATACTTACCATAGAAGCTAAATTTAAAAAAATGAACTAGTCCAAAATCCCTAAGCCAAAGCAAGAAGACTTCATTCTTTTTCTTCTTCTCCTTCAATTCTTCAATTCTTCTATTCCTCTTCACTTCTATGGTATAAGGTAGAAGATGATAGCAAGGCATCACTTTGGCAAGTTTTCTTACTTTTGTTATCTAATTAACTAGGTTTAGTTAAGACAAAAGATTGTAATATGAAAAGCACTCAACGAAAAGGCATAGGTGTCAATAATATAGCAAGAATGGGTAGCACACTCCTTTGTTAGCTAGTGACATATATCATCCATTTTTTTTATTTTCGTTTATATTTTTCTACTCCACTAACTTAATACGAAAACCTTCCCCAGGCACCTCCTCCTCCCTCTACTTGATAAATTAAAATATTTATAGATAAATACATTAATTTTAAGCTACAGCTATGCATATATAAAAGCCTAAAAGATTAAACATTAATATTTCTTTTTATTTATTTAATAAGTGATAGACAACCTTGGTAAGTTGATGATGCCCACTTAGAGTATGTGTTTGATGAATGAGCTGTTCTTTGAAGGATTGCAATCTATAATTTATGTTTGATGACCTTAATAACAGAATTATGTCAAGTAGGCTTCATATGATACCACAAGCAACAACTAATAATACTTATGTCACTAATAGTCACAAGTCAACATAAAGTTTTTTGGTTTGGAAAGGAAGTATTTATGTGTGCTAAATTTAAATTTAGAAATTGAAATATGAATCTTGAATGTGTCCAACAAATAGGTAAAACAAAGCACATAATAAATGTGGTAATAATTCTCATGACCAAAAAGAGTTGGACCCTTTGGTAGCTTATGAACTCTTTGATATAGCTTGTGGCTTAATCAAGTAAACAAAAATTATTTCTTTTTCATTATTGACAATAGAAATCAAAAAACTATTTAGAAAAGACATTAGAACATGCATGACACTGATAAAATGCACAGATTACAAAAAAAGATGATTGAAAATAACCTTACCAAGAAAATAGAACCTGGCATCCAAGACAATAACCTATACTGATAGTAGTGCAGATGTCATTAGTCATCCTCCAACTAACATGTTCACCAATGGACTCATTTAGTACCTACGTACCTAACTAAGAATCATATTAGCAATAAAATGATGAGGCATTAACACAAGTGTAAGGATAAGTATTCAAAATCTATAAGTAAGGAAATTCTCATAAGTATATCTAAACACTTCAGTATGTTATTCTGTAGTTCAGCATAACTCCATCCTTAAAAGTAATTTATCATATGAACCATAAGTTCACAATATTATAATCTATTAATGACATAAAAGAAATGATGGGACATAAAAAATTTAACAAGAACAACTAAGTATTTATCCAAGAGCTATCCCTCACAAATAGTGTAGCTTGATGTCATGGATCATGATAAAAAAAAAAAAAACATGTCTTATGAAATAATTAACAATAATTAAATTGATAAAAATTAATCCAAATAAAACTATATTTGCCTCTCGAAACTTGAATTGGAGAGCAATGTTGAAAATGTGTCTTGTATGTTTCTATTGAAAAAAATAATGGATGTAGAATTCAGATGTTCAACACATTCACATTGGTTTATACTACTCGCCAATGCAATAGCAACAGGTATATCTCTCATAGGCACTAGCAATAATTAACAATGTTACTTTGAGAGTAGGACCAACAATTTTGAAGTTACATACCTTGAATACGATTAATTAGCTTGCCGCTATAGTGTTCTTTGTTCATCAAATTATTTTTGTCAATTAATCAACTTTCAGTTGATGGAATAAACTTAAATCTTTAGTAAAAGAACGAAACTCATAAGTTTGTTAAGCCAAATGAAAGTGTAGAATAAAAAAAATCAACTTTTGGTTCATATAAGAATAATAGTTTATTTAGTGCAGAAATTTAGCCTCTAAATAAAACAAACCCAATAAGATACATTTTCACAATTGGTTAAAAATAAGATACCATATAGTGTTTCCTATAACAAATTGATCAAAGGAAAGAAAAAGATGCAGCATTTTCACAAACTCCTAATTATCTTTTATCGGAGTACAGAGCTTCAAATATTGTTTACCACTTTTGTTGGACACAACTATTCAACATTTAAAACTAGGAAAAAAATATATTATTGAGCATAAAGCAAAAAAATAATAAGAAAAAAGATTGAGATTCTTAATGACTAATGTAAATGTTCATCGAATATGAAAATTATTATTATATTTCTACATATCTATGTCAAACAAAGTGAATAAGTATGAAGCAATGATATAAAAAAATGACATGATTTTCTAAATGTATAAGATTGACAACATCCGGGCCGTCTCGCATCTAAAGTAAAATAAATAAATTAAATCAAATCGATATTAAGTAGACTAACGAATTCTATGACATTTAACTATGCACATAGTTAAGACATAGAGGACTCAACCACATGTAACCTTCATATTTTATGAACAAATAACTTATAAATGGTTAGCTATGCTAGTAATTTGAAATATTCATCAATCTTGGTCCAATACTCAACACTCATCTAATTGTTATAGTAATTTTTTAATTGCTACTTGTATAATTGATAGAATTCATAGTGTTCTCCTTTTAATGGATTTGGACAAAAGCTATGGTCCTCACAATTTTACTAGAGAATTTTATAAATTATATTGAAATATTCTCTCGCCCCATTTCTTACAAATTTTTTTATGATCACATTTTTATACATCCTTTGTGGGCTAAAACTTTTATAATATTCATATAAAAAATATAAATCCTATACTTATCAATCACTTAGAGTCATTGCCCTCTCTAATATCAGTTATAGACTTTTAGCTAAAGTTCTAACTAACATATTGAAACTTTTTTGGATAATTTGATAAAATTTTTCACCAAATTTATTCAATGGATTTGGGCTTGTATTTCTTCACCTACTATCTCTTGTCATATTAATGAAAAATTTTTCATTTGTTTTAGTGGTAGGTGGTGTGGAGTTAGATAAGGAGATCCTTTATCCCCTTATTCTACATCTTAGTGGCTTAAGATTTAACTCATTCAATTAATTTGATAGTCATTGATAATTGACTAACTCCTCTTAGTTTTGCCGCTAATTATAAATTAAGCCATATTTTGTTTGCAAATGATATTCTCTTTTTTTTTTAAGGCTAATAAAATATCATGCACCACCAGAAAAAGAATGTTTCAAACTTATGAAAATTTTACTTACCAACACATCAATCCTACAAAATCAGAAAATTTTCTTACCAAAATCTATCCCTAGTTATACTATATGTCATATTTGTTCCATTTTAAGTTTCTAAGAAGGATCCTTTCCATTTAAAGACTTGGAGCTATCATTTTACCTAAGAGAGTTCCCTTAATGCTCATGAAGATGTTCTTTTTAAATCAAAACTTATCAGTGGATAAGGTCAATATCTATCACAATCAGGTAAGATTGTCTTGACCTTTATTTCTATTCACAATTTTAAGTGTCACTCGCAAGATATTATTATTAAAAAAAATAAAACCTCAATCTTTTTTTTTTTTCAGAATAAAACTCACTCTAAATGCCTTCACCTTATTAAATGGGACACCATCACTTCTTCTAAAGACTAAGGTGGTCTTAACATTCAAAATACCATAAGTTTAAAAAATGCTCAGCAAACTACATGTATTGGAAAATACCTTATTGATGAAAGTTTTTGATCTAATATCATTCATGTAAAATATGATACCGTTCATCTTTGGAACGAACATATTCAAATTATAATGCTCTAGTTGGAAACTATTCATTCAGTCTATCATATTTTTAAGACAAGATTTTTACAAACTTATAGGAAATGATCATAATACTCACACCTTTAAATATCCATGGATCTTTGAAATACCTCCGATGTCTACTTTTATTAATGGTATCTTCTAATCTATAGATGATAAAGTTGATATGTTTATTCAATCCGATAGTCGAAATAATCGATTGCCATTGTATTTGTTGTGCACACTTTGGTTGATGTCATTAAGGCCGTAGAAATTACTCTACATCCTTGTGATGATGCTTGGATATGGAAAGACTAACATTATGGGTTAGTGACTACAAAGAGAGCTTATAAATTTTTGTAATCTAAAAACAATGATCTTATTGGCTAGCTTTACATGTGAAAACTTTATATAATCCCAAGAACTCAAATATTCTGTTGAAAACTAATTCATAGAAGACTTTAAACCAATGATAGGCTTTTAAAACTCAATTTATAGATTCAATCTGTTTGCCCGTTGTGTCAAAAGTTTTTCTGAGTCGGTCGGTTGATCATCTATTCATTGAATGTTCTTTTTCTACCAAACTATAGGATTGGTGACAACATGTATTACACTTCAGTTTTGAGCATAAACCTACATGGATTCATGGTGATTGGTTGAAGGAAGACACTGATATAGGTTTGCGCAAACTCATGCAGGCAACCATTGCAAATCAACGCTAGTTTATTTGGAAAATGCAAAACAATGTTCTGTTTAGTAGCATGAAGCCTTCCATTAAATTTGCTTTGATTCATATTGGCTTTGATGCCAGAAAAATAATCTATGACTGAAATGATATTGAGCAAAACTCTTCATCTTTCATGGCTAATCACTTGTAGGATGGTATGAACTCGATACTAATGGTTCTATGTGTGTTTTTTAGGCTGCAGGGACTAGTTTTATATTGAAAGATTATTGAAATAATTGCAGTGCAATAAAAGGCTTCGACATATCCATAATAAATTTTTATTATACTACAAAGCATTGGCAATAAAACTGAGACCATAGTTTGCAATTAACAAAGGCTTGACAGATCTACTAACTAACAAGTGACAAACAACCACCTTGATTGATGGAGTATATATATTATTTCTGACATCAAACTATTTCTATTATAACTTAATTTCTATAATATTTTATATTATTATCATAAATGGAATCAAATGAACAATTGGCCACAAAAAAGAAAAGAAAAAAAACTAGGATCCTTTTCCTTTAGACTTGTCTTTTAACTCTCCAAAATGACCTGCAAAAGTTGTTTGGTAGAGCAATAAAATTTTAATAGGTTTTTTAAAAAAATAAATAAATCAAAAGTCTAAATAAAAATATATGTTAAACTAAAATTTTGTATAAATATAAAATTTAATTTAATTTAGGAAAAAGAAGACGAAGGACATTGACGTAGCTTCTCATGCATAGTAAACCAACGATGGTAAAAACCAATGGCAACGTCACTCCTTTTTTTGTCTCTTATTCACCACCCTCTGAAGAGTAATTAATCTTTTGTATCATTGATTCTTTCCTCGAACTTCACTCGTCTAAATATGGATTTCCGATGTTTACTCCTGCGAGGAATGTTTTCTCTTGTGATTGATTCGTTACCCGAAACTTGGTTTTCGATTGTAACGCGTCAGTGTCCTCTTCTTTCTTTTCTCTTATCTTATCTCGAGCATCTGCCGTCTGACGCCTTTATGACACCGACGAACGTGCCGACAGCTAGACGCGGGCCCGGCGAGGACGGGTATCAGATTTAAAGCGATGAACTCGTCTCATGTCCGCAGCAAAAGTATCAAAAGCTCCCTCCATTAGCAGAACGTGGCAACCTGTTTTACCCGACCGGGAAAAAAACTTACAATACTCGACTCCCTTCCACGCCGCTTTTGTGTGTGTGTGTGTGCAGCGCGTCGGTTGGTAGAAATACTATTAATTGTGGCGTAAAAGAGATCTTATAGCTCGTCCGTTTTAAAGCCAGGCAGAGGGTTTGCAGAAATAAATATTGATTTGTGGCGTAAAAGAGGTCTTCGCTGGTCCATTACAAAGAAATCAGAGGACCACGAAGTTGTCCAACTTCGGACAGATCGAGATGGCAAGGGACGCGGCCTCTGCGTCTCCGCGTGAATAGTTCGCTCCGTGAGAGAGAGAGAGAGAGACAGAAAAGAAGAGGCGCTATATATGTTGTATCTTCTTCAGGTTCTGTGTGTATCGTCTGCTATCGGTCCTCTGCTTTGAAGAAAGCATTTTACGGTGCTACGCCACTAACATTTCAGGTAGTAGTAGATAAAACGCCCGACCGGTGTCTTAGTTCTTTGCAGCACTTCTCTGTGATACTCGACGAAAGCTTGCGCGTTAGTGCAACATAATTTTTGGGAGATGTTGTTATTTCCCGTCTCTTATCTCTTGGTTTAGCTCGTGGATTTTCTCGGATTGTTGTTTTTTTTTTCTGTTTTTTAGTTCGGGTGGCATGCATTTTATGACGAAGTTTCTCAGCGCTTTTGATAGTGCGAGGAAGGCTGCCTGATCTGTTCTTCCCAGGGCTAAGGGTTGAGAAATAGATAAAAGGGCGTCCTCCCTTTTGATTCTCTAACTACATGAACGCTACTGCCATAAGCAGATTCACGTTTGGCACGCACTTATGATATATATAGCTGGTCACGCGATCTCCAATATTGTTGATTGTGTTAGGTCTTTTATTGTATTCTTTTAATGGTTAGACAGAAACACGAGTTACTTCACCGTCGATCCTTCATATGTAGGAAATTTTTATCTCTATGTGTGCTCACAGTCCGCCATTTAAACTATCAAGATGACGATGAGCAAACCGTTGGGTTTCCTTTAGCGTGGTAGGATACTAAAAGCCGACATGGTTATATCATGTTTACTCATGGAAGGAAGAATTAATAGCCAGTGTGTTCCTTTCCATTCTAATTTAAAGTGGAAATTTTAGTTAGACATTGATTAACTAGTGTCTTTGTTTCAATCTTTATTTAAATTGATAAATTTATATCAGATTTTTTTTTTCTTTCTTTTCTGCTGATAAAATTTGAAACAACACTGCAGGATGGTCGGTGCTAAATCAGGAACATGGATTTATCCTTTCATCTGCTTTTTCTTTCTTCTGGCCTCTCTGGAAGTGGATGCTTATGATGTACCCATGACTCTTTTGCATAGTGCAGTAGCTAAAGGAGCAGGTATGATTATTCGTAAACATATGCTTAGTCCAGAGTACACATGACTATTTCTTCCTGCGACCTCTTTTAACAAGTGTATGTGATACTCTTCATAGTATGTTCTTGTCGGACATTCAATCTGAAATCCTATGTATAGCTTTTGGTGGCTTCGATTCAACAAATGACTGAAAACTCATGATTTTTTACATTATTTTTCAGTCTGCCTGGATGGAAGTCCCCCAGCATATCATTTCTCTCCTGGGAGTGGCTCCGGAGCAAATAACTGGTTGGTTCACATGGAGGTCAGTTCATCTTCCTGCAGTTGTTTGGACATTCAAATTTATATTCGTGACACCATTCTGTCACCAAAAATGTTACCATTGGATGCATGTTAAAAGTTATTTTAGTTACTGGGATTGAGGAATGGTGGCTTTTGCTACTTAGGTAGAAGCATCATCTGGCAACTAAGAATCCTGGAAATTCCAGCATGGACAAGTTGATTGAAATGCTCACTTCAAATGTGAAATTTTTTTGCTAGTTTATAAGTCTACATCTTCTATATACCTGCAATACATTATTCAACATATGCATATTGAGGATGGATAACCCATCAGTCTTATTAAGTAGGTGCTAAATGTTTGTGGACAGAGGAAAAGAATATAGGAAAAAAAAATTATATTGCTACTAATCAAACAATCTATCAGCTATAAAGTACACAAAATGTTTAGACTTAGTGGAAGATGCAATTTCCTTGATTAATATATTCTTGCTTCACAGGGAGGAGGATGGTGCAGGAATGTCGAAGAATGTCTAGAGCGTAAAAATAATTTCAGGGGCTCCTCTAATCATATGACGCCACTTTCATTCTCTGGCATTTTAGGAAACAGCAAAAAATCTAATCCCGGTATGGTATTTTTGATAGATTACTGTATGAAAATAATTCTACATGCAATCTTAAGCTTGTAAACATTTGGACAAGGAGGTGCTGAATTGGTGGAAGAGAAGCAAAGCTTGAACCTCTGTGTTTCTTGCTTGGTGTAAAAGAAAAAAAGAGACAGAGAGAACCTTAACATTCTTACTGTTGTTTGCTTTCTTATCTCCAATATATCTCTTTCGCGACATCCCTCTTCTTTACAAATCAATTTTTTCTTCTCCGCCAATGTATTTTAGGTATTTCATCCAAAAGACAGTCATACATATGTCGCATAATAAATATAAGATAATATCTGTGTATGTCCATGCCCTTTTACACATGTTTCTTTTGATTTAACTTCCTTGTATTTCATCTTAAAAATGTGCAGACTTTTATAACTGGAACAGGGTCAAGATTCGGTACTGTGATGGTTCATCGTTTACAGGAGACATAGAAAGAGTAGATCCTGTAAGCTCTTTAAACAAAAAGTCCACATGATAGATGAGATTTGTGTCGTTGCATAAACAAGCACCATAAGTACAACCGAGGAGCTTGTGTACTAATAATGCTTTTCTTTTCTCGACTAAATTCAATGATTAGGCTACAAATCTTCACTACAGAGGAGCCCGGGTTTGGCTCGCTATCATGGAAGATCTGTTGTTAAAAGGAATGAACAAAGCAGAAAATGTATGTGCTTGTAGAGTGGTAAAAGTCTCATATTATGCAAAGATTTGTTTGTCATAATTAATACTCTGGTGAATGGGCTGCATGCAGGCACTTCTTTCTGGTTGTTCAGCGGGTGGATTGGCGTCCATCCTACACTGTGACAAATTCCACAGTCTTCTACCAGCAAGTGCAAAAGTTAAATGCTTTTCTGATGCTGGTTATTTTATTGATGGGTGAGTTTATTAATTGCCTTGGGTTCCTTGTTACTTTGCTCATTCATATTGTTTTCTTAGCATGGTATCAATTGGAATTATCATGATTGCTACCAACAGGAAGGACATTTCTGGAACGACCTCTGTCAGATCCCTTTACAATGATGTTGTCAATCTTCATGTCAGTTCGTTGTCGCTTGTATTCTTTGATACTCAGTAGTCCATCCTATTAATGTGCAGTATTCTCTGTAATATATATCTCTCCCAAACTTCTTTTAGTGATGTATGGTGCTTGTATAATTCCTAGGGGTCCGGAAAAAATTTGCCATCTTCATGCACTTCAAGGTTATCACCAAGCATGGTAAGAAGAAGTATATTTGCATTTGGAATATATATGAAGGATGTCATATCATCTGAACAAATATATCAAATTGTGAATGCAGTGCTTTTTCCCACAGAATGTGGTGCCTAAAATGAGCACGCCCCTCTTTATACTGAACGCAGCATATGATGCCTGGCAGGTAACAGCTTTCTCGAAAATTAGCTATTGTATTCTGTAAAATACTCATCGAGGGTTTGGTACCAATTCAGCATAGAAAAGATGATTCTTCTACATTCATAGGATGAGTGAGCAATATTAGGTATCTGTTGATGGACAGTAACAAGTACAATGCATTCCTGTTCTTGTACTTCTTTAACTACTACAGCATAGATTTTTTGTTTCTCTTCACCAAATTACTGTCACTTCAAGTTGCTCTGGTGCTGCAAAGCAATGCTGTGGTGCTTTTGCATATTAGGATGATAAACATTCCCTTCCTGGACATATTCCTTTTTGTGATGCAAGCCATTGCCCGTTGAATATGCTAGCTAATTGATGAGTTGTTTCTATTGCAGATCAAGAATACTTTAGCACCAAGTTCTGCCGATCCCCGCAAAAGTTGGAATGCCTGCAAGCTTAATATAAAGAGTTGTTCGTCGGATCAACTTGAGAAAATGCAAGGTTGGCAACATAAAACTTGGCTTTGAACTGCTTAATCAACTATTATTTATCAACATCCAGAATAGGAAGTTAAGGAAATCTTCTATTTCATTTCATGAATCCATGATAAACTTTGTCTGATTTCGTGTACGTGGCGATGGTTGTCACCCAATTCCCCTGCCAATAGATTCTTGATTTACTTGGTGAATCTAATGACTTGACATGCCAACGACAGATTTCAGGTCAGAGTTCCTGCGAGCACTGCCGGCAAGTGGCAACTCATCTACGGGCATGTTTATAATCTCATGCTATGCTCATTGCCAGTCAGGGAGTCAGGACACATGGTTAGGAGCTGATTCCCCGATGATTGATAAGATGGTAAGAATTGCATAGTCTTTTCGTATTGGTACATATCTCATCATCATTATAATATTTATATTTCTTGCTTGCATGATCTTTTTCTTGATCTATATTCTTCCCTGCAGCCAATTGCAAAAGCTGTGGGAGACTGGTTCTACGGGCGGAGTGTTGTTCGAAAGATTGACTGCCCATATCCATGCAATTCTTCATGTCGCAATCGTGTATATGAATGAATCCGCGGAAGATTACTGTTCGAGAATAAGTGCGGAAAGCAACTGCATAAACTTTTCTTCTTATTACAGTATTGCTTATTTACCTTATTGTATACTATATGACAAACATTATAACCTTCTGTCACCTTAATGCTATGGACCTTTATGTATGTTATAACATTCTGTCACCCAGCAAACATTATAACTTTTTTTCTTACCCACATTTCTTGTGAGTCCTAATAGTTTGGTGAAAGTTTCAGTGACATTTGACTTTATTGTTTTTTACATTGATCACAATCAAAGAAACGAGACGCCTCTTTTTTTTGTTTCCTTTCGAAGCGATGATTACTTCCAGCGGTCCCTCCCCTTCTGACCCTTTTCTCCCCTTACCTCTAAAAAAGTGTTCTTTAAGTTCTTCTTCTTGGGTTGGACTGTATAATGAGTCGCCTTATGAAAGCCAAATGAGTTCATGAAAGCGAAGTTAGATAAAAATATAAGACTCTAAGAGGTCTTCAATGTTAGAGAACGATGAAAGTATAGTCTCTATGATAAATTTACAAGGCGTACTCCCCCTCTCATCTTCCCCAAATCCTTTCTCTCTAAATTTTGGAGGTACCCCAATGGACTTACAGCTAATAGATTTAGCAGCTGAATTTTCTATTTCAAATTTTTCTTAGAAGAAGATATGCTTAAACTTCTCATTGGAGACCCCTCCGGGTTCATTAGATCAAACCTTAACCTTAATATCATTGAATATAAAGATAGATGAGTATACTTTATCAGGTTTAGGGGACAAATATAATCGATTTCTCTAAATCATTACCAGGGGTTTGGATTAAAATTAAGATTGAATCTTTCCTTCAATTAGTAGCTTCCCAAAATATTTTCAACCTTTGTTTGAAGTGTGGTAAGATAGGACACAAAACTAAAGCATGTGATCTCTTAGTGAGGGAAGATATTATCATAATCATAATCGAAAAACTGATAAGAGAAAAACTAGAGTTTTTTAATCATAATCGAAGGTGAAAGACAATCACCTCTATGATCCTTGGGTTTGAGTCTAAAGATGCATCAGTTCAAAGCAAATCAAAGTCGATCCAAGCAACAAGGAAGTCCATTTCTCTTAGAAATGAGCTTGAATCTCACTTTAATGGTGAAGCCCAACCCTAAGGGTGATGACTTATATGCCACTCACTATAGAGGACAAAACACCATCTCTTATTCCCATATGTCCCCTCAACATTTAATGCTAAAAAAATATAGCTCTCCAATAAAAAGAAGTTCGATGTTTCAATGCCTTTCCCTATTACGAAAACATCTTATGCTATTTCAAATCTCCTATCAAAGTTGCTTGGGAGAGATCATGTGAGAGTGGCAATATTCCATCATCTTCTGCATCGTAGCTCGAATTTGACTCCATGTCAATGATCATTGTTAGTAATCTGAAATTATTTAAAAATCATGGGATGGTAATGGCTCTTTGTTTTCTTCCCTGTCTTTGATCATCTCCTCTTATATCACTTTTTCAAATCCCTCCACCTCTTTACTGATGACTAAGGAGTATTAGAAGAGAACAACGACATGGGGATGGACACTACATTCATCTTCACAATGGCTTACGGTAAAGAACAAAAAATATTTTTTTTCCCTACCTTCTCTTCATCTATGCCTCTAACCTTTGAATCCATCAACTCCAAGGTCTTGGAGGCCTTCATCGCTACTATTAATTATAACCCTTATGACTAAGAGCTCTTGAAGACAAAATAAAAACTCGGTGGATTAGGGTTATGCTCAAAGAAGGCCCAAAGACTCAGAAGGGGTCACTTAAGGGATGATCTAATATTCTTCTCATACCCCTTAGGCATAGATCTAAAACGAAAGAAACTAAGAACATCTATCCTCTCTCTACCATAAAACCAATGACTTCTAAGTCAAGACTCCCTCTCACTTATAATCTTCTTTTGTGATTATCATAACTTGAAATAATGTAGAAGTTATTAAGCGAGATAGCCCAGAGCACTTGTTATCTCTTTTAAAATATTTTAATTTCTTTGTTTACTTCGCTAGAGACACCTTCAAACAAAGGAAAGTGTTGGATTCATAAGATGCCTCGGCAAAAAGTGGGAAGATTCTTTCTCCGTAGTGATTGGTAGATTTAGTTATTGAATCTCGGATTTTGATGATAAAATTAATTAATGAAGTTAACATCTAATATGCGTTTAAGTGATACAGGACTAACCTCGATCAAGGAAAGACAATTCAATCAAAGCAGAAAGAATCAAACATTGGGCCGAAGTAAAATGTATAAGAAGATTGGACGTCAGGTAGGAGGAATAGTCGACGTGCCGGAAGGACTTCGTACAATGAGTCCGGGCATTAGGTCAAATGATCAAACATTACATTATGGAGATCGAAAGTTATGAGAGTTAATATATCAATTGGGCAATATGCTGAAAGAGATGATGATGCACTAAAGGATCAAATGAAACGTTAGATGAACAAATGACATACCGGACAATATAGGATTCATGCTTGTAATTATATGTCTAGATCAAGTTAGTTTAGATCTAATTGAGTCGATTTTGGGGTGAAACAATATCAACTCAATTAGGGGCCAATTGGGTTTGAGTTGGGGTTGTTTTGGGCTAAGTGGAAGGCTCATTCGGTCACCCATAAAAGGGCCAAGCTATGGTACCGTCAGATTAGGCGATGGTACCACCCAGACATAGTCTTTCAAACTGTGTTAGGCGATGGTACCGCTAGACTTAGTGATGGTACCATCTAATGTCAGACTATTAAGCGATGGTAATGTTAGTTGTCAATATGGCAGATGGTGGTACCGCCTAGTAATGACAATGGTACAGCTAGTACCTTGAAAACCCAGCCTATTTTTGAAGTCATTTAGAGTTTATAAATACCTCAGTTATTCCTACTAGAATCAATAAGAAATAGAGTTGAGAAAGGGGGAAACAATTCTTATAAAAAAAGTTGTAAATCTCTCTTAGTGTAGAGTCACCTCTTCCTAATATTTAGAAGTTCTTCTAAAGGGAGAAGTGAGGTCTAAGTTTAAAAGAGAGATATGTAAAAGTTCTCTTTTGAGCTTGTGAAAAAGGAGAAAGAATTATAAGGGCAATTGATCTTTGCTCATTGAAAGAATATCGGCAATGAAAACCAATAACCTCGAGTGAAGAGGAATCGGGAGTGGACGTAGGTTACAACAACCGAACCACTATAAACTCAATTTATATTGTAAACTAATTTATTTGCTCACTACTTTATGAATGTTTTCAAGTTAAACTCATCTTTCTAATACAACCTTTATCGAACGAGATTTTTGAATCAACGAAATTTTTCGAAAACACTAATTCACCCACCCTCTTAGTATCGAAATAGTCTTAACAGTTGGTATCATAGCTAAGTTTTTCTTAATTGGTTTAACACCTAAGAGAATGACTTTTTCTAGTAATATAGAAGGTTACTCAATCATTCATCCTCCTATATTCAATGGAATAGACTACACGTATTGAAAAATATGAATATGAGTTTTCTTACTTTTTATGAATTTTAATTTATGGAATATCATTGAAAATGGTTTTCAAAAGTCTTCTAAACTAATGAATAAATGGAATGATTTAGAGAAGAAACTTTTTTTTTAATGCTAAAACGATGAATGCTTTTTTTTACACTTTAGACAAAAATAAATTTAATTATATTTCTTTATGTGAAACTGTACATGAGATTTGGCACATATTGGAAATAACTCCTGAAGGCACAAATAAAGCTAAAGAATCTAAAATCAATCTTTTGATGCATAGCTTTGAATTGTTTCGAATGAAATCAAGCGAAACCATTGGAGACACGCACACCTGTTTTACAGATATCACTAATGGTTTAAAAGCACTCAGTAAAAGTTTTTCGAATATTAAACTTGTTAATAAAATTTGGCTTTCTTTTCTTAAAAATTAGGATCCAAAAGTAATGATAATATAAGAAGCGAAGGACTTGATCAATTTTTCGCTAGAAGAACTTATCGGGTCTTTAATGACCTATGAAATGACATGTATTGCGCATGATGAATATAAGAACAATCTTTTAAAGAATATGAAGTATTTGACACTCAGAACAAAAGAAGACTTCTCGAGCGAAAGTATAAGTGATGATGATATAGAACTTTTGACAAGAAAATTTAAAAAATTCATAAAACATAAAACTAAGAACAAAAACGAACTTAAAAAGAAGAAGCTGCCAAAGAAGAAGAAAGCACTAAAGGTGACTTATGATGAATCAAGTATATCCGAAGACGATGAGCAAACTAACAAAGGCGAGATGGCGAACTAAGCCTTAATGACTCTTAACGACGAGCTGACTTAAACGAAACTCCTTTACTTTATAATAAATTACTTGATGCTTTCAATGATTTATTTGATAAATTTAAATTAGTTGGTAAAAATTATAAAATGTTAAAAAGGGATTATGTCTCTCTCTCTTTAGTAATTTTAAAAAATTAAAAAATAAGCATAATAATTACATATTAACTCATTGTACTAAATGTGAAGAGGTAGGCTTAGTTAAGAATGAAAATGTATTACTAAAATAAATATTAGAAAATTTTAAAATTGATAGTAAATCATTAAATATGATTCTTGCCAATAAGGGTTATGTATATAGAAAAGTAGGAATAGGTTTTGTGAGTAGCAATACTCAACAAAAATCAACTTTATTTGTTAAAAGACCCACATTACATATTGTCCCTAAGGTTAAGTGTAATTTTTATGGTAGACATGATCATTTTGTATATAAATATCTATTCAAAAAGTATGGCTCATATAAATTAGCTTGGGTTCCTAAAGGAATCATAAATAACTTAATACCAAAAGATAAGATTATGTAAAATAGGAACCTAGAACAAATCTATGTTTTTTGTAAACATGTCTATAATTGAAAGCTAAGAGCAAAAGATGATATTTTGATAGTGGATGCTTAAGGCTTATGATCGGAGATCCAATATACTTTTCAAAGCTCACTAGCCGAAATAACAAAGGAAAGATCATTATAGTTAGAATTATTTATAACAAATTAGATTTTTGATTGAAGATGTTTTATTAGTAGATATAACTCATTAAGCATTTGTGTAACAAGAGATATAAAATTAAATTTGAATCTAATGCTTGTGTACCAAATAAGAATAATTCTATGAATGCCTAAATGTTTATCTTGATGATTGTTGTGATTTGTTTTTCAGTTTTTAAGCAATGATGCATGGTTTTGACATAAAAAAACTTGGGCATGCTTGCATGAAATCAATCACTTAAATTGAACCAAAAAGGAGAGAATGCATTTTTCTTGAAAATATGTCTAAAGATTTTTTATTTTTTAACAAGTGATTTCTAGTAATAAATCTATTTTATGAATCTCTTGAACTAAGAAAGTGACTTTGATGATTTGACAAATTAAATTTGAATGAGTTTTATCCGAATCATGAATTTGATACTTGAGTTTTTTTTATGAATCAAGATCTTTGATCTTCCAAGATTTTTTTCATTATTTACTAAAAAGGAAACTTGTCAAAATGAATCATGTCTTTTGGTATTCATGACTTGATCTTTCATATTAACATCTTTCATGTCATGATTTTTATATGATTCATTTGTATTTATATTTGTATATCTTATTTTATGATTCGAATATTGATGTAAAAGAAAAAAGTGTATCATTATATTCTTTTCTTCTTTTTGATAACAAAAGAGGGAGAGAAAAATTGTTAGATTGCATATTGTAAAAAGCAAAAAGTGCTAGAATGTTAAATTTAGGCATGTGTATAAATTCTTCTTATATTTTTTGGATCATGATCTTGATTTTTCAATTTTTATGACTTGAGTTTTCTTTTTAAACCAAGATTATTTTCTATCATTCTTTCTATTTACAAAAGAAGAGATTTATCAAAAATGACACATGGTCTTTTGGTTTTTATGACTTAATCTTTAATTTTTTATGATTGAAATATTGATATAAATTTATCTTTGTTATTTATCTTTGTTATGATATGAAAATTGATGTAAAGGGAAAAGAATTACAACATAGTATTTTTCCCGTCTTTTTGACAATATCAAAGGGGGAGAAAGTATTGCTAGCTTGCACATTTTAAAGAGAAGAAAACTTGCTAGCTTACACATTTCAAGGAGAAAAACTTGCTAGCTTACACATGGCAAAGAAAAGCAAAATTGCAAAGCTTGCATGTCTCAAGAGAAGTAAAGAATTACTAGCTTACACATCTCTAAAACTTGCTAGCTTGTATATTCTAAAATGATGTAAAACTTGTTAATTTACTATCTTACATTCTAAAATGATGACAAAAGGAGAGAAGTTATGATGATTTGATATTTAAATTAAGCATGAATGTAATGTACCTTGATATTTTGATATTATAATGATTTGAAATATTTATAATTTGGAATGATGCAAGTAATACTTATGATTTTATAATACATGCAATACTCATGATATTATGATGATGCATATAATGAGAAGTTATGATCATGCATGGTAAGATGATATTTTGATACCATAATAATTTAAAATATTTATGATTTGAAATGATGTGTGTAATACTCATGATTTTATGTTGCATGCAATGATGTAAAAGTCAACGGTTATCATTTTATGAAATGATACCTTATTTCAATATGACATATTGATATAAGAAGTTTAGTTTAAACTCCATTATCAATTGATTGTCATCATAAGAAAAGGGAGAGATTATTGAATCTCAGATTTTGATGATGAAATTAATTGATGAAGTTAAGATTTAATGTGCGTTTGAGTGACACATGACTAACCTCAATCAAGGAATGATAATTCGATTAAAGTAGGAAGAATCAGACGATAGGCCGGAGTAGAACATGTCAAAAGATTAGACATTAGGCTGGAGGAATGGTTAACATGTCGGAAGGATTTCATGCCATGAGTTCGAGCATCGGGCTGAAGGATCAGACATTACACTAAGGAGATCAGAAGTTATAGGAGTCAGCATGCCGATTAGGCAATACGTCGAAGGATCGGACAAAGCACCGGATGAAACAATGATATGCCGGATAATATAAGATTTATACTTATAATCGTGTGTCTAGATTTAGTTAGTTTAGGTCTAATTGAGTTATTTCTGGGGTGAAACAATGCCAATTCAATTAGAGGCCAATTAGGCATGAGTTTGGGTTATTTGGGGCCAAGTGGAAGGCTCATTCGGTCACCAATAAAAGAGCCAAGTGGTGGCACCACTAGACTGGGCGATGGTACTATCTAGACATAATCTCCTATATTGTGTCAAGTGGTGGTATCACTAGATTAGGTGGTGACATCGCCCAAACACAATCTTTTAGACTATGTCAGGTGGTGATACTACTAGATTGAGCGGTGGTACCACCTAGTGTCAATGTTAGACTATTTGATGGTATCTCAATATTAGACTGACAAGTGGTGGTACCATTAGTTATCAGTATGATAGATTGTGGTATTGCCCAGTAATGACGATGGTACTGCCAGTACCCAAAAACTCGGGATAAGACACTTTTTGGCTCTATTTTAAAGTCATTTGGATTCTATAAATACTCCAGTTACTCCTGCTTGAACCAATAAGAAATAGAGTTGAGAAAGGAGGGGAAAGAATCATTGTAAAAAAAGTTATAAATCTCTCTTAGTAGAGTCACCTTTTTCTAGTATTTAGAAATTCTTTAGTAAGGGAGAAGTAAGGTCTCTTAAAAGAGAGAAGTGAAAATGTTTTCTCTTAATCCTATGAAAAAGAGAAAGAATTGTAAGGGTAATTGATCTTCACCTATTGAAAGAAGATCAGTAGTGAAAGCTGATGGTCTTGAGTGAAGAGGAATCGAGAGTGGACTGTAGGTCACGACGATTGAACCACTATAAAATCGATTTACATTTACTTTATGCTTTTTATTTATATTGCAAACTAATTTACTTGCTCACTACTTTACGAATGTTTTCAAGTTAAACTCATCTTTTTGATACGACCTTTATCGAATGCGATTTTCGAATCAACGAAATTTTTCGAAAGCACTAATTCAACCCACCCCCCCCCCCCCCCTTCTCCTTCTCTTAATGTCGAAACGGTCTTCAAGTTAAACTCATCTTTTTGATATGACCTTTATTGAATGTGATTTTCGAATCAACGAGATTTTTCGAAAGTACTAATTCAACCCCCCCCCCCCCCCCCCCCCCTTCCTTAATGTCGAAACGGTCTTAACACTAATGGTATTGTTGAGTTTAGAAGCTCGATTGATTTAGAACTTTGATAATTAACACTAGTAACTAATACATTAATATTGCTTACAAAGAATCAGATAAGTCTCCTTGGCTCTTATCTTTCATTTACACTAATATATCGACTTCTATTAGAAGTCTCCTTTGAAATTAATTGGCTAACTTAAATATTTTTTAGTTTATTTATAGAGATATAAATATTATTTCTAGTCTATATGATAAAGTTAGTGGTCATCCTTTTTTAGCAACTCCTTTTCTTATTGATTTTTATAATTTTTTCTTTAATATTAATCTCATTTACCTTGATTTTTTGGGTCCTCAATTTACTTACTACAATAATCGCATTGGAAATTCTTATATTTTTGCTAGGCTGATCATATTTTTACTAATGAAGGTTGGTTTTCTATTTTCAAAGATGATGTAGTGCAACACCTCCCTAAAATAACTTATGATCACTCTGCCCTCTTGATTAAAGTGGATCTTGCTATGATTGATAGAAATAAAAATAAACTCTTTTGATTTGATAGTTTGCGTTTCTCTCCAGATGATGTTGATGATATTATCAGTAATATGTAGCGCCCCAAATTTAGCCTTAGTGACCCCGTAACTCATATAACAATATCTTTCTCTTGCCATTTAGGTCCTCTCCATCTTGTACCTCTTGGTAGGGAACCCTTGAACATAATGTTAAAACTATTATTCAAAATATCTCTTTACTATAAAAAAAAAGATAATGATAATAGCCTCTTGGTGAAGAGTGTCAAACCAAGCCCTTCATAATAAGCTTATAGCCTTAAATAGATAGAACCATTTTCATTAGTGGGCCAAAAGCCAAATTCAATTGGATTGGTGAAGGAGATACAAATACTAGGTTTTTCTATAAGATTACCTTAGCTCATAAAAGACGATACCATTTATAATATTGAAACCAATTTTCCCTTTACTCTTAGTGATATAGATTCTATTATCACTCATTTTACTTCTTAATACTTTGACCTTCGGAATTGGACTATAATCAATCATTTGCTAGTTGGGATAATTGCCCATCTAGCCCTACTTTATTAATAAATTTATATAACTCCCTTCACATGACTTATCTCGTAAGGAAATGTAGATTACGCTCTTCTAAATGAGAGTTATCTCCTAAGGAAATTCAGATTGCCCTATTCTAACTGGGCTAAAGGAAAAGCCTTGTACCCGATGGTTTCTTTATCAATTTTTTTAAAAAATACTAGGATTAGTTAAAACTTCATTTTTTTTTGTCCAATTTTATGCTAACAGCAACTTACCTAAAAATTGGAGTAGAACTATTTTAGTTTTTATCCCCAAAAGGATTAACGCATCTAGAGTCTAGGACTTTAGGCTAATTGCCATATGGACTGTCCTTTATAAACTTTTCATTAAGGTTTTTATCAATTATTTTTAAAATAATCTTCAAATTCTTATAGAACAAGAACAATTTACTTTCTTTTCTAGTAGATGTATACATGACAATATCATTATCAATAATAAGCTAGACCATTCCATGACTAATTCGAAGGATAAATCTCCTCTAACATTTCTAAAACTTGATTTAGAAAATTTTTTTAATAGTATTCAGTAGAATATTACCAAAGAAACCCTCATTAGGATGAATTTTCCTTCTAAGTTTATAGAATGAATCATAACACGTTTTTCCTCCCTCAAATTTTCTTATCAATGACAAAATCTCTTATTGATTTTACAATAGTTGTGGGATTAGACAAGAGACCCGATCTCCTCTTATCTCTTCATAACTATTCAACAAGTCTTTTTTAACATCATGAACTCCATTGTTAATAAAGAAAAGATCACACTCAATAGCAAAACCTATAGCAACCTCTATCAAGCTTGGGATCTCTACTCTACTCTCACTAATGAAAAATTCTTTCCCAAGAGATATGACCCAACTATTAGATGTTAGATTTATAACACTTTTAGTTATAAAGGTGTTTGGCCTATGAAATTTACCTTGGCTCCTATATAACTTTTGGCATAATCCTAAAAGATTTTCAACATATCATGATTGATAAAGCCCTAAATAAAATTCAGGTATAAAGGGTTGCTCTATCTAACTCAAAAATAGTCCTTATCTATTTTGTCATTCACTCTATTCTTACTAACATATTTATGAATTCTTGGGTCTCTAACAAGATTAATAAAAAGAATGATTGCTATCTCTAAAAAATTCTTTTGGAATCCAAAGTCATGTGATCATAAGTTAAACCTGAAAGAGTTACATCTCCTAAAGCTAAAGGTGGGCTTGGACTTGGGGACCTCAATACATTTTAAAAGATCAATTTACATTAAAAAAATCTTTCCTATACTTAATAATTCTAATAAGCTTTTAAGCCAAATATGGTGTCATAATAGGATTAACAATTCCTCTTGGTACTGGAAAAATATTTGCCTTCTCCACTTGAAAATTAGGAGAGGTTTTTGGAAACTACTTGGCCACAACACTGCTGGGATGATCCTTGAGTTGATAATATACCTTTTAGCAAAGGTTAACAACATGTCTAGTTTCACTAATGTTTCTGAACTGCTATGTGACAATAATTGGAATGATACTATATTTGATTTGATCCTTCATATACTTTTAGTAGAAAGAATTAAAGATATATATATATATATATATATATATATATATATATATATATATATATATATATATATATATATATATATATATATATATATATATGTGCCTTTTCATTCTAGTGGTGACAACTGGATATGGACTTCGACTCTTGTGGTAAAATTATTATTCATAGTGCTTACAGATACCTCTGGGAAGGAGTCATGTAAAACAAGGAGAAATGGTTTAATTGGAGAGTGAAGTTGGGATTCCAGAGTCATGTAAAACAAGGAGAAATGGTTTAATTGGAGAGTGAAGTTGGGATTCCAGGTTCCACCTAAAGTTCAAATATTTTTTTGTAGAAGCTATCTTGGAACTAATTACCTATCTTTGAATGAATCTCGATGTTAAGATTTTAAAAACACTAAGAGAAGGTAAATTAGTAATATAATAATTTAATTATTTTAAAATTTAATCAAAAAATTAATATGTTTCAAAAACTGATTTATCAACTGTTGAATGTGAGTAAAAGTTAAATCATAGATTTTGATGATGAAATCAATTGATAAATTTATTAGATTAAATAGATTTTTAAGATAATAATATTTATCTTAATAATATATTTTTATTATACATGCTATTTGTCTTAATAATATTTCTCTTATTATATAGAATGTACATTTCTAATAGTATGTATTTTTGTTCTTTTCTGGTAATAGTGGGAATACATGTACAAGAACGGAGGTACTGAGGGTCATGAGAGAAATATATCTTAAAACCGTAATTTCCTTTTAAATTAGGAGTTTAGGGTTTAGATAAGTGGATCCGTGTAAGAATCGAGCGATACAAAGTTGACGCAACTAAGACGAGCACGGCAACGAGGTACGCAGATGACGGAGAGCGGTTGATCGCATACAAGCGGGATCCGTTCCGGCGTTCGTTTTTACCAATTTTCTTTTTCTTCCTCTCTTCCTGCCAGCTTATTCTCCCTTGGGGTCCCGCCCCTTCCTTCGCTCTCTTCTGTCGGAGGATCGGGATGGGTCGTCCCCCGCACGGCGGAGGCCCCGTCTTCCGCTTCACTCAGAACGAGGTACGCACGCTTAGTGCTACATCTCTATTTCTTCTTTTCCTTATTTTGAATCCCTGGTCGTTGGCTCTTATCTTGTCATCCTCGTCTCCTTCAGATTTCTTTCTTTCCCTTTTTTTGGTGGTTCATTTTTAGGGTTTTGTTATTGTGTCTTCGGCTTAGAACTAAATAGCTCCTCGGTGATGATGGATATATGCTTTTGCTCCTGATTGTTGGTTGTTTGTTTGGCACATTATTGTGGTTAATTTAGTGTTTCTTCTTTCCTAGCTAATTCGGATGCCACCGGTTTCAACCACTTTCCGACATAAATAGTTGATTTTGAGTTAATTGAGGAATATGTAAAAGAAGGATAAAAATGCTGCTGGAACATTCTCATCATCTTAATAGTAGCCCCATTACCCAATTTTCTTTCTCTTTTCATGGTATCTTTGAGTTGAGCCTTTGTTTTACACTTTATTTTTCAATTAGGAGGTTGCTTTGCTGCTTCGACATATTAGGTAGTGATGATGTCTGGTCTTTGGATAAGTTGTAAGTTGCACATTCGAAATTGTAATATTGTACGCTGACGGCATTCATCCTATGATGATCTTGCTCTTTCTTTTTATGTGCTCATTGACAAAATTGATGAGGACAAAAATTTCCATGATCAAATTTATTTTGGGTAATCTTGAATGTTTTTTAAGATATCCCAGCACACTAATGCACTTCATCAATCACTAAAATTAACTCTTTCTGAGTTACCTTTCAGAACAATTTATGCTCAACTTTTCTTCATCAACAGATTTCCTCGATGCCAGCCTGTAGTAAGCTTCTTGCTGTCACATCTCCATTTCTTTACAAATACCAGTGTAGACTCTTAGATGACATTAAATATTATATCTAGGAGTAGACTGCTGGAAGTGAAATGCTATTCATTCATCGCTACTGGATAGTTAGCCAGTACAATGGATGCTCTTTGTAAATTTGATGGTGTAATCTCATATTGAGTGCCATTTCGATGAAGGTAATGGCTTGCTAAACATTTAGTGTTGGATGGCACCAGATGTAGTGAGATTTTTCCGTTTAACTGGGCTTGATATAGTGAAGGATGAGCTCGATATAACTAAAACTAGGACTAGACAGATTTGTCTGAGCCTTGGGTTATCAGTTAAATGAACTGAGTCCATCTTGCAACCCACTTAGACCTGTTCCTGTTACCTGCTCCTTTCCTCCTCTTCCCCCTCTTCCTCCTCCTCCTGCTCTTATTCTTCTCCTCCTAATGCATCACTGCTTACTCCTCATCCTAAGTCAGCTCTTCCTACTCCTCTCTTCCTCCTACTTTCTTCTCTTTCTCTCTCCTCCTCCCCCCTTCTAATGCTGAATGGTATACCAGTATAGCTTGTGTTGGTATATGCTGACATGTATTGGACTTATACTGGTCTGACCAGTGATTGGTATGGGGTCCAGTATTGAATTTTGAACCATGAATTAATTAGCTTAACCTACACTGCACACATATTGGGGCTTTAGGATTCTAAAATTTCTCTAAATTGGACTTCAGAGGCCTTCTAAAAGTGTTTGTAAAGGGTAACAACAAAACTACTTGTAAATGCTTAATCCTAGTTTAAGTTTGACACGCCTGTAATAGGTGGTTAGTTATATTAAAACAGTAGTTGTCAGTTTGGTCTTATTGGGTTGTGTAAGATGCATCATGGTAGATTCTCACCTGTTAAATAGGCCGTGTCCCAAGGTGTTGGTCTATGTCCTTGAGGAAGAAGTGATTTTTGGAGTCTCTTCGTTTTCTTTTTTCTTCACTTGTGTTGTTGGAGAAAAATATCCTGTAATAACTTGTAAAGAGAATTTATTTTAACATGAAGATATTGCTCCATCCTTAGGAAGACAATCTTAATATTTGTTTAGTAGTACTTGATATAGCTATGCATAAATTTTGATGCAGTTTGCTGTGGTAGTTGACCATCCTCTTGGTCAACCAGAGGAGGGTAGCTTGCTAGATAAGGGTCGTTTATAGGTTAATGTCACTATCCTAGTGGATCATGGGACCTCAGAGGCAGTTTGACAGTGAGATCCTCGATCGGGTGATTGTCATAATCCAAATTTCACCCTCCATCTTCACTTGACTGATCATTCTTGGGCCTTGTGTTGGCCAAAGTGACATTCCAAGAGGGTTTTGGCAATGACTGGCCTTGAGCTTGTGGCAGCAGGTACATTGCAGATCATGCAGGTGCTAAATTTGGATTCACTACTTGCAGTGTTTGACTTTGATGGGTATGTTTTTTTTTCTGAAACAAAGGAGAATATATTAATTCAAAAAGTCTTTGTACAGAACAGTAGGAGGTGGGACACCTCTCCAAAAACCAGTATTATTCTGCCTACCAAACTTTGCAAGATTGTGAGCAAAAGTGTTGATGTTCCTGTTGATGTGTTTCCATTGGGTGACTTGTACTTCAGCAGCTATATGCAGGATGTCATGGCAGATTGGGTAAAGGGCCCAAGGAATGTTTATTGCGTTAGAAAGCATGTCAACAATACTTTTAGAGTCTGCAGTCTGTGAGGAGAGTGAGTTGATTCTGTTGAGCTACCTTGAGTCCGTCAAGGATAGTGTGGCATTCGGTCTGCAGGGCACGCGTCAGGAGATAGTTGTTGCAGCCAGACAAAACCTTTCTGCCTCTTTGGTCTGTGATAAGGAATCCGATACTTGCATGGGAAGACGTGGTGTCAAAAGAACTATCGCAGTATAAGGTGTACAGATTCGGTAGGGGAGGGCCATCGGGGTTGATGTTAGGAGATGGAAGGTGTGAATGGGGAGGTCTGTTAGGGACTAGGTGTTGTTGGGCTAGGCATGTTAGAAGGGAGGGGTGGGGGGAGAGATCCCCTAGGGAGGGTCTTGGATTCAAGCCCGTCATTGGTTAGAGCCAATGCTCTGCACCATATAGATATGATTTGGCACTGATGGTTCCGAAAATGACAGTCATTCCTGTTTTTCTAGATGAGCCAGAGATTGTTGGTTATGAAAGCCTTCAAGAAGATGGCTGCAAATCAGCTCCTTCATCAAGCCAGGTGTCATGGAGCCAAGACTCAAAGAACTGGAATTGATAGGCCAACTTTGTGGAGGCAAGATCCAATAGTTTTTGAGTGAAGATGCATTCAAAGAAAATGTGCTTAATAGAATCCTGAGTTGAGCTGTAGGAGGGACAAGATGAGATATAGTCATGCACGAACAAGGCTGTGTACTCAGAAGTGGGCACTTCTTACATAAGAGTTTCTAAAGGAAGTTTTTGACTCGTGGAATCACAAGTAAGCGCCACATCGTCATCCACCCAAGCCAGTCGATAGAATCTGTTGATTCCTTGTTCCTTAGAAATCTGTACACACTCTTACGTGTGGTCATTCCCATTGGATGGGGAGTCTAGACCCAGAAATCATCATATGGATTGGTTAGGAGATACAGGGATAGGATCGGTGGAATGAGCTCAGATCCAAAAAGCTGTTCGAGTAGGTTAGTGTTCCATTGGTTTTGTTCCATGAGATTGCTGACTAGGTTGAAGGAGGATAGAGAGTCCATGTTGATGTATGTTGGCCAGTAGGCTACAAGAATACTATAGATCCAGGGGTTATTCCAGATAAGTGTTTATACTTTTGCCAATGATTTTCCTAAAACCCAGCTTGAAGATGTCAAGCAGTTGACAGATTTTTCCATAGGGGTTTTTGCCAAGAAGTTGGGTCCGTAGGTTTTTGGAGTAGTTAAAGAGTGGGAGAAGTTTTTTAGCGCAAATAGTAGTTTTGACAAGGTTGATATCCCAGATTCCTAGGCCCCTCTAGGCCTTGGGCCGAGTGATGCTCTCAGCTGATGAGAGATAATTTAGTTTGGTTTTTGTCATTGTTCCAAAGAAGTGTCTGAAAAGTTTGAAGATTATAGAAATGTTCTTGTTGGAGATCCAAGTGTTCATAAGGGTGTGAAGAGGCTATTCCAACAGTTACTCATAACAGATTTGCCAAGTATTCATAAATTTTCACAAGTGTTCATAGAAATGACATTGATTACAGAGTTAATCATAACAAATTTACCAGCCTGAGAAAGCATAGTTCTATTCTAACCATTGAACTTGCAAAGGACTTTCTGGATTAGCTGGTCTTCGAAACGATTAGGTAATCTACAATGGTGGATGTAGGCACCTAAGTAGTTCAACGGCCAGGTCCCCTCTTTAAGTCCAAGGGTGTTGTATATTTTTTGCTTGGTGCTCGGACTACATGCTTTGGGAAATAGGACAGTAGATTTGCTTTTGTTAATCTGAAGGCTTGTGATAGAAGAATACAGGTCCAAGGCTTTGATAAGATTCAATCTAGACTTGTCATTGGCCATGATTAAAAATAGAACATCATCAACGAAGATGGGAGATATGAAAGCCCTTGATGTTATGGGGGGTTATTTTCTTTCTCGAAATGAAATCATTTAGAATGCTGGACAAGTTTTGCTGCACTAGGAAAAATAGGAGGGGGGACAAAGGATCCCCCTGCCTAACTCCTTTCGCACTGTTGAACCAGTGCGAAGGGTAATTGTTGATAACACAGGTAAAGGAGGGCGAGGTAATGCATGAGTTAATTTACGAAGTGAATTTGTAGGGAAAATTCATTTTCTCAAGCGAGTCGGTGATGCAATCCCATAAAACTGTGTCAAAAGCTTTGGCCAGGTCCAGTTTAATTAAGATTAAAGGGGATTTGCCTTTTGAGTTAAACATAGCGTGAGTGAGTTCATAGGGATATAAATGTTATCTTGTATAGACCTTCCAACAATAAAAGCATATTGGTTTTGGTCAATAATCATATTGAGGCTAGATTTGATTCAATTTGTCAAGACTTTGGAGAGCAGCTTGAAAAGGACATTGCAAAGGGAGATTGGTCTGTAATCAGTGATCTTGGAAGGGTTGGTTATCTTAGGGATAAACACGAGGTGGGTCTTGGTCTAGGAAGCAGGCAAGGTGCTGTGGGAATGGAAATCATTGAAGGCTTTAAGAATGGAAGGCCCCAAAACATTCCAGTAGTGCTTATAGAATTCGGCCATGTAGTCATCAGGTTTTGGGCTCTTTCCTTGCCTCATTACCATAAGGGCTTTGTAGATTCCTCAAGGGAAAAGTTATCTGTAAGAGGGGAAAGGGCACTGGGGGGAGGAAGGGGAGGGAAGGCCAGTTTATAGTGCGTTAGGTTTGACTGGCAGGGGTCCAAAGCTTACTGTACTATTCCATAAAGGATGAGGTAATGGAGTTATTGTCCTCAGCAAGGGAGCCATCCTCCATTGTGATGTGGTGGATAGGATTCATTCTTTTTCTTTGTTATACAATGTTGTGAAAATAGTTGGTATTTCTATCAGCGTTGTGAAACCACTTGTTTTTGGCTCTAGAGAGCCATTTAAGGCGGATCTGTCTCGCAAGGGCAGTGAATTTGTTCAGGATGAGAAGGGAGGTTTGGTCTTCTTCAGTGAGAGGAGAAGTGTTCTTGCTTCTAATGTGAAGGATTTCATTCTGGATGACATTGAGTTGGTTCTCGATGTTACCCAAATCCTTACGTTGCTAATGAATAAGTTTGTGTTGGAGGTTGAGAAGGCCATCATGGATGGCCAAAAGGGGATCGAGGTTTAAATCGATGTTTGGACCAGGCTTCCTTAACGAGATTTAGGATCGCAGGGTACTCAAGCAAGTGCGGTTCAAATCTAAAAAGTTTGGGGGGCTGGGGTTATTGGTTGTAGAGGGTTGAGGAGGATAAGTAGGGGGGCATGATTGGAGAAGGTGTGAGGAAGATGTTTGACAAAAGCATGAGAATGTACAGAAAGCTATTCATCAGTTGCAAAAGCCCAATCAAGCCTGGCTGAAACCGTCGATTGGCAAAATCTATTATTACACAAGTAAAATGAGATCCGAAGAAACTAAGATCAGTGAGATTGCAATTGTAAATGTAGTTTTGAAATGCCAAAACAGAATTATTAACTTGAAAAGGTTTGCCTCCTAGCTTATTAGAGGTAGAACTAATACAACTAAAGTCCCCATAGAGAAGCCAAGGAAAATTCGGGAGTCATAAATAAGAAAGAAAAATGCCAAAGTTGATTTTGTATGGGGGCCTTAATACTATCATAAATAGCAGATAATATCTAGGGATGCATGCTTGGTGTTTCACTATTAAGAGCATAAATTGAGAAGAGATTCTAACAAATGCAACCTTGAGAAAACCAGTTTGCAAGCTGTGATAATCCCTCTTGAGCGACCTTGGGTTGGGGAGATGATACTTTCCTAGTCCCGGCCTAGTTTGCGGATGAACCTTTTTCGCTCCAATTTTTATAAATGAGACTCCAGAAGGATGAGGATGGAGACTTGTACTGATTGATGAGTCTCTGAAGCTGGTCAAGACATTCCTTCTTGATAGCACCTTAGTAGTTCCATGAGATCATGTTTAAGGGGCTAATCATCAGAATGAGATGTATGGGGGGCTATACCTGCATTATAGGATTTAGCCAAAGCAATGGGTTTAGGGTCTACTTTGGATTTTTTTGTTTTTTTTAAAGATTTAGTAGCGGAAGATAGGGACTTCCCTGAACTCGTAGTTTGCTTGAGACTTGGGGCTTGTCTTGTGCATGATCCTAGACCATTCCAAATCTTCTTCTTCCTAGAGGAAATCATCATCATCTTCAAAAAGGATCTTGTGCATTACCTTGTCTACCAAACACCCAAAAGGATCTTTGGCTCGGGGTCTTTATCCGGTGGAATCTTGGTCAAGGGCATTGGGCTAGAGAGGGAAGGTTGAGATATGAAGGAGAAAGGGGTCATAGGTTTGACTTGAGTTTGGAATGCATCCTCACAGTGGAGGGACGCAAATGAGTTGGAGATGGGAAGGGGTGTTGGTTTCATTAGAGGAGAGTTTGGTTGATAAGGAGGAAAGGAGAAAGGTTTGGGTATAGTAGAGGGGCTGTCTGGGGTAGGTGAAGGGGAGGAGGGAGTTTGCGAGGAGCAAGGTGGCTGGTGCAAGGCGAGAGAAGTGGTGAGGGCTCAGGAAGAGGGCGCTCATGAAGGGATGAGTTATCAAGGATTAGGCATGCTGTAGGGGAGTGGGTGAGGTGGCTTGGGCCATTAAGACGCACCTTAGACAAGGGGATGGGGGCAGTACTGGAGATAGGTGATGTCGCCATGGCCGAAGGCGAGGAGAGGGACACTTTTCCTATAGTTGTGTCTTGGGAAGGGATGGGTCATCAATGTGGTCAAAGCTGGCGCTGGAGGCATTAAAGCGCCATGTTCATGTTAGGTGAGGTTAACTAAGTTTTGAGAGGGCATGTTGGGGTTCAGGTTGGATCTGGTTGAGTGAGGCTTGAGTGATTTGGGTATGGTGGAGTTAGTTTGAGTAGGGATCTATCTAGATTGGAATATTGGATAGGGTTAGGCTTGGGCTCGTTGGACTTAGGCATGGAGCCGAACTAGCTTGCGACAAGGGTAGAACGGCTACTATAGTGGGATCAACACTGGACCTTGATCAAGGGCCTGTATAATGGTCCATTCTCTTCGTTCGCGTTAGCCATGGTATTGGAACCCTTCTCATTGGAGCTATTTGAGCCATTGTTGCAAGTGTCGACAATGTCAGCGTTGGCCTATTGCTCCTACGGCTTGCTTTGAAGACATTGGTCCATTTTGTGGCCGACGATCCTACAAGAGAAGCATAAGTTTGGTATGTTTTCATAGGCGACTAATGGGCAGAAATCAACGTCGCCTATTCTCACCCAAGTTCTTTTCGGGAGCGACTGAGAGAAGTCCAATATGATGCAAACTCTTGCAAATATTGCCCTGGCACCAGATGAGGTGATGGCATCCACCTTTAGCTGTGTGCCGATAGAGGCAGTGATTTCAAGAAGGATTCTTGGGAACATTAGTTCAATAGGCAGTCCCGGGAAGTGAATCCACACTGGAGCGGTCATAATAGACTCTTTCAGTTGCTGGAAGCTTTCCTTTCATGGGATTAGGTTCAGGGCTTGCCCTCTTAGGAACCATAGACGTCTAGTGAGCATATTTGTCAAGTTGATTTTCGATTGAAACCTAAAATAGGCAAAGCCTACGGCGAGATCAGTGATTTGCACCTTCGATTGAAGTTTCCATAATGTAGGGAGTTTGGCCTTGATGGCTTCCAGAGGAGGGGTGGGGGGCTTTGCTGAAGAATTTTCCATATAGGCTTAGCCTCCAATGGTTTCTGTCATTTTGAACTTCCTCATGATCAAGCACTGTGACATGCCTGGAGTTCTTCTATATTTTGGCAATCTTCACTGTCAGCTCAGGGTCAAAATTCCAGGGGTCACTGGAAGAGGCTTGCCTAGGAAAGGGGTGGCTTTGGGGCCCAAGAAGAGGATTTGGGGTCGGTCGCTCTAGAGCTTGGTGGAGAACTATAGAGTCCCATTATGATCTGGAGGCTTGCTTGTCTCTGGAGAATGGGGGGTTTCTCTGTGGAAGAAGAGGGGAGAGACGTTGCTTGTGAAGAGGGGAGGAGACTCGCCATTGAGGACCAGCTGAGGGAGCTCAGATAGAACATCTTGACTTTAATGGGTTGGTTTCACATAGAGGCATTTGTTAAAGCCTGTCCAAACACCTTTGGAGGTTTGGATGGTGGCCTTCTTTCCTCAAGGGGAACAAGGTATCCTCTAAGGGAGAAATTGAGAAAGAGAAGAAGAAAAAGGATATGAAGAGAGGTGGAAGAAGAGAAGAGTAAAGATGACGAGGAGATTTAGAAGGGAAATATTATTTATAACATTAGTTTTGATATAATCTGATTCCTTTAGGGCTTACAATAGCCTTTATTTTATAAGCTCTCATTCCCAATCATAATAAAGTGGGACATAAATGTGCTTCCTGTCATAATGATTCGACTTGGTTATTAGGCCCTAGTTTTTCCATAACCTTTTGGGTTGAGTATTGACCATGGGATGCTACTTTCTGAGAGGAAGAGATTATGATCGCTTGGATCAAAGATGAAGATTAAGTCAATCACCGTGAATACATTTGAGGCTCAGACCACTTTGCTAATGTGCCTTTCTTGATTCGTCACAAATTTGGCCATAATGTTTTGAGGTCAGAATAAGTGCAATAGAACCCCATATTACTATGACTGGGTTGGAAGTATTTGCATCATAATAGTTGACACGAGTCATTTTTCTTTATTTGTCTAAGCTAGTTGATTAAAACGGCCATTGATTCTAAGGTCTATACTGTACTGTGTCATCCTTAATTTCTACAGTTGTGATCTGAATTTACTGAAATTTTATATCAATCAAATGAAGTTTGTTGTTGTTGGATCTTCAAAACAAATGCATGCATTGCTGTAAGGATGCTAAAATATCATGTTAACTCCTACCCATTTATTTGGATTGAGATTTATTGATCTGTCTAGAGAGACCTGATGATCATGACTAATTTAAGGTGTTGGAGATGGAATCATGCTTGCAAGAAGTAAATAATGCAATACCTCCTCGTGAGATTATATGTGCTCTTGCAGACAAATTCAGGTATGTATGCTCTGTAGTTTGTTTGGTTAACTTTCTCCTTGAATTTACATGATCATGTTGCAAAGTATCATTTGCTTGAAGTGCATCCCCTGAACGAGTCGGGAAGATTGTCGTGCAACCGAAGCAGGTTATATTTTCCTACTTAGTTCATATTGGGCTTATTATCAGAATGTTTATTAATTCTGAAGATTTTATAGGTTTGGAACTGGTTCCAGAATAGGAGATATGCACAAAGAGCAAAGTTGGGCAAGGCACCTAATAAACTTACCATTTTACCTATGGCTCGGGATGAATCACCTCCATTTACAAATGTGGCTGCTCCTGTTTCTGCTCCTTCAGGTAATTCTCTTTGGTTTTCCCTCTAGATCGTTTTCCTATCTTTAAATGGTTGCTATAAATGTGTTTCTCATCTCTTTTGTCATGCTGATATTGATTTTACAAATTCAAGAGTTAACATCGTATGATTTTCATCCACAAGTCATTTCTCATCAATATAGTGTCAGCGACAAAGTAGAAGTCAAGATTAAGAATTCTTGGTTGGTAAAGTTATCCTTAATGCGTTTGACTATCGTTGTTGTGATGAGATGGAGATCTCCTATTGAGTCTTTTTTCTTTGGTGTTCTCTGGGGGAGAGAGAACGATTTAGGAAGAAAGAAAGGAGAGAGAAGGGATAGGATTTCAAGAGCTAAATTATTAATCAAGATTCAAGACATACGTCCAAGGGTTACATTAACTTGTGTTTATTGAATACCAATATTTAAATCCTACAAGAACCATGAATAGGGGAAAACTGCAAGTTATGCCCCATAAGGTTACCATGATGGGTGCAAAATCTAGTGTGAACCAAAATCGGGCAAAACTTGGTCTATGTTCTGGTTCATTGTTGGACCGATAAACACAGGCCTGTACCGATCAGTACAATCAATTTTTAAAACCTTGGTCATACCAACTAATGAAGTAATCCATGTCAGATAACCAACTGATGAAAGCTTTGGATCAAATCTTCCATCAGAGCTTCATGGTTTTAGCTTTGACCATATTGGTGATGTCATTATTTGGCTTTCTAAGATCATCTACTGTGATTGACACGACCTTGGTCGTTTCCATGCATGTCTAAATTGGTTGTTCATGTATTGTATAATAGAGACAGTAATAGCAAAATGAGGAAATATCATATTGTTGTTTCTGTGGAAATTATCTTACATAGTCATGTGGTAACATGGGAGGTTGATAGAAAATCTTTTATACTTTATAACAGTTTTTATTGAAATATGAATTTGATATAGTAGTTATTTAATCAAATTAGATATAGATGATTTTTTAAAAAATGCTTACCTATTGTTTGTATTTCTAATTTGTCTGGTCCAGATTTTCATTTTAAAGTCTCACAAAATTTCTATACGAAGAAGAGAAATAAAGTTCAGAAAAAATGAAAACTCATTGTTTTACGTTTACTTAGTTTTATATGGCTTGTATAATTTTCTTATTGCTATACTTGGATCTCATTTATCATTATATTTTACCACTTTGAACATTTCCATTACTTTGACATCCAGGGCGGAATTCTACGGATAATGCTTTGGTGGAGTTCGAAGCAAAGTCAGCTAGGGATGGAGCATGGTAAAGATACTTTTTTTTCCCTATGAATTTAATTACCACAAGTATACATATATGTCATATTACTTATTCTTTTCTATGTAGATTAATTTTCAGCGCTCGCTCGAGCGAAGCGAGGTGCTCTACAATATAAAAATATATAATATAATTAATAAATATAATTATTTAAATAAAAATATGATATTAAATTAAAAACAAAGATTAGCAGTGTTTAAATATAAATAGTATATTATTAATCTAATAAATAAAGATTATTTTGAATAGTATTTAACAATCTACTATTAATAGTATATTTACTGTTAACAACAGTAGGGAAAGAGTAGAGACCGGAGAAGTTGCAATGAGAAGTTGGCGGTGAGAAGCTGAGTCGCAAGCAGCGGAAGCTGCGGTGTCGCAGACAACAGCAAACAATGGCAGCGATAGATAGCGGATAGCAGCGGAAGTTGAGGAGACTTGGTCAATGATAGAGGAATGGCGGAAATAGAGAGAAGCGTGCGTAGGGTTAGGAGTCGGGTTCGCACGCTGATATAACTATGTGCGTTAGTTGGTTCAATCGAATCAACTAATGCAAATTTAAGCGGTTCGGTTGCCTTATTTCAACCGGACGATTGCTTGAAGCACCTGGCGCTTGGGCTTGGGCGAGTGCCCAAGCGACGTCTCATTGAAGCGCGTCGCCTGGCCCTTAAACGAGGCGCTCGGGCCTCGCCTTGCCTCACCTGAGCACCTAAGCAAGCACCCAAGCGCCTTTTTAAATCACTGGTTTATTATTGGGGTTATTTTGGTTTCTTTTTCTCTTTCTTTTAGAAGTATTGCACATTTGGTCAAAGTTTTGGATTTATTCAATTGCTGTTTGGAATTTTGATGAATAGGCTACTTTAAATGCTGAATATTGTTTTTAAAGTTGCAAAACTGAAAGCATTTGTATCTGTTGCATAGTATAAGGTGTAATTTGGTGGACCAACCCATAAATAATATGTGCTAGATAAGCTTGAGTTGGCTTTTTACTAGATTGGGTCAAGTCTGAATAGAAATGCTATAACCTGAAGTGCGATAGGTTGGGGTTTGTTTTAAGCATATAATTTAATATACTAGGCCCTATTTATTTTCTGCAGATTCCAATACTAGGTTTCTCTAGACCAAACTGATTTCTGATTTAGCATAATTTGTGATCTAGGTTATTTCCAGTGTGTTGGAGACCCCACTATGAAAAAGTGGAGGGTCAACTATATCAATCCCCGTTCCTTTGTGGTGAAAACCTTGTAATTAACTGTGTCCTTTCAATTTTTCCCTTCCTCTCCAAAAAAGAATTTATAGAATTAGAACTAATTTCTATTGGATGAACTGATAAAGGCGTTTCTGGAAACATATAAACCACTGGTCTCTTCATAAGACATTACAAGTGGTAGTCATCATCATTGTCTCAGTTTACCTAATATGTCAGGAATTATTCTTCTCTTTTACCTCTTAGTTTCTTTCTATGTTCTAGGTAGTAATGTTATTATTTTCACTTCTCATTTATTTCCAATTGTCCTCTCAACCCTACTGAAATCAAGTGCTTTCTAATTGATACTCATTGTGATTATTTTTCTTTTATGATATCTCAACTGGCTTAACTGATGTCAGTTGAGCTCATATTGAGTAATTGGGTAATGCCAGATTGAAGGCAAAAGTTTGAAGGCTTCGGGTTTGCTTGGTTTCCTTCTTGCTTGACCATACCCACGTCGAGCTCTAAGGCGAGCATTGCCTTCTGACATGTAAAACTCACAATTGCTTTACGATGATTTTAGCAGAGTGAGGTCTTACACTAGTTTTATGTGTTTCAATGCCTTCAACTAATGCATCCTTGACTTTTGCTTTAAGCTTGGATGTTCTCATGTTAAGTACTTCCACTCAAAACATTGTCATAATGTTCGTAACAAGTTTAGTAGCATAATCATTTATTGAAAGGATTTGGTGTCATTGAAGTAGGGTTTTCTGGTGGTGTGAACAGTTGTAACATCTTATCTTAGTATTTTGTCTCTAGAACCTGAAAAGAAAAAAAAAGACTTGAGAGTTGATTAAAACATTCAATTAAAGTGATCAAGGATTTAAATTTCGTGTAGGACTTGTACTAGTCTAGGCTCGGATTGGTATGGTTTTGATATATACCGGCATATTGATACATGGTATATTTTACATACCGTGGTACAGAAAAAGATAAAAGAATTGGCCAAAAAATGAAAAAAAATCCTACTGTGTTATTCTTTCTCATCTTTTTTTTCAAATACAATTAATATTGATAACAATAAAGTGATTGACCTAGATCCAGGTTAGATCACCAAGAATCAAGGCTTGGTCTTTGTAAATCAAGCTTAAATGAGGTCTAAATGTAAGAGATCTAGGCTGAGTTAGAAAAGAAAGAATAAACCCTAACCTAATTGCATGCATCTAAATGAATGCAACACCTATGTTATATTGGCATGAAATATCAGTATTTACAGTAAATGTGCCGAAAGCCTCTCAAAACATATATTCCTAAATCAACATATATGAATAAGTAATGATTTTACTCGAAATATACTTTCCTAAATAAACATATATGATTTAATAAGAAGTTATGAATTATCCTTTACTTGAAGAATCGTTATACCTCTCAAATGATATTGCCTATATTTAAGTCATTTAATTTCCGCCTTACTATCACATTATGGAGACTATAGCAGTCTGTTATTAGTGGTAAGGTTATACTGGTTCTTGTATGTGGGATTTAAAATATAACTTATATGATTAACACAATATATTGATCAGTATTATAATTTTCATATTTGAACTAAGTCTATCGAGCACAATTTTTTTTAACCTGCCATGCAAAGATCTCCAAATATCTAAGTGTCCCATCTCCAAACAATGATATTGGGATGACACAAATTTCTTCATCTTGGGATATGCTTTCTGTCTCTTGTCCTTTGCAGTCTGTCTTTTCAGCCTTTTTTTAAATAATAGACACAACACAAAAATATGCACAAAATACATGTGTCGCTCCACGGTTATGATGTTTTCAATCACTGCATCCTATATTCTTGTGGAAAAAATGTGCTATTCTCTGACTTCTTCGTTTGATGACCCAGCATAACAGGAGCTAGTTCAATCAGTCTGTGAATATCATCTTTAATCCGATCTTCATTCTAATGGATGGACTTCGTTAGAAGAATTCAATGGCAAACCTAGTGGTGCCAATTAGTAGGAAATCTCCTTGTGTGAAATTTCACATGCTTCCAATGAAGGTTTGTCAATTTGGGTCCTGGGCCCATCTCGGAGATTTGTCGGATCGGTCAGTACTAGTGTACCGACAAATGATACATCAGTAAGTATCATTGTTTCAGAGAGGAAGAAAAAAAGGGACAAGGGGAAGAGACGGTGGAGGAAGGAGGAAGAAAGAGGGAACAAGAGGATGCAGTAGATGAGGAAGAGGAAGAAGTAGAGACATACCTGAGAAGTGATTAGGGCAAATGTCTTGCATGGTGGTCTGCAGTGAGGTCGTGGCAAGTAGTGGTTGTTGGTGGTTGCCTGCGTGAGAAGCGAAGGTGTGGATCATAGTGAGAAGATAGAGGCAAGAAGTCACAGTGAGAAGTCGCAGGCTGACAGCATCGATCGTGGTTGCATGTGAAGCAAAGGTGGCACGGAAGTGGGGTTTAGGGTTTTCTACTTCCCCTTTTATATGGTGGATCAGACCGGGGTGTTTCTGCGTATCGATCAATGCTTGGATCGGTACGTGCCACCTGTTTTGTACTGGTCTGGGCAAAACGGAAGTCTATGCTTCCAGTGATGATTATAAATTGGGTGATGATGGTCTGTGCCTTCATTACTGTCCGTTTGACTATTGAGATATCACTATTGTCCATCATTAGGTCTATATAGTGGTCTCTATATGAGGTCCACACTCCACAAAATGTTTGTCTTACTCTATCAATTGTTCACCAGCATTCTTAAAGTTGATGACAACTTTTGCAAACTGTTTTCTTCAGACCCATGGAATGTGAATCTGGTTTGATGCATCAACAAACTTTTGGAAGACTATTATTTAGTTATAATTTACCAGGAAGTTTATTATACTTACCCTAGTAGAGGGTCAGACCAGTTGTTGCATATGACTGGCACACTACAAAGATCCCACAAATGATTTAATCAAATCCTTGCTCTTGATCTCCTTGTCAAGATATATATATCAATAATCTTGTATGGCGTAAGAGGTTGTATACTAGGACCTTGCTTCTTGGTAGTGGACATTATGGATTGGAACAAGGACCTCATGCTACATTAGCTGGGATGCAGTAAAAATTAAACCGTGTAATTGCTTTCTTTATATATTATTCTTCTCCTTGGTATGTTCTTTATTGATCATTGTTTTGTAGTATGAGGTTGCAAAGCCATGGAATTTAGGTTGACAATATCAGGAGTTGGCCTCCTGCCTAATAAACTAAGTGAACACCATACCTACCGGCTCTACCTAATACTAGATGTCGTACTAGCTATCCTTAGGCTGCCTCATAATGGAAGATCAACTAAATTGGGAGCGGTCAACACCACTACAATTGCCATTGTCATGCCTATACTGGGAGTCGCTAGGTCATTGTCTCATTGCCTTCATGTGCATTTAGTGATGCTCCAAGGATACATGATTCCAGGCTTTCAGGGTCATCACGTCATCTTCACTAGTCTTCTATTTAACATATGTGTGCCTATCCATGTCCTCATGTGTTCTTTGCTATAGTTTTAAGGTTGTCCAGCCATCCAATTCTCTCCTGAAAGTTCATTTGATTTTCAATGGTACCATCATGCACTTTGTCATGTCAGAAAAATCCATCAACCAAATGCTATTTGTGATAAGTTATTTTGTCACCCTGACCTATGTAGTCACAGTGGATGCACTACTAGTGATGCCATTTATCCAAGCGATAAGCATATTATTGCCATGCAGGATTGGTGCTCTGGTGTTCTTTCTATCATTTTCCTACAAAAAGTTGTCAATCCTAGTTAGCAACGATTTCAATAGGCGCTCGGGAACTCGCCTAGGCGCTCGGGCGAGGCGAGGCGAGGCCCGAGCACCTCGCTTCAAAGAGGCGTCGCCTAGGCACTCGCCCGAGTTAAACTAAGCAATCAAACCAATGTTTTACGTCTGGTTCGGTCTCTGATACTTTAGTTGGTTCAATGGAACCAATTAAAGCACCAATATCAGCCTTCCAACATCCCTCTTGTGACTTCCCCAATCCTAACCCTGCTCGCGATTCTACTGCTGACATTTCCTCTCTACGGCCACTCCCTCTCTCCGTTGTCGTTGCCTCTCTTCGTTGTCGTTACTTTCCATTGCCATTGTCACTGCTTGCCATTGCTATCGCTACTCGCCGCTGCTGCTGCTGTTGCCACTATCGCTGCTCCCGCTCCTGCTGCCATTGCTCGCTGCTACCGCTGTTGTATCTCTCAGTCAGTAGCCTTAGTGTTACTCTTACACTGCTCCCTACTATTGCTACTGCTATCGCTGCTCGCTGCTACCACTATCGCTGCCGCTGCCGTTGCCACTACCGCTGCTGTCGTTGCTTGCCACTATCGTCGCTCCCGCTGCTGTTGCCGCTACTCGCTGCTATTGTTACTCTTACTCCCTCTACTCACATCGACTTGATAGTATACTGCTAATAGTATATTAATAGTATATTGTTAACTGTATACTAGTAACAATATTTTTTTATTTATTAGATTAATAATATATTATTTTGATTTTAATATTACTAATTTTTATTTATTTGAAATTATTGTTATTGTTTTGAATTTTGAGATTTTTTGTTAATGGGATATTGTAATTTTGTAAGATTTTTTTAATTAAATATCATATTTTTATTTAAATAATTATATTTATTAATTATATTATATATTTTTATATTTTAGCGTCTCGCTTCGCTCGAGCAAGCACCTAGCCCCTCAAGCATTTTTGGACTTTGGCGCTTTTGGCGCCTAGCGCTTTTTAAATCACTGATTCACACAGATTGAACCTAGATACGTGTAGACCTAGGCTAGATACACATATCTAGGCTGAAACAACACAAATCTAATTTTTATGTATATACTGCTCATTAATCTATCAGAATCTAGGTCTGATCCATATGAATCCAGCCTAGATCAGTGTGGATGTAAGTATCTAGGTTGGATCTGGCCGTGATCTATGTTGATCTGATATAAATATGCAAGTATCCAGCCTAGATCCTTGCAGGTCTAGCCGTGCAGATCTAGGTCAATTTTGTGCTGGTTAAGCTAGATCCAACCAAATCTAGGTCGAATACTTGCGGATGTAGGATTGATACAAGTAGCTGGATCCGATCTATGTCACATCCACAAGGATAGGTCGAATACTTGCGGATCTAGGATAGATACAAGTAGCTGGATCTGATCTATTGTCGCATCCACAAGGACCTATGTTGGATCCAAACGGAGCCACGAGAATTTTCGACATGTTCACTCTAAAATTGAGAAAGAAACATTAAATATATCTAAATCCATGAGATCATGACTTTAAGGAGAAACTACCACACAATTTTGAAGTTTTAAACTTTTTTTAGCGGAAACTAATGCTTGATTTTAAATTCGAGGTTCAGATTTACCTTTTTTGTTTAAAAAATGAGATGATTTCTTGAGGTTAAACTTTCAGTTCCTTAAAATTATTATGAGGAAAGAATAGGTTGAAATTGAGAGATGGGTGAAGAGATGAGGGCAAGAGCTTTTAAAGGGTCTAACGTATCTATTTCTGTATTTGATTACCCTAGGTAAATTTACCAGCCATAAGTGGTGACAGTCAAATACTATACTTATCGCTGTTGGACCCATAAAAATGGGACCTTGATAAGTATGGTGGTTTTTGGAACCTTTGTTGAGACATCGCCTTATAAGATCATCAAATGTGCTTTTACCTCAACACTTTTTAACATTTTTAAATGGACAGTTGTGGTTTATTGTGAACATTGTAGTTGAATTGCTGGTGTGGTTGCTCCTTGGCACCTAAGTTCTCTTTTTTAAATAATTTAATTTTTTTTGGCACAAAATCTGTTACCAAACATGTTTACTTATCGTTAATGACTAACTGCTTGATATGCGTTGGTAACTATCTTCTGATTTTTATAGATGATCTAATCATGACTTCATATGCAGGTATGATGTTTCAGCCTTTCTTTCACACCGAATGTTTGACACCGGTGATCCGGTAATTTTAGCCTTTGTTCCTTGGCATTGTCATATTTACAGTTCTTGTCACTGAAAACAGTATGTTGAGGCAATATCTGCAGTAACTTCACTCCTAAATTTTGGGTTGTGCTGTTTACGTTTATGACATGCTATTAATTAGAAATTCTAAATATTTTCTGATGAAAAGGAAGATTCTATCTTATTCTAACTGATTGACAAACTTTGCTCTTAGCTGGATTTGATTGTAAAGGTTTCTGTGCACCGTAAATAAGTGGAAGAGATTTGTTACCTATTTTTAATTCCTTATATTTGCATTTTTCAGGAAGTTCGGGTTCGATTCTCAGGATTTGGTGTGGAAGAAGATGAGTGGATCAATGTACGCAGATGTGTTAGGCAGCGATCACTTCCATGTGAAGCTGCTGAATGTGTTGCTGTACTTCCAGGAGACCTCATCCTATGTTTTCAGGTGTTGTCAGCTATTCTATGTTTGGTAGGATGATCTCCATTTGATAAATTATTATGGAATTTCAACCTGAAGTACATTGTTATACGGGATGCTGTAATTTGTGATTCTTAAGCAAGTATAGTTTTAGATCCTCCTCATGAAACTTAATTGAGCGACTCCTTTTCAAAATTTCCCATTGCTTGTTTTACTTGCTTGATACATAGTGGTTCAGATCATGAATTTGTTAATTTTTAAAATACAGTATGCAATATGAAGTACTACAATTTACAAGCTCATGTCCCATATTTTTGGAAATATTATAATCATCATGATCTATTACTAGGGAATAGAAGCATTAACTTTTGCTAGGATTGTCTTTTTTCTTCTTTTTTGTTTTATCTCTGTAAATTTACATAATTTCAATAGAAAATCATGTGTCTTTTTTGTTTTCTTCCCTTTTTGAGAACGATGTTTGAATGGAAAATAAGGGAGCTCATTGTTAGATATTTTTTTTTTCTTGGATGTAGTCTGAAAAGGATAATTCTGCTTTAACCATGTTGCAATGGTCTGTGGTGGTCTTTGGGTCATGATATTGTAAACAAGTTTTGTGGGAATTATGGGATTGGTTCTGCTTGAACATGTTGTCATGGATTGCATGCTTTCCTATGTAAGTGTGCCTTCAATTTATTATAATTTTTAAAAGCATTTATTTGTCCTTGTTGCTGTTAAAATTATTTTTTTTTCCAACCCTGTAATGCTGTCTCATTTCTAGATCCTTTATGAAATCAATTTAATTTTTCTATTGGTTTGCTCCAATCACTTGAGACTTGAAGCCTGAAATTTAATTAAAAATTCAACCTTTCCTTCTTTTAAAAAATCTTTGCATGAAAAAGAGACTCATTTGGTCTCTTCGTAGATTTTGAGAGTATTGTTTACATTTCCATTGTAATTGTAAAGGGATGCTGGCTTCTTGACACGTGTCAGTTGGTTTGAAGAACCTGTCATATCCTGTATTTGGTAATCTAGATATTGTTGCAACAGTGATTAAGAAAGGCGCTCGGGCGCTCGCCTAGGCGCTCGGGCGAGGTGAGGCGAGGCCCGAGCGCCTCGCTAATGTCCCAGGCGGCGCGCTTCAAACAGGCGCCGCCTGGGCACTCGCCCGAGCCCAGGCGCTGGGCGCTTCGGGCGAGCGCCTAGGTAAACCAAGGCGACCGAACCAGGATTTTAGGTCTGGTTCGGTCCTGGTTCGATTGTTAGTTGGTTCAATCGAACCAACTAAACCTAACCCTTACCCAACCCTAACCTACTGTCGCCGATCGCGATCGCGATCTCGCTGCTCGTCGCTCCTGCTCCCGCTGTCGCTGCTCGCCGCTGTCGCTGCTCGCGCCTCCCGCGAGCCCTCTCGTTGCTCGTGCCTCCTGTGAGCCTTCCCGCTGCTCGCGCCTCCCGCGAGCCTTCCCGCTGCCGCGAGCCTTCCCGCTGCTCGCGCCTCCCGCGAGCCCTCTCGTTGCTCGTGCCTCCTGCTCGCGCCTCCCGCGAGCCTTCCCGCTGCTCGCGCCTCCCGCGAGCCTTCCCGCTGCTCGCGCCTCCCGCGAGCCTTCCCGCTGCTCGCGCCTCCCGCGAGCCTTCCCGCTGCTCGTGCCTCCTGCTCGCGCCTCCCGCGAGCCTTCCCGCTGCTCGCGCCTCCCGCGAGCCTTCCCGCTGCTCGCGCCTCCCGCGAGCCTTCCCGCTGCTCGCGCCTCCCGCGAGCCTTCCCGCTGCTCGCGCCTCCCGCGAGCCTTCCCGCTGCTCGCCGCTGTCGCTGCTCGCCGCTGTCGCTGCTCGCCGCTGTCGCTGCTCGCCGCTGTCGCTGCTCGCCGCTGTCGCTGCTCGCGCCTCCCGCGAGCCCTCTCGTTGCTCGTGCCTCCTGCTCGCGCCTCCCGCGAGCCCTCTCGTTGCTCGTGCCTCCTGCTCGCGCCTCCCGCGATAATTTTCTGTTAATAGATTAATAATATATTATTTTGATTTTAATGTTGTTAAGAGCATATTTTTATTTAAAATTTTAAATAATTATATTTATTAATTATATTATATATTTTTATATTTTAGCGTCTCGCTTCGCTCGGCGAGCGCCTGGGCAAGCGCCTTGCGCCTCGGCGTTTGTGGACCTTGGCGCCTTTTAGCGCCTAGCGCTTTTTAAATCACTGTGTTGCAAGACATAGTCTGAAATTTAATTAAACATTAATGGTACTTAAATTTGCAATTTGATGATTTCAGAAGCAGTTGATATATATACTCACTGTTTTTTTAATTGAGGTTTACCATGTGGAGCCTTCCCGCTGCTCGCGCCTCCCGCGAGCCCTCTCGTTGCTCGTGCCTCCTGCTCGCGCCTCCCGCGAGCCTTCCCGCTGCTCGCGCCTCCCGCGAGCCTTCCCGCTGCTCGCGCCTCCCGCGAGCCCTCTCGTTGCTCGTGCCTCCTGCTCGCGCCTCCCGCGAGCCCTCTCGTTGCTCGTGCCTCCTGCTCGCGCCTCCCGCGAGCCCTCTCGTTGCTCGTGCCTCCTGCTCGCGCCTCCCGCGAGCCTTCCCGCTGCTCGCGCCTCCCGCGAGCCCTCTCGTTGCTCGTGCCTCCTGCTCGCGCCTCCCGCGAGCCTTCCCGCTGCTCGCGCCTCCCGCGAGCCCTCTCGTTGCTCGTGCCTCCTGCTCGCGCCTCCCGCGAGCCTTCCCGCTGCTCGCGCCTCCCGCGAGCCTTCCCGCTGCTCGCGCCTCCCGCGAGCCTTCCCGCTGCTCGCGCCTCCCGCGAGCCTTCCCGCTGCTCGCGCCTCCCGCGAGCCTTCCCGCTGCTCGCGCCTCCCGCGAGCCTTCCCGCTGCTCGCGCCTCCCGCGAGCCCTCTCGTTGCTCGTGCCTCCTGCTCGCGCCTCCCGCGAGCCCTCTCGTTGCTCGTGCCTCCTGCTCGCGCCTCCCGCGAGCCCTCTCGTTGCTCGTGCCTCCTGCTCGCGCCTCCCGCGAGCCCTCTCGTTGCTCGTGCCTCCTGCTCGCGCCTCCCGCGAGCCTTCCCGCTGCTCGCGCCTCCCGCGAGCCCTCTCGTTGCTCGTGCCTCCTGCTCGCGCCTCCCGCGAGCCCTCTCGTTGCTCGTGCCTCCTGCTCGCGCCTCCCGCGAGCCCTCTCGTTGCTCGTGCCTCCTGCTCGCGCCTCCCGCGAGCCTTCCCGCTGCTCGCGCCTCCCGCGAGCCCTCTCGTTGCTCGTGCCTCCTGCTCGCGCCTCCCGCGAGCCCTCTCGTTGCTCGTGCCTCCTGCTCGCGCCTCCCGCGAGCCTTCCCGCTGCTCGCGCCTTTTTAAATAATTATATTTATTAATTATATTATATATTTTTATATTTTAGCGTCTCGCTTCGCTCGGGCGAGCGCCTGGGCAAGCGCCTTGCGCCTCGGGCGTTTGTGGACCTTGGCGCCTTTTAGCGCCTAGCGCTTTTTAAATCACTGTGTTGCAAGACATAGTCTGAAATTAATTAAACATAATGGTACTTAAATTTGCAATTTGATGATTTCAGAAGCAGTTGATATAATATACTCACTGTTTTTTTAATTGAGGTTTACCATGTGGAGTTTGCAGGAAGGAAAAGAACAGGCTCTTTATTTTGATGCCCATGTTCTTGACGTACAAAGACGAAGACATGACATACGTGGATGCCGATGTAGATTCCTTGTTCGTTATGATCATGATCAGTCTGAGGTACTATATGTTTGTCTTCTGTACTGATCTTGTGTGAACCTGATAGATGACATGTAGTTGCAAACACAAAATAGCTTTAATCCGTTTGATTATTTTTGCTTTGTTCACTCTAGCACGTATGATTAGCATATGACAGGATGATTCCTGGAAGATTGGGTTTTGGTTGAGAAGAGGATGCAAAGGATGAATGTAATAGGGATGATTAGGGAGGCTATGAACCCTAACTCATTTATGCTGTTATACTTGATACTATCACTAGATGGATTTCAAGGTTGCTAGAATACTTTTGCTGCCAGTTGATTAGCTTCGTCTCATCTAATTTTCCTTCTGTTGCCTCATTTTGGCAATCATTTATATGCCTTTTCTTTTGCCTTGGATGCTTCAATGATGTGCGAAAGTTGATTTTTATTTCTTTTGTTTTTTGGGGCTTGAAGTAGTTTATTTTAATAGTCTTTTAGTATGCATAAATATTGAGACAAAAGTGATTGGATGATTGATTTCCATATTGTCTAATTTTTCTTAATTTAACCATTTAGCTTGACATGAACGATTTCTGTCTCATTTATAACCATAGCTAAGAATGGTTGGCATGATTATTGCAAATAAAAGTATAAACCAAATTTATGGCCTGTTCACATGAAAATATAATTCTTTTCTGATTCCAGGAGATAGTTCCACTGAGAAAAGTATGCAGGCGTCCAGAAACTGATTATCGGCTACAGATGTTGCAAGCTTCAAAAGTATCTGGAGGACCAGTTGATCTTCAGGCTGCACCAAGAGATCTGACTCCAAGTTCATCCAAGGATTTAGGGTTACAAAGGACCCGAAAGCAGCGCAAGCTAATGGATGTCAACACTGATGAGGTAACCACGGTCGCTCTTTCTCATCCAAATGATCCTGCTAGCTTGCAGGGTGACAATCCAGCAGCAGCAATCGAGAACAGTAGCAGCACCCCTTCAAATGTCATGATGGAGGATGCTGCAGTCAACATGGAGAGCATCGACTCCTAGCAAGAGGGTGGTTGACACATTGTATTTTGTCGCTGAAATATTGTAGCCAGATTTAGTGGTAAAAAATGGAGATACGTCTATGGTAGACGTTTGCACTCTGCCCATGTAGATGTAATTTCTTCGGATTACAGGCTAGTTTTTGGCGATGTCTATTTTGTGGTTTGGAAAGGAGATTACTGTTTATAATCCTTTTTATTATTTATAATCTTATTTTAAAAAAAATTAATATTGTAAAATTATTCTTTCTTAAATGAATATAAGTATTATCTTATTCTTTTCCTCCTTTTCTACTTAATCTTCTTTTTTTTTTTCTTTTTTTCTTTCTCTTTCTCCTCTTCCTCTTACTCGAAGGAAAGTATCAAAGAGAGGAGTAGGGTCAGAATGAGTCGGGCGATGATCAATAATAGGGAGCATAGGCTAGGAGGTGTACCAGCAGGGAACTGGACCATCTTTGAGAGCTCCAACATTCACCAAGCAGCAAGCTTGCTTCACGCCAAGATCTGGACCATCTGGTAAGGTCTGCTGAAAGCTGATCAGTTCAATTTGTCCAAAGTTATCATCAAGTCAGATTCTCTGGAGGCCATTCTAATATGTATAGGATCAGATCTGTTCCATGGTGTGTGCGAAATGTATGTGCTGATATCTTTCATCTGGGCAATAGGTTCGATGTTTTGAGTTTTGAGCATGTAAATAGGGACTCGAACATCGCTGCTCACAACCTTGCTAACCATGTGAGGCTTTTTGTGGTTCTCCTCCAATCTCCGAGGAGAGCTGTTCTTTTGGGGACTACTGATGTCTCGTTTACTTTCTTGTTTTAAAGAAAAAGCTATTCGTGTTTCAAGCAACACAACTCAACTTAGTAATAAAGGATGTATACATTGTTACTCAACTAAGAAAAAAAAAGTCAATTTTTTGGGCTTTTCCTATGATGTGTTCTTCTTTTTATATTTCTTAAAGAGGAACTCGATTTGATCATAATTTCTTAAATACTCTTGTAATATAATTGGAGCAGGATTTGATTACATTCTATGGATCGATTAATGGGTGAATCAGTCCAATCCTCTAGGTATAAGATTTATGTTCTCATTTATAGTGAATTTAAATGTATTTAAAATATTTAAAATATTTAAATATTTAAAATATTTAAAATATTTAAAATATTTAAAATATTTAAAATATTTAAAATATTTAAAATATTTAAAATATTTAAAATATTTAAAATATTTAAAATATTTAAAATATTTAAAATATTTAAAATATTTAAAATATTTAAAATATTTAAAATATTTAAAATATTTAAAATATTTAAAATATTTAAAATATTTAAAATATTTAAAATATTTAAAATATTTAAAATATTTAAAATATTTAAAATATTTAAAATATTTAAAATATTTAAAATATTTAAAATATTTAAAATATTTAAAATATTTAAAATATTTAAAATATTTAAAATATTTAAAATATTTAAAATATTTAAAATATTTAAAATATTTAAAATATTTAAAATATTTAAAATATTTAAAATATTTAAAATATTTAAAATATTTAAAATATTTAAAATATTTAAAATATTTAAAATATTTAAAATATTTAAAATATTTAAAATATTTAAAATATTTAAAATATTTCAATGTTTTTAAAATTTTAAAAATATTTAAAACTTAGAAAAATTAGAACGATTATCCTATGAATCAATTTATAAAAAAATTATTATATCTTATCAAAGATATTATACAAAATATGATAAAAAGGATACGACCAAAAAGATATGAAATATAGGAGCATCTCTTGCGAAAAGTCAAAAAAGAGAAAGAAATATTTCTGGGAAATTCGCCCTTTCTTTTTTTCATCATAAATGTATTCGCTTTATTGTATTAATTGACTCACAGAAATAAATACATTAATTTTTTTTTTACTCATCATATTAATATGGCGGGATGAATCCTTCACCTGATTTTTCTTACCGTCCGACAGGCATCGGTAGGTGATCGGAGGAGAGGCAACAGGACTAATAGGTGGGCCGTTCCGTTGCCACCTCGCCCCCACCCGTCGCTCCTTTACCGGTCAGGCAGGTAAGGCAGGATGTGATTCGGGTAGGAGGAGCCTTTTCTTAAAATGAATGATGGCAGCTTCCAAAATATATTGGCCTCCCAGGCAACCAAAACCGACATTGGTGAATGCGCGAAAAAATGCATCTGCACATCATCCTCGTAACTTCCATTTCATCCACCGGGCGCCGTTCTTTCAAGTTTGTCAACCCAAAGCCGCCAACTCCAAAATATTTCCGACCTCCTCCTCCGCTCACGGCCGCGGCGGAGGGGCAGGCGCATTGATCCGATCCGACATTCCTGCCCCTTTCCGACGACGATCGACCCGTCTACCTACCACCATTTCCACCTCCACCACTGAGTCCCTCGCTGGAGGCACCGCTGCCGATCTTGCTTTTGTCTCGCCAAGAAACTAAGAGTTGTTCTGTTATTTGCGTCTAGATTGGACTCAAAACCGTGGATCGCGTGTCTCATTGCCGAATCTGGGAGGTTCGGGGTCGAGATCTACGCTATGACGACAAGGAATCGGACGCCACTGTACAAGAAGTACCGCGACGCCTTACGAAGCGTTCGGGTGCCGATGACCTCTTTTTCTCCCTCCCATGCTGGCCCTTCGTCATCTGCGTCATCCTCTTCTTCGGCGGGGCGTGGTGGTCCGGTAATCGAAATGGTGAGCACTTCGCTTCTCCATCCCAATCGGTCTTATGCTCCCGTTAGCACGGAAGACCCGGGCAATTCCAGGTACGAATCAGGTTCTTGTTGAGCCAACTCCCTGTGATCTGCTGCTTTCTTATGTTACCTTTTGGATCCCATCCGGTATAGTTTTACATTTTTCTCCTTTTTGATACATTGGCCCTGTTAGATCCCGCATTAATGGGTGTCTTGTGCACTGGGTTGCCCTTGCTTTCCTTTTTTATCCTTATTTTTCATATCATTTTGACGTTTCATGCATTTTTTCACATAATTTGCTGGATTTTAGATCCTCTGATGCTCCACATGAGTACTGGTAATCTATCTAACTTAATACTTAAATTGCAATCTTGCTTGGTTCATGGCTAGAAATATTCATAGATCACCACTCCTGCTGTACTGAAGTCCTCAAAATTTTAAACGAAGTGTCTGTTCCACCTTCCAAATTACACGCTTCCTTTACATGACTAGAAATATCATCATCATGTCATCCTTTTTACATTAATACTCGTTTTCCTACTTACTTCAATATTCCACATCACCTCATATATCAGCCTCTTTAAGTATTGAGTACCTGTTCAATTTTTCCAGTGGCAATGTGAAACTATGTAATCAACATATCTACCAGCAACCATCACATTTACATTGTCTTGCAAAACAGCAAACAATTAAAAAGTTTTAGCCATATCAACCAACCAATTTCAATATGTTCTACTGATTCTAAATGTTTGCTTATGACGCAGATATATCTAACTTAAGCTTTACCATTGTAGCATAGATTAGGATTATATCATTGTATGTCCTAGAGTCACCTTTCCAACGTCCACAACAAATAAAGCATCATATATATATGAAGGTACTAGCTAGCTTGGCTAGTAAAAATCCTGCCTTTACTACTTACTCTTTGCACACACACACACACACACAAAAAAAAAAGATAATCATGAAGATGCTTTTTGAAACACAAAATAGAGCAGTCAATATCTTGGGAAAGACTATTCAAATTTTATTTCTGGTTATTGGCATAAAAACCCATCATACTATCTTATATAGTCAACACAAGGGTCTACAGCTATCACTTCCCGTCACAACTATCATTGTTGGGAGGATGATGTGGGAAGGACTTCCATTATTATTTTGGACTAGATCATTGATTGAGAGTAAGCCTTGGCATCACGGTAAGGTTGCACCTTTGCGAGCTCAGTGATTAGAGTTTAAATTTCCTAGACTATTCAAAATTTATTTCTTGTCATTGGTATCAGAAACCATTATGTTGTCTTATATAGTCAACGCAAGGGTCTACAGCTATTACTGATCCCATCACAACTATTGTTGTTGGGAGGATGTTTTGGGAATGACTTCCATTATTGATTTTCTAATTTTGAACTAGATCATTGATTGAGACTAAGCCTTAGAATCATGGTGAGGTTGCTGCTTTGTGATCTAGTGATTAGAGTTTTAGTGACTAAATCATGAACTGCTTCATGTTGTTTTCATTAAAAACTATGAGTTCGTGGATCGATATTAAAAAGAAGACCAAGCCATTCCTCAGTTATTGATGTCATCAACATGAAATTATTGACTTAGCCATCAAAGTCAGCAAACACCTTCCTTGATCCATTTGTAAATTTGATGTGTCAAAGCTACTCTAGACTGTGGCTAATGCTGATTTCATAACAAGATTCTTGATATTAAAAGCTAACCAACATATTTGAGCCTCCAGTCATAAAATACTAGCAAACAACTTTGTAGGGAAATTTGTTATCAGAGTTGATGAATCATATCTTCTGAAGTTTGTGACTAGTACTAATTCCATACCCATAGTCATCAACCACCTCACAATTGATGTTATCCTTGCAACCAGAAACAAGTCGTGTGAATCCACTTGCACCATGAACTTCATCTTGGGTGGCATGAGTGAGATATTTCTTAGTCTGTACTCCACTTGTTTGTGCCTGCACATTGAGATCATGAAATCCATATCACCACCCTCATAGAGACATGCATTGTTGTCCATATCACTAGTGTCTTTGCAGAACTCATGAAGTGCAAAATCTCGGAGAGAAAATGTCTCATGATCTTATTGTTGCTCATCAATTGTGCCCAAAGAGTCAAATAACTGCAATGAGTAACCATTTTCCTTGTTACAATGGTCGGATGATGGACTTTAATATATGCTGTCACTGTCACAGTAATTGCCTATAGTCGGACCGCTTCCTGGCAGTGAGCCTGCTCTTCCAGCCTCCATCTTGCAGACAGCCTTGTTAGAAGATCCCTATTTGGAGTTGATCTTTGATCTTTTCCCTTGGTTCAAAAAGGAATATTTCATCGATAACTGGAAGGGAAATTTCATGTCAGTTTCGAAATGTTTATTCAGTCAGACCAAAATAAGAGTCTAAATCCGTAAACTTTTCATAGTTTCCATGGTGAGAGCACAAACCAATTTTGTTAGCTTTTCATAATTCAAGTGAACATAGAAGTCCCTTTGTGATTTTGTATCTTAATTATGATTGTAGCACCAGGTACCATGCCCAAGATAACCAAGATGGATGGGTTTTGCATCACTGTCCGTAATGTTATAAAGTTCACAGGAACAGGTTAATTTGCAGATATACACTGGAATCATATGATGATACAATAGTTTGTTTTACCTCTTTAATAAGTAGTATTTCAAATTTTGGATACATGCCATCATAGATTCATTGTTCCATGTTTTGCATCACTGTCCTTAGAATTTTTTGTATCCTAAATTTTGGAAAATCCATTTTGGTCTTAGGATTTTCTTGAACTACTGTATGTCCAGGAAAATACTGGCATGAGGTTGGCATGCCTTGAACAAAACCTGTTTGCACCATGAGATGACAAAATGGTGGTGTTGCAATTTCATATTTTCTCAATTGATTCTCATCTATTGTTCTTGTCATTAATAGGTTATTTTCGTTGCCTTATGCAGTAAAGGTCATCTTATGGTTGGTTTGCCTCCAGCATGGGTGGATCTTTCTGAAGAAATATCTGCAAATATGCAACGTGCTCGAACAAAAATAACAGAGTTAGTCAAGGTTCATGAGAAGGCCTTAATGCCTTCTTTTGGAGATGGAAAAGAAGACCAACATGCAATTGAGGTTCTTACCCAGGAAATAACAGATTTATTGAAGCGATCTGAGAAACAACTGATGAAGTTATCTCCTAGTGGGCCTTCTGAAGAGTCAAATGTTAGAAGGAATGTTCAGGTATGACCACATTTATTAGTTATCTGCTGTTTTGTTTCTGTACTCTGGTATCCTGTTTAACATTCTAGTTGAAAGCATTCATATCCAGCCAACATTTCTGTGAAAAAACAAATGAAAAAAGGTTTTCATTTTCTGCATTGTGAGTTGCAATATTTTTGCATAAGACTAGCTGGTTATCTCTATCATTTTTTTGATACCCATAAATGTCTCCTAAAGAGAAGTGTACCATTGTTGCAGAGATCACTTGCAACAGATCTTCAGAATCTCTCAATGCAGCTGCGAAAAAAGCAGTCAATTTATTTAAAGCGTCTCAGAGAGCAAAAGGAGGTTTGTTGAAGTCCTGACATAAATAATATTTTGTTTGCCAGTATTTTATGTTCATTATTTCTTTAATAATTTTGTTCTTTTTTTTCTTCCTTTCAGGGTCAAGATGGGTTGGATTTTGATATGAATATAAATGGAACTATGTCTAACATGGAAGATGATGAATTTGTCGATGTGGTATACTTCTCTGCTCTTTTCTTTTAGCTTTATGCTGTAATTAGAAGTTATATTATGTATTGCATCAACACTCGGGGACTCAGTTTTGGTCCATCATGATGTTGTTTAACCTTTTTCGATTTAAATTCTAAAGTTGCTTCCTGAACCTAACCACTTAATTAACAACTCATTTGAGAACAGATGTAATGAAGTCCAGTAATGAATACCTGGGTATTCCACAGTCAAGTTGAAATAGGAATAATATTAGGCATTCCTTGTGCTGATGTCATCAGTGCTAGGGACAAAAGAATGGAGATTGATATCTATCAGCAGGATATTGTTTTATTCTCAGTTGCACTAAGGGCTAAGTTTTGAGCAGACTGCTGAATGCTTATATGACCTCTAGTGATTCTACACAGTTTTTTGTCTTTTATATATATAGCTATCAAGAAAGGATTGATAAGCCTAACCAAATTATCTGTGATGTACTTCATATATGATAGATTCTGCTGATATCTGTTTTTGTCACCATATTCTTGGTTAAAACTGAAATTGCAGTGCAAAACTTTTCCTGAATCCCTGAAATATTTGTGGTTTTTAATTGATTGTTTCAGATTCTCATGTATTCCACCATATATACTTCCTATCTTATTGACTAATATTATATCTTTGGCTGCTTTGTGCAGGGCTTCAGTGAACATCAGATGTCTCAACTGAAAAGAACCGAGGCATTTACAAGGGAGAGAGAGCGAGAAATTGCACAGGTAAAACATTTAGTTCTAACTCCATCACAAGTTGGCACAGTTCCATATACCAGTTTTCTTGCTTATCCAATCGCCCTTATGACTATTGTTGAATGACCTTGTGATTGGACTTTCATTTTGTAATTCAGGTTGTGGAATCAGTAAACGAACTTGCACAGATAATGAAGGATCTCTCTGTCCTTGTGATAGATCAGGTATTTCTTAAAACATGAGTCAGACATGGTTCCCATTCTTTGTCAGTGACATTTGAAATGCCTTTTCTAATCAGGGAACAATCATTGATCGAATCGAGTATAATATTCAGAATGTCGCATCCACAGTGGAAGAGGGCTACAAGCAGTTACAGAAGGTTCTTTCTCTGTGTGTGTGTGTGTGTGTGTGTGCGAGATAATGATATAAACAAGACAAGATTTCAACATAACACAATATTCTTTGTTGGTGATACCAATAGAGCATTTTTTCTTGACCATTAAAACTGCAACCTCAAAATATAGGTGTAAGTGTAGTTTTCTTACTAACAAAAGAGGGGCTACCTATTCGTTCCTTAACAGTCTGCTCTTTTTTCTTTGTTTGTACTTTGCATCTAGCTTAGTGTAGTTATAATTACGTGGGAAATTTTTTGACTAACAGGCAGAGAGAACACAGAGAAAAGGAGGAATGGTTATGTGCGCTACCATCCTTGTGATAATGTGCTTCATTATGCTAGTCCTCCTAATACTAAAGGAGATAGTCTTCTGACAAAGACAACTCTGAAAAGATGAATATCCCAAAAGATCAGCAACCATGGTAAAGGATGTCATGCTTGAGGCACTGGGATGGTTTCTTATATGAGTTTACAGCAGGCTCATGCAGTTCTCCTCGTTAGACAATTTTACTGGTGATCTCCAATTTTATAAGTCACTGATTCTTTTTTGAAAGCAGTGAAGATCTCCAAGTTTACAGTAGGCTCATGCAGTTCTCAACACTAGACGATTGTACATGTGCTCTCCAATTTTCTAATTCACTGTTTCTTTTTTTGAAAGCAATGAATTGGATGATCTTGATTCATTGTTTTTTTTTCTTCTTCTTCTTTATTGAATACATATTAAAAAAAAAAGAAGAGGAGCAATGGTAGTTTTGTTCCTGTAGATTATTCAGAAGTTAAGAGCTAGAATTCATCTTTGTTTATGATCTAAGGGGTCCCCTTTTTTGCTGAATTGGATGGCAAAGGGTTTCAGTTTGTAATAATGGTTCTTTCATTATTATTTTTTTACTGTAACTGAAGCTGCAATTGCATCGATCGTGGTCGAGGTTGTGGATCAGACAAGTCTGTCTCTTCATTCATGTGGCAATGAAACGACTGACTTGTTGAAGCGCCCATCGCTTCATTCAAGAAATAATAATTTCAAGAAATTTCGCATATTGGTAAACAGTAGTCATTGAATAGGTCCAAATAATAATTTCATCATAGTAAGATGTCAACATACTACAAACATTTCATCAACAAACCCCATGCATTGGATGTGGGTTTTCCTTTTTTCCATTAAAAATTAAAATGATAAATCTAAATTAGAAATTTCAAATTGAAAGTACAAAGTTCAAAAGTGAGCCACCGAGGATAGGGGTATATACTCATTATAAATTAAAACTCTCTTTTCCGAGAATAGCTATGCCTCCCGCGTGAGGAATTGACCTTCACTATGTTTTAAAAAAGTTTAATATTCATGTGTGGAAAGAGACCAGACATGATTGACACTCTTCTATATGTTTTTACACTCCCCCTATTCTTTTGGAAGCAAAACTTCCCAAAACAGTGTTTGTACACTCTTCTATATGTTCTTTCAAATGATTGACACAACTTCCAATAGAATATAGAATCTTACCAACAGTCTCTTTGATGTAGAACGATAGAATCTTACCATTACACTGTTCTTGGACAAAATGGCCAATGCATCACCCTAAGGTGTTTGTTTGTTACATGCAAGCAGCAAGAGATAAAAGATATGTCCACATAACATATAACAAAATAACAAATTCGAAGAAAATAATCAAAGAGAAACAACCATTTTGAATAAGATATACATATCACGATAAACAACAGATACGTATCAATGGTCTAATGAAAAACGATTCTTAAAGAAACTTAAGGTTCATATTTTGCTTTTTGTGGGTATTTTTAGACACCTTTAGTTATTTTTTCTTTCTTTCATCGATTAAAACAATCTCATTGCCTCCTGCCCAACATCAAAATGAACCTCATCGACCTCAATTCGTATCTTTTTCACCATATTAATTTGGGTGAGTATTTAAGAAGTCTTATCGAAGGATTAAGAATTCAACTAAGTTGTCTCTAGTGAATAATAATTTAAGATGCTATACATCTTAATGTGCCCTCAACTTTTAGTAAATACGAAAAGAAGAGTTCTTCGGAACTTATGTGATAAGATTTATGAGAGATTCAAACTTAGTTTGCGTTAAATCAAGATGAGATATTCTTTATAATTAATTTTTTATATATTGAAGAATATAATTCTTTTTTTAAATCTAAGCAGAGGTTGCCGCAAATGTTCCGTTGATTTCTAGTTTTTTCTTTGTTTATTAATATCCGATGACATGTAAGTTTAATCTTTTTTTTTATAAGTAGCCAACCAATATGGATGCTATTAACTTCCTTAAACACATATAAGATTTATACACCCATAAATTTATCCAACCACAAGAAAGCATTTTGAAAATCATTATTTTTTATTAGAGACAATCAAGTAGAGTTTGAGTCAAATTCCAATTCGGCCCAATTAAAATTTCAATCAAACTCTAATTTGATCTCGATTAAACTAAATAAGGACCAAGCTAAATCTCAAGCTCAAATACTAGATTCATATCAAGTCTCGCTCAAATTTGACTCAAATCAAGTTTCGATCGAAGTCCAATTTGACTCAACCCAACTTCGATTCAAATCTAACGTGATTAGACTCAACTCAAACTTAATTAAATCCAAGGGTCATTCTAACCAAAATAAGTCCGTCTCCAAATTCCAAAGATATTAGGACTCTCCATATCCTAAAGGCATTAAGACCCTTAAAGATATACCAAAACCTCAACTATAAAAGAGGGAGAAGAGTCCCATCTAAAGCATCTCCAAAGCATCCAAGTCATACATACCCCATTGTGAGAAGCCAGCTAGCCCTAGGTTAAGAGGAGATGAGAGAAAGACAAGAAGTGGTTTGTAAGATCAATAGCCCTTCTTCTTGCGTATAGCCATCTTACTATAGAGATCTTTCCAACTTATTGTTAGTCTTAATAACTTCAAAATAGGCCTTTAGTAGTAGCAAGAACAATAAGAAGGAACCAAAAGATAGTCAAGTCCAAATCTCAAGCTAAAAGAGCATATTCAAGTTACATGTGGCCTCACTTATATTTAGCTTAAATCGAGTTCCGATTAAAGTCCAATTCAACTCAACCCAACTTTGACTTGAACTCTAATTCAAATCCAATGTGACTGGACCCAACTCGAGCTTAAATTAAATTCAAAGGTCAAATCTAACTAGAATATATCTAGCTCTATATCATAAAGTCGTTAGAACTCTCCAAGTCCTAACCTTGCTAGGACTATACCCTTACCTTAGATATAAAAGAGGGAGGAGAGCTTCATCTAAAGCATCTCTAAAGAATCCAAATCATGCCCCCTTTTGAGAGGTCAAGCAACCCTAGGTTAAGAGGAGAGGAGAGGAGAGAAAGAAAGGAAGCAATTTACAAGATTAGCAGCCCTTCTTCCTGCCTACATCTACCTTATTGTAGAGATCTTTTATAAATTACTATTAGACAAAATAATTTCTAAAGATGCCTTTGACAACAACAAGAAAAAGAAGAAGAAAAAATGCAAGTAGATTTATAATAGTTCATTCTTCTTGACCTATATCTACTTCTAATTTCTCTTCCCTCGAGGTCATCGGCTTTCATTACTGAGCTTGCTTCCAACAAGTGAATATCAACTACCCTTGTTATATCTTTCTCTTTTTCAAGACTTGGGAGAGAGTCTTCATACTCACTCTTTTATAAGAGACATCTCATCTCCTACCATAAATATTGAGAGGTATTATCATCATAACTTTTGATGAGCTACAAATTTGGATTCAACAAATTTACCATCATAAAATTTAAATTCTAAGTGATACCACCACCACCCTAAGTGGTACTACCACTATCATCGTTAGAAAGGTTGATAAAGCATAAATAATGCTTGTCAATTGACTCGAGCAGTACTCATCTGATATGTCTTTGAAGCATTCAGCATGTTGTTTACTCTTTTGACATGTCCTCTGATCTTTTGATACTTCATTCAAAGTTTCGACATGTCACTTTATTCCGTAGTATATCACCTAATCCTTTGGCATATCGACTTCACTACGATATCTGATTTTTTGATATGATATTTGATCCTTCTGACATGATGCCCAAACCTATAGTATAAAGTTTATTTTTTAGCACATAAATCAATTCTCTAGCTCGTCGTCAAATTTTTTACATGATAATCTTCCAATACAACGTTCAACTCTCCTATTCGATGTTTAACTCTTTGGTGGAATGAGTCTATGATTGAAATATTTTCTACATCACTTTTCTTGAAAGCATATTAATTTATCAAATTCATCAATTAATTTTATTATCAAAATCCATATTCTAATAGGGGGTTAGGGTAAGAATAATCTTTTAAGGGAAGAAGAGTTTGTTGAAGGGGATTAGGGTAGATGGAGGTCATCTAGGATCGGGTATGAGTGAATAGATAAGGGATTTAGGGTTTTAGAATAACTTAGAGAATTTCATGTCAAATTCAAGTTACTAGTAATAATACTACCAACCTCAAGTGGTGCTACTACTAGTATGTAGTATTTTGGTGATGGTATCACTAGATTCAATGGTGCTATTATCATATGTTGTCCTCCTCTCCTCCTACCATCTACTATCCTAGTTAAGGACATATTACATTATTCAATAAAATTTACTAGGCCTAATTCCCTTATGATAAAATTAAATCATTCTTCATTTAGAAATTTTATAAAGATATCTAATAATTGATGTTTTGTGTCAATGAAGTCCAATGATATGTATGATTACTAATATGATCACTAATGTCTAATATCAATATGTTTGTCAAAGAAGATTGAATAGATATTTGTGTTAAACAAATTATACTAGTGTTATCATATTTTATAAAGATATTTTTTAAATAAACTTCATAATCTTCTAAAGTATACTTCATTTAAATCACCTATGCATATTATACACTTATCACAACATATTTTGCTTTAACTATATATAGTGTGATAGAATTTTATTTCTTGGATGACCAAGAAACAAGTGTATGATGTAGGAATTTATAAGTTACAAAGGTATTTTGTCTATTTATTCTATATCCTACAAAGTCACCAGCAACATAAATAATTGAATAAAATTTATCATATTCAAGATACCTAGTCCTAAGGATGATATTCCTTTTAAGGATTAAAAAAAATTTATGACTTTAAAGTGGACTAGTTTAGAATTTGATTAAAACCTAGAATAAAGATTTACATTGAACATAATAATTAGTAGTAGTAAGGTATAATAAATTTTCTATCATTCCATATCTATTGATTAAAAGGTTCTTCTTCATTATTTAAATTTAGTTTTATGAAAAGACTCATTAGAGTATTGATGGTCTTAGAGTTTTCTATGTTAAATCTCTTAAGTAGATTTTGAATATACTTCGTTTGACTAATAAAAATTTTAGCATTTAATTATTTAATTTATAATCTCAAGTCACCCATTAAGTTTATATCAAACTCTTGATTCATATTCTTAATAAAAGACCATATAATAATTCATTATTTAAATAAAAAATACTATAATCGACATAAATTTGAATGATAAGAATATCATTATTCAAATGTCTAATAAATAATATTGCATTGACCTTATCTTTTGAAAATTTATTTTGATTTAAAAAAGAGTTAAGTCTCTTATAGTAAGTGCTTGAGGTTTGATTTAACTTGTAAAGTATTTTGGACAATTTATAAATATAAGCTGAATAAAGATTATTTTCAAATCCAAGTGGTTGTTCAACAAAATTTTTTTTTAAAATAAAATTAATTTAAAAAAATACTTTTAATATCTATTTAAATATTTTTTATAGAAAATATGTCCATTGTGTTTACTCATGTTCTTTTAAGAGATATAATCCTTTCAAACTAGTTTGGGTATTAAAATGAACATTAGATGCTTAAATCCAAAAGACAAGAAAGATAATTCTAATCTTGAAAGACCTAAAGCTAAATGAGTACCAAAATCAATGTTTTCGTATATTTTTCAAAACAAGGTTAGAAGCACAAGATAATATCTTGAAAATGAAAGCTTAAGACACGATTAAAAATCCTAGCTCACTAGCTAGGATTAAGGATATGTCACATTTAGTGAAGATACCCAAGAAAAATATATTAGTATCTGTAATACATCCAAACTTATTATATGGCATTAAATACTTAGAAATGTAAGAACTAACTATATTATATAGAGATTTGCCTCTAAGTATAAATTAAAAAATAATAATTGATAGTATATCACTAAGCTTGTTAGTTCATCGTACGTAACTTTGTTAAAGACAACATAAATAATTAAACTAGGACATAAACACAACTTGTAGGTGATATGTTTGATCCACTAAATGAAAAGATTCACTAGTAAAATGAAAAAAATTAAGATGAAAAGATTTTTAAATTTCATCATGAAGTTGATAGTATTACTTTTGGTATTCTTTGCCATGGATTCACTAGTACCTCCTCTCTCCAAGAATCCCCGGAATATATATATATATATATATATATATATATATATATATATATCTTAAAGTGTTCAAATGTAAATATTTTATGATTAAGATTGTGTTAAAAATTCATATGCTCAATCTTAAGAAAATTTTGATAGTAAAAGAGATGATTCATATATTTGATATATTTAATTTCATGGTATAAGAGGCATTTTGATGATGAAATAAGTGACAATTATATATGGAGAAGCTGTCACTCAATGTTAATGATTTAGGGAAATATAGTGTTTAACATACCATTATGATTATTGTATACTTTGTTCCCCAATTTTCTTTTGGCTAATGATGAAATTATAAAGTATGATAATGATGATTTAAATCATTCATGTCTTACTTCAATTTTCTTGATGTCTTGAGTTGACTATTTTGGTTTTATTCACAGCTTGTAATTGTTGAGTCTTTTGATCTATTTCATGAGTATTTTAGAAAGTAAATATCATATTTGGATACTCAGTAAAATGACTTATATTAAAGTATTTTGATGATCTTAATATGGATGACCTACTACTTCATGTCTTACTTGAGTTGACTACTCCAACTTTCTTGTTTTACATTCAATTATCGAATCTTTTGACTTACTTCATGAATATTTTATAAAATTATTATCATTTTTGGAAACTCATGAAAATGACTTATTACATAATGAAATAGAAGTTGAACATTTTGGTTCATGTGTGTGCCCCTCCTTTTACTAGTGATAGAGGGGAAGAAATATCTAGACATATGATTTACAAATTTGTTTGTGTTTATGACTTATGTTAGATTTTATGACTTATTTTACTCATGACTTCTTGATTTTTATAATTTGTAATTTATATTTCTCTTCAATTTATGGTGCTTATGGCCTATGATCTATCATATATTTCTCTTATGTTATGTTGATATTCATAACTTATACTTCTTATGATTTCTTAGTCTCTATAATTTGAATTTATCTTTGGTGACTTAATCTTGAAATTCTTTATTTACCATGAAATCAAAGCTATTTTCATCTTCACACAATTAGATCATTGATGTACTCTCTGTATTTGCTAATTATAAAGGTGGAGAAGATATGACTAAATGCAACAAATAATATGATATTTAAAATATTAGGATGTTTGTAAAATTATATTCAAGTTATATTTCACTTCATAATATCTTTTACTTGATACAATTTAATACTATGCCATTAGATTAAATTTTATATTTTTTAAAAAAGATATGTATCTTATACTTGTGATATGTAAATAAGTAAGGCTTTTTAAACCTTTCATCAATTGGTTGTTATTATCAAAAAGAGAAAAACTGTTGTCTTAAATTTTGATGATAAAATTTATTGATAAATTTGATAAACTAATATTAAGGAATATAGGAAATACTTCATGGACTAGGACAACCAAGGGGCAAATGTCAAGCTAGAGAGTCAAACGTTATATCGAAAGATTATCGTATTGAAGATTGAACTTCTAGATAGAGGTTTGGGCTTTATGTCGGAGGATTAGATATCATGCTAAAAAATTGAATGTCATAATAAAGTTATGTTAAATGATTGGGTGATGTGTCGGAGAGTATGATGATATACAAGAGGTTCAAATAAAAAATCAGAAGATTGGATGGCATGTAAGAAGAGTTGATAACATGTCAAATGTATTGACAAAGTGCTAAAAAAAAGTGTTTGCTAATTTAAAGCCTTATTTGAAGATGATTTTAAATTACAATTGGGCTTTAATTAAGTTAAATTTGTCCTATGTTAGATTAAGGTCAAAGTAGACTAAATTCGGATTGGATTTGGGCTAAGCCAAATGAGTGTCTGGGAGGTGGTACTACCTAAAGGTGTGTGGGTACTACCCAAAGGTAGTAGTATCATCTAGTCTAGGCAGTGATATTGCTTAGGACAATGAACAACCTAACCGATATTGTTTTAGTGTGTCGATGATAGTACCACTAGTACCCTTGATTTGGGATATTTTTTTATGATTTGTTCCATATTTTGAGGCTCTTTGGGTACTAAAATAATTCTTGAGCTTTAAAGTGTTGAAATCCTCTCTTGAAGCTTTGCTTAGTTTCACCTTCTTGAATTTTTAGTTGAGTTACTAAGTTTAAAAGGTGTGAAATTCTTAAGAGCGACTAAGTGTTAAGGTTCTCTCTTAAGCCTTAGAAGGGAGAAGGTTGTAAAGGATCATTGATCTTCATCTATTGGAAGTAAGATTGATAATCGAAACCAGTAACCTTGAGAAAAGATGAATCAAAGAGTGAACGTAAGTCGGACAATCGAACCACTATAAATTGATTTACCTCTCTATTTTTACTTACTTTCTTATTAATACATATTTCTTGGTTGAATTAGTTTTCAATACTTATCTTTTTTTTGTTTTTATCAAAATTGGATGTTCTAAAGGTTTACAATAACACCCCCTCTTAATGTCATATCAATCCTAATAGGTCTCACCCTTAATTATTTGAGCCTTGACAGTATGAAGTCTAGAGGATTTGATAGAGGGGCATTTGATGTCATTGGACTCAAATCCTTAGGGTTGAGACGAGATGATCCAATAAAATTTCCTTGAGGCATCTTGGTCGACTCTCATTTTAGCATCAATCTATCAAGTCAAATTTTGTTTGTCCGAAGCTAATTTGAATTTAATTTGATTTTTTTCTCGAGCTGACCACAAGTTAAACTTCATTGATCCTCTTCCTTTGAAACTATGTTAGGCACTCTCTATAGTACCCCTCTGATGCTTAAATTAGTAGACTAATCGTTTGATGTATTCCAAATTTAAGATTGTCTTTTGGGATGTAGCTAAGGGACCCCTTTTATAATGGGTTATTGGAGTCATTACCTTCCAATGGCATGCTTGCTTATGGGAATGTATTGCACTTCTCTCAAGTATAATTGTCGTTGACCTGCATTTAAGTCTAGGATGATGTCGTTGACCACCATTTAGTTGGTGGGGAGTGATTGGTTGGTGGGACAAGATGGTCTGTGTTGATCATAAGGCACCAAAGTGTTAATTATATAGCACCGGGCATTGATCATATGGTACTAAGGTATCAATCAAATAGCATCGAAAAGTTGACCTTGTGACGATGAGGTATCAACCAAGTGGTGTCGAGGGGTCAATCACTCAAAGCTAAGGTGACAACCATATGATGTTGAAGCATCGACCACATCGCACTAAAGCGTTGATATGACACTTAGATATTGATCACATAATATTAAGGTGTGTTTAGATCATATCATACTTATCAATACTTATGCCAAATCCATATACAATCATATATCTTGCACAAAAATGTGTACTAATAATTACACATTTTTAAAAAATACTGCCTAAGCTAGAAGGAACATGCCAAGAGCTTTAGATGATATATTGCTTGCGAGACTTGCTGGGTGGAAGCTGAACAGTATGAAGAATTTTGGCACTAGACTAATTTGTTCTTAATTATTTAACATATTAACTTCACTTGATCTTATCAACGCTTTGGGGACTATATTTCAGATCTATGAGTCTCGCTGGTGGGAGGCTGAACAGTATGAAGAATTTTGGCAATAGACTAATTTGTTCTGAATTGTTTACCATATTAACTTCACTTGATTTTATCAACGCTTTGGGGAGTATATTTCAGATCTATGATATGGCTTGTTGTAGATGCTCAGGCACTTGAATTCATTTGCTGTAGTACTACCATGCACTTGAGACTAAGCAATCAAGCTTATGCAATCATGGCAGTTGGGACCATCGATTATGGGAATATGCCACTTGGATTCTGGGGAATGCCACTGATTTAGTAATAAATATAATGTAATATGTTCATTAAATAAATTACATGATGAAAAAAATCATGCATTTTATAATGTCAATATAATATCTAAGACAAAGGCTTGTGATGTACATTTTTCAGAATCCAATATGTTTACTTGTCAAAACCTTGACCAAGCAGATGTTTCAGAAAAACTGAAGTGAATATATTAGTGATACTCACAACCTTAAAAGTCGTCTCAAAATAATTTATATCGAAGGTTTGAAAGCTCAAACTCCAGTCTGGAAGCAAAGTTCTGGTTGAGGCTGCCTAATGAAACAGTTTGACCATGCACCTGAACTCACTCATCAAGGAATCGTGTTTATGCTACAAGTAGTTATTTGAAGAGGATATGACAAATTTAAACTAGTGAAAACTACTTTCCTGGTCATCTCTTCTGGGGTCACGAACTAAAACCTCAGCTATTCACTGGTGAAATCTGGCACCACCTTTGATCAGAGGGTTCAGGAAAAGCTGATGCCAATTCACCATCAGACTGAACATTTTGCTACAGGAAACCTGATGACTTCAGAGCTTCACAAATCATTCCCGACTGTGGTTGGCATGCCAGAGCTTCTTCTGACAAACCAACAGTTTCTCCTTTGACACGATGTATTCTGTGCCTTGTTTCTCACAATCCCATCTCATTCCTTTGGCTATGGTTGCTATAGCATCGATGAAATAGTATGATTCACGGATTATCGCATACCCATTTGGACGTAGGATACGGTCCATCTCAAGGAGCACATATTTCATTTCACATCTGCCAAATTGACAGCAAAAAACCATGTCATGTTATTGCGTTTGAAGTATTCTATTTAGCAATATCTCTGGGTTCACTTAAGAATAAATGTACAGCAGCACATGATACTTGTTTTACAATTGCACCTAAGGCAACAGACAGCACAGATAGCAACCATAATGGGAAACAAGCAGAAAGAACAGTGCAATTTAACTGTTCAATCATATAGGCTTTCTCAGATACTATAATAATAAAAATAATTGACTTCCATTTCCACATATTTCAAAAACCAGAAAAATCCAAATGTAAAACATAATGTATTTTAACGTAGAGACTAAACATTCAAGAACAATTTGTCATTATTAGAATAGTTTTCAACAGACTGTGTCGGGATTTGTATTAAATAAAGCCACATTTTGAAGTCTAACTTCATCAAGATTTCTTAATTTCAGGAGAAAGGCCAATTCTCTTAAATCTAACAGATTCTCAATTCAAGATGAGGATACACTAAGTTGTGAATTATTCTCCATTATGACTATAGTCAAATAAAGTTTTTGCCAAGTTATGTCTCCTTTTTGTTTTGCAGGGGAGCTATATCATCTTTAAAACACTGATAGAAAGGTTTTGTAAGAAAATCATTCAGTTTTTGAAGCTTAAAGTTAGATAAACAATGGGTATGAAAATTTTCACCTGTGACTTTCAGCAGTAAATAGGCCATCCAGATGCAACAGGTCATACGTACGAGGATAAGTTGAGAATGGCTCACACCTAAAATGAGTTGGAACAGAAAGAAATTATGTTTTCAAAATGCACATTATTCAATAATAAAGAATTTATTGTGGTGATACTCATGAAACCTTTCATATATAAAGATCACAACTTTATAAGAATCTGAGATGAGTCCAACCTATGTCAAAAGCACAAAATCCAAGATGAAAAATTCAAATTACTTACATCTGGCAGTGTTATATGTGGTTTCTTTGTAACATAGAGCACATTTGGACATAGTTGTTGCAAGTAATTGCAAAAAGAAATTTGTCACTTCAACCATGAAAGAGCTACATAAGAGTCGGTCCTTGAAACATATTTAAACATATGCATTTTAGGCAGCAAAAAGCACAATCAGTGATATATTTTGCATTGGCACAAAGATATAAGCATAATGCATTGGGTAACTCCACTAGCTATGCATGGCATCATCCTAAATGGCTGAAGTGCTCAATAAGTTAGCTTCGGCCAACCTTGGAGCAAAGCCACATCCTCATCCACCATTAGTTAAGGCCGATGACCAACGAGGTGAGCTGACTTTTTCTCATGTCGTGGCCCTTCTTGTCAGGGTCTGCACACACTTCTATTAAATTATCCCACTCAAGCAGGATATCACCTTCAGCAAGTACCTTTTTGAGATCTGCAAGCTCCCAATGGGAAAAGTCGGCATCGGCAATGATCTAAAATGTAGTCTGAGCCTCTGAAGCTAGCATTTGGCTCCATGGTTGACCACTAGCTTCCTACCAATGAGCAGTCTCTAACAATCAATAACAGGAAATTCCCCTGAAGGACGTCAACATTCCCACATACTCTCGTATACTACACATCCTGGCACATTCTTTTATACCTCTCAAATCTATAGGCCACATTTAGGCATTGGAGGGTTCCTATCAGAGATAACTATGATAATCCTTATGTGTCTCCTTTCTCTTTTGCAGGCTCAGCACATGGATTCAGCATTCCGTCAAGTCTTCAAGCTAGTTCATCCCTCAGTTGAGAGAATCCAGAATAAGCTTGTGACTGACAAATCAGACCGAAAAATCTCCCAGTTCTTCATAGCAACAAATAACTTTTTTTATTAAAGTAGAATATATTGACTTTAAGAAACGTAAAGTGGGAGTGTAATGCATATAAGTATGTTTCTCTGAAAAGATATCCAAAAGAGATCCTACAGTTTCAGGACACGTTTGAGAGCAGATGAAAAACCAAAACAAAAGAAAAGAGTTCAAACATCAACAAAAAATCTAAATGGAAGTTGTTATTTCCAAGAAAGTTACGTACGGCAAAAGCTCTATCACAAAACAAATTTGTCATAGTCCATTTGAATGCAAGAACTCATGCATGTAATGAAAGTTTCTAGCATAGAAGATAAGGAAATTGCTAATCTCTAGTATCAAATAAGATAAGGAACAAGTTCTCTTCCAATTTATTCCACTATTACTACATGCTTTCTGACACTGAAAATTTAAAAACCTAGACACTTCATATTCTTGCGACAAATTGAACAAAATTTATGCAGCAAAATTCCACTTTGAGAATGTAATTGCCTAGATGGAACTAGAAGAAGGTGGGCAAGGACAAAAGTGGTCTTTAAAGTCCAAAAAAATGTAGAAATTCAGAATAATAGTTTATTGATTTCAAAAGCCAGACATGATTTCAGCAAAAATTCACTCAACAAAGAACACACCAAGTATATCAATAATCACATACCAATTCTATATGCTCAAGCAAATGAAGCAACCCCTTCATATTAGATTATAAAAGGAATTGAATTGCACGTATATCAAAAAACGGTAGATATAAAATAGAGAATTACCAGTCATGATAGGTGCCAGTTAGTCCCCTATCATAGACCACCCCAAGTGAATTTGGACCATAAGAGGAGACAACATTCATGACCCATAATGGAGAATCAATAAGAGATGTTGCAAACCCTCCGTACAATGTATTCATATCCATAACATTTCGGATTTCATCACTTCCAAGAGCAGGAAGTAATGCTTTGTAGTGTTTCACCCTCACCTTCCATCTACTGTTATCATGCTTGAAACCACCAGAGTTTCCATTGAAAATCATAGAAATACGCTCTGGGCATACATGCAACCGATTTGGCCATTTTGGTACAGAGTTCAGTCCCAATTTCTTAAACTTTTGGCTTGGAATAGTCAGACAAGGTTGCAGTGGAGTATACCATGCTGAATCTGGATCTGAGCTATAATCACATTTAGGTGGGTAAGATGATGAAGTGAGTCTATCGTAGCAGCTACTATCTAGAGACTTCTGCCACACAGCAATGTCATCCATTTTATTGTAGAGTTTGAAGCACATGCTAGTTAGCAACTTCTTCAATCTATCATAGTCTGACTTCTGTTCCTCCACTGTTGTGTTCCACCCATGCCATCTGTGTTCGTAGTTTATAGGTGGTCCTGAGAGCACCCAGAAGCCCCCAGGTCTAAGTATTCGGTGTATTTCCAGTAGGTAAATACCATCTGGGGAAGACAAAAGATAAAACAGTGAATTCAATAGAACATAATAAGTGCAAGACACTACTCGTTAATCTCTGAAGTCGAATGAGCACAAACTTCCATTGTTAAAAATTTCCAAAGCAATGGAAGAACTTATTAAGTGTACCAAAAGGAATTTTACATCCCTCTGTCATAACAAGAAAATATTCAAAGAAAATAAGTAGCCAAAAGATTCCCACATGAGAAGCTTTCAATCTGAATCCAGGACATCGGGCAGGCACTGAGATGGCAAAAGACCACAGACCACAAAAAATAAGCATTACTTAGAATCTTTAGACTTGGTGCAAGTTGAATCATGCAACTTCAGACAAATATAGAGCAAGTTAAGAAAATATCATAAGCATATCCCCCGAGGAACAGCCTACATCTCCAATTTAGACCCTTCACTCTTGAATAGCTTGTTCAATGCTCTGTGCAGAAGTCCTAAGAGAGGTGAGCACAACTTTATCCAAAGTTTAGAAGACCACTGGTATCAGTAGGTACGGATTGGCATTTACCAATTTAACAATTAACCAGGATGGTGGGACCAAATGATTTCACCTGATCCGACCCAATATGGGTTGCACCACCCAATACTTTCTTCATACCAAGGTTACCGGGTGGTAAGGAAACCAGTACCAAGCCGCACCAGGAGATAAGCTTACTGCTCATACTGATATCCTTTTTTTTATCTTTGACAATTGTGACAACTGTCCTTTTTCTCTTTTGTTTTCTCTTGGTTTCTCTCAAACTCTCTCTCTTTTCCCTCTCGCTTTTACTCACCTCCACTATCTCCTATCCTTTCCCTCTACTTCTCCTCTGCCTTCTACTCCTAATAGAGGTCGTGCCTCCTCCTCTTCTTCCGTCTCTGCCTCGGCCTCTTCTCCTTTTCCTCTGCTCTTCTTTCCCTCTTTCTCTTTGGTATGGATGGTAACATCCCATACCAAGGGTCAATATGCCAATCTATACTGGTATGATATGAGTCCAACTATTAACGATATTATCCTGGGACCAAAATCTAAAACTTGACTTTATCAACTTGGTCCTATAGCTGAAAGGCTCATATATGTAAAAAAAGAGCTAATTCATATATATAAATGATAATCAACAAAAAGTCTAACTATATATGAAAATGAAGCAAATGAACTAAAACATCATACAGATGCACCATTAACATTGAGAGAAGAAACACAATTACCATTTTCACACATTCCTACGCATCTTATGACTCATTCTTTATAGAATTTTAAAGGGTCTAGTTTACCAAGTAAGAACCAGCATCATAATCATCTTGCAGTTGTGGGAAAAGAAAATTTACCATATTCTGTCCATGGTATAAGACATCTGGAGCAGTGAGCCATATCAAATGAATTGGATGGGAATGGAAGACGCTGAGTTGAAATGATGCCTAAGATTGCTGGAATGCCACGTTCAAGGGCAAACTGTACTTGAGCCTCATGATTATCTCTAGGTGCAAGAGAAACAGTTAAAATGCCATGATCTAATAAATCACCTCCCCAGCTTGCAACCTGTTAGGATAAGCAAACAGCAAAGCTTAACATCTCTGCCACATAAAAGCATATATGTGGAAATATGCAGAATAGTCTCCTGTAAAAACAAATGCACTTGATACTGCATGAGGCATTGCCACAAAAACTTCAAAGGATGAAATTAGCAGTCTTAGCTTGTACAACGAAGGCTACAAAGCAGAGACAAACAAAACTTAATACATGACAACAAAGAATTATCATCAAATAATGATCTATTACAGGCACAAAAAAAAACAGAAAGAGAACATAATTCTTGTCTGGCTATTGTTTCCTAAAGCCTGACATAAAACTTTTGATTGCTAAAAATGCAAGAATACTTGAAAGCAGAGAATATGCTGCAATCTAAGAAACAGAGAATTTCAAAATGACTTGGATCATAAGTTGGTCTGTACTCACACCACATCCAGTATCAATGGCAGTTCGGATAGTTCCGTTCTTCATTCCAGGAATCAGCTTTTGCATCAATTTAACATATGAATTAACTCCATTAGGAAACATGGTACCTCCACCTGGAAAGAAGAATTTGTCACCTTCTTTTCTGAGCCAGTGTTGAGTTGATTTCTTATTGCTTATCCAGTCATAGGGAACATTCCTGACAGACAAAAAAAAGACAGTTGCTCTCTGATAGCATAACATATAAGTATTCAAAATCAATCCTGGAAGGTGAATGTATACAATGTCAGGAAATGGGCAAAGAGGAGATGTAAAGATAGAAACATACCTGTACCAACATTGATCTTTGCTTTTTGGCCATCTAATTGGTGGTTTATATCCATCAGGAGGAGGAATCAAGCATTCATTTCTGACGGTGATTTGTGGACAATGGCGTTCCATAAAACTAAGTCTGTAATTTCTATACTTCTTCCATCTCTGAAAGAAAGAAAAGCAACTTTTGATATAGTGCCTCCAGTAACAATGGTTCACGAAAATTACTCTTTCTTGGTGGATAACAGAAAATAATGAGAAACTAAGAATTGGAGAGTATCATTTCGACAGAACACTGTCAAAGATTTTGTCATTCTTTTCTTTCCAATAGAAAATAATTTCCTTTAAATAAATTTTCCTTTATTTCCATACCAGATATGATTCTATCTTTTTTCTGGAACGCTCGACTTTTTCTCTAAGTTAGGGCTTTAAGTCTCATCTATGGAAATGGGATAAGACAAAAACAAGAAAGAGTACAAGAAATATGCAGCAATTTTGTAAGCAAGAAGAGAAAAGAAGTGATAAAAGAGTTGGAAAAGAAAGAGCAATATAAGTTATGTTACGGATGAAACTCAAAAGATATTTATTAATGATAAGGAGACTAAGGAAAGATGAAGAAATTATATCTATACATTATTTAGTAAACATCCTATAACATAATTAGCTATAAAGACAGATTATAGTGGTAGGTGATTTATTCATAAAATTAGAACAAGCAAGGTAAAAAAAGGTTTATAAAAGATGAAATAGTTAAGAATGTGAAACCTGATAGTATTCCTATTGAGATTTGTAAAAGTTTGGGGAATTAAAGAATAGTTTTGTTGACTAATTTATTTAATAAAATTTTGAGATTAGAAAGATGTCAAATGGAGGAAGAGCTTTTTGATATTAATTTATAAAAACAAGGGAGGTAACCGAAACTGTTCTAAATTATAGAGGCCTTAAAATTATGAGTCACATTATGGAACTGTGAAAGAGTAATTGAATGTAGAATATGATGTAAAACAAATATTTGATAGATCAATTTGGTTTTATGTTTTGAAGATCAACAATAGAGACTATTTATTTATTAAGATAATTAATCAAAAAATATAAAGAGGATAAGAAAGATTTTCATATGTTTTCTATCAATTTAAAAATAGTTAATCATTTTCCTAAAGATTCTTTATTGTGGTGGATCTTAAAGAAGAAAGTTGCATTCACTAATTATAATGATGTTATCAAAGATATGCATAATAATATAATCACTAGTATAAGAACCATAGGAATGTCCAGGTGAGTTTCCTATTAGTATGAACCTATAAAGATATGAGTTTCCTATTAGGTGAGTTTAAATAAAATTAATTTTAAACTTGAGTTATAGAGACAAAACTTGAAAAACTTAGAATTTTCAATTTTATTGGTCTGAAATTAAATACCACATTCCTAGAAATTTTCCAAAAAATAAATTTCTCTAGACATTAAAAAGTGTCTTTAGTTAGACCACAAATGGAAAAAAAATAAGAATATTTTTTTATACTTTACGTGTCATGTTTCATTTATATTTAAGTACTACAGAATGAGATCTCTTAATCAGAGTTTTCTTGGCACCCAAGTTGTAACTAGTCGTGAGTACTTGCATTCATCAGAAACCTTGAACATTAAATAAAAGCCTTCCTGTAGGGTAAATTTGATGCAGTCATACACAAACAAATGTATGTGCATCATAAGTCTTCTTAAATGTTAGATGTGTGATCTCATAAAGACATAAAAGAAAATAACTCTCCACATCAGATAGTTAGGAAATAAGGAACAATATATCTATGAGGAATGCCATTGGACGGAAAAAATATTCCATAAGGAAAACTATGGCAAGGCAAAGATCAATCCATAAGACAATTAAGGAGGAATTTTTAATTAAATAGGAGTGAAGCACCCAAATGCAAGACTGAAGAGCAGCGAATACTTGAATACATAGGAAAAGGGACTAAGGACACTTGGAACAAAGGAGCACGTATCATGTTAGGATAATTGGCAAAAGTTCTCACAATTCTTTTTTCCACAGCAACAAAGAAACTATGTTACTTCAAAATATGAGCAAAACTATTGCCTCTAGCATCGGAGGCAATCAAAACAGAAAGATTATTGGGAAAGCTCCCCATCCATGCAAAATTCGTTCTTTTCAACCACCCAGAATTTGCCAACCAATTGGCAGTGCAATTTCCTTTCCAAAATACATATTTGACTTTAGCCTCCTCAAAAACCCCCAAGAGATCTCACATGTCACTAAATGTAGAAGATAATAGACATAAACAGAGCTGAACTAAAGATAAGATGGCAAACAGAACATCAGTTGGCTACATATCATCTATATATATCTAGCGAGATTATAAATGTCAATCAGATATTAGTTTTGACAATCATCAAAATTAGCATGATACCAAAATTCCAAGCAATATACCAACTTGTACTATCCAGTATCACTAAAATCAATGACAAAAAATTCTATACTAAGTGGTATCAATCTTATAACTCCATCATCGATGCTTGGTCATATATACGCCATTTCTACCAGTAATTTGAACTATTATTGCTATTAACAGCCTATTAATTTTATGATAAATTGATCTAGTAATAAGAATCTACAGTACCTTTGGATCTGTGCATGGTGTGTAATCCTGATAGTTCAAACTACACTCTGAGAATTCAACATACTCAATTTTAAGGGGATCTACTGTAGTTTCCTGTTGAGATTGGACGATTGGAGCTTCATCCTGCTTAAAGTATCGATTCTTCTCAGAACAAAAAATGCCTCCAAGATAGAAGGAAAATCCACATAGGATTATGAATCCTAAAGTAAAGGGGACAATCCTAGGATTTATGTCAAGATAAGCTCCTGGCCTGAAATCTTTGTTCTTCATTTTACTTTTTAGATGAAATACCTGCTGAAAAACAAGCAAAATAGCAAAGCAATTTAGAGTGATGTACTAAGAACGGATGATTTTATAAACCAATTGTGCAACATAAAACAAATTATTAAAATAGAAAATAATCATATCAATATATGACAATCAAATTTGGAAATAGAAATATACTCAGTAATTTCTAATAATTACTAGAAAAAAAAAATCAAAAAACACTACCTAAGCGAGAAGAAAACTTAAAAACTGTTCAAAACTGGATACAATATTTTAAAGTTTACAAATAAACTTTATTTTCTAAAAGGGTTGCCACAATTGTATTTTTTTATTGCTCAGCATTTTTCAGCAAATCATGTATAAAGTTGTAAACTTGAATTATCTGATCTCATGTAATTGAGTTCTTCTCTACAATCAAGAACCATTTGTAATCATAATATTTCTGACATGTAATGTGCATCTATGCATAAATATATTTGCATGGTGAAATCAACAATCATCCACAATTCATCGGAACATTTCTTTATATGAACATTTTAGTCTTCTCTTGGTCTAATTAACAACCTTTCTTCACATTTTCCTATTCCCTAAAGTTAAACTTAGGCAGTTTCCAAAATCAACTAAACTAGACTATGCTTGATGAGTTGGGATTCTACAATGTCTTGTGCAGCATATCTATGGCTATTCTTAAAGTAGTTTCAGTGCTTGCTTTAGTAATTTGGGAGTATAAATGAAGTCCCATAATCATCTTTCTTCCCTACAATATCTTCCATCATCTGATCATTTGGATTTTTCTTATTGATATCTCATCAATACCTAGCAAACCCATTACTTTGTACAAACATTTTGCCGCTCAGAAGTCTTGAGAAGGGAACTATAATACTTCCCAAAAGAAATCTTTAAGAAATCTCAAAGTTCGCTAAAGATCGGTTTGCTACAAGATATGATTCTTAGAGGCAAAAATATTCCAGGTTTAGAAACTTTAAGAGATTAAACTTAACTGCACAAATTATTTTATGAGGCACCAGAACTTGTGATAATAAACAGAAACACTTGCGTCACCATCATCAGAAGTTCAAACTTCAACAAGGACAACTAAAACAATAGCAGAACAACCAAAATGAACTTCGCTTGATTCTACATAAGCATGTAAGGCCTAACTCATTAAGATCTTATACTTTCCACGATTAACTTCACTCTTCACCAAACCTCACCATCATAAAGTTCAACGGTAAAACACCATTCCTGTGAATCAAAACAATTAAGTTCTGGAGATATTTCTTATCACTAGGTAAAGAATTTAGGAGACCAGTAAGAACAGTGGCAACTGAAAATATCCACATTAAGCAGTTGCTATTTTCAGGTTCTCCTCGTACGGATACAGAATCATCAAATAAAATTGAACTCATCACACATTTTCGCCACGCAAATTCTTGAAATTTAAGAATGAAACACCAGAAGATACTTGACCCTTGGTTAAATCCCCAAAGTCGAGGTAAGGATCCAGGAAGCCACGAAGTCCGAACAGAATCACTTGGATTGTAGACGCGTAGGAAAAGAAACTCGATACATAAGATTTCACAGGATTCAAATAAGGGCAAATCTTGGCGCAGCGACGATCTGCCAATAAATCTTAATTTAGTGATTTGATTCTGCGAATCCAACAAGAGAGGTTTCTGTTAAGTGCACCAGTACAACGAAGAAACGTTAAGTAACACGGAACCAAACAAAATAGAGAACAGAAAATTAAAGTTCAACGAACCGCTTCAAAATAAAGAGAACAACTAAAGATTAAAAGAAAAGAGACGGCAACAGCAAAACCCAATCCAGCCCCCCGCTGGCTGATCACATTTTAATCAGCAGCTAATAACGCAGTTAATGTTGCGTACCTCAAGGGGGAGTGTGCCTTCCTTTTCAAGTTTCGCTGCCCAGCTTAGCGTCTATGCATTTGGATCGACGAAGAGGAGGATGAGAACTTGAAAGAGATGGGAGTGCGGCCCTCCCTGTGGTGATGATTTTAGTTGCCACAGATCTATCTCTTAAACTTCCTACGATCCAAAAACAAACTAACAACCCATCAAAAGTTCGAAAGGCAGCAGCATCCTCCGCCTCTTCGGCCACCTTTTGGGGAACAAAAGGCCGGCTTTTACCTGTCCTCGGCTGGAAGTGAGGAGTGGGGAAAATGCACCGGCGAATCGGACGGTAGGGGACGATCACAGCTGGCCCAGGTAAAGACGACGCCATTTGACGAATAAAGGTGGAGTCCACACCCCTTGCGAGCTTGGAGAGGGTTTGCAGGACTTCGGCGTAGTGTAGCTAATAATAAACAAAAAAGGTGAAAGTGTTTGCACGTGGCTTCCAGCCGCAGAAACCAAAGCAAACCAAACCAAAGCAGGTTCGACGTTTCACCGATTTGGTTCGGTTAGTAGCTTAGACCGAACCATGAAAACCCCGTGGTTACGTTTGGCATCAAAGGAAATGATAACTATATGTAAAATTGCACAAATCTTCAAGAATGGACACAGATACGACGTTGCACATGTTTGGGCAAAAGTTTTGGTCGGGTTCTATACATGATCACCCAAATAAGAGACGGGGCCAAAATCTGGTGCTGACGATGAAGATGATAACACTCATATTGTTGCTAATATGCAATGAATGATATAGGTCAGCTCAAAGTATGGGTACACACGCCAACTACAATTTGCTAATCTCAAAATGTTATTACAAACATATATGACTGGTTCGATCACGAGTATACGAGTGGAACAACAGTTGCAACCCGATCATCGTATAAATACACTAGATCTGATCCTAATTTGGTTCAAATTGGTCAAGACTATAATCGGGATCAGCCAATTATTTCACAGTTTCGAATATAGAGGTAGAATCGACTAATTATTTTACGGTTTCGAATCGATTTCGACACTAAATTGTATTTAAAAAAAAAAAAAAAAGCGGTCAAATGACCATTGCAATAAGCCAACAACTAGTTTGGCTATTGCAATGATGATCAAAAGACCATTTTACCCCTTTTAATAGTTAATAATAAAAAATATTTTAAAAATATAAAATTATAAAAATTTAAATTTAAATTTATGAAAAGATCATCTTTATCCCTTCGGACAACTAAATAACTATGGGTTAAGGTTTTTTTTTAAATAAAAAAAAAATTATAAATATCTCTTTCTCAAATTTTCTATTTCCTTCCGATGTTTCTCAATTTCTATATTGCTCCTAAATCTCATCCATCTTCTCAAATCAGCTCTATATTTGAGCCAAACTTTAATTCAACTTAATTGGTGTTCTAATTAGACTACAATTCATTATTAATCAAGCTAAACGAAAATTAACTTGGAATCTTAAGTTCAAACACCAGATTCAAGTCAGCTCCAAATCCTAAATATATTAAGACTATCTAAGTTCTAACTGTATTAAGACTCTTCAAATCCTAATATATTTAGGATTTGAACTCCACCTCCAACTTACTAGTCAATCTCGAGTGGTTTCCTAGTCAAGAGTAACAATAGAAAAAGAAGACGAGAAGAGAAAGAAAGCCTCAATAGCCCTTCTCTAACAACAACCGAGATCAGCAAGCAAGGAGTCATTTTATAATAAAATTCTTCAAAAGAGAACCAACGTCAACCATTGGCTTCATCTTTGTCCTACGTAGCAATAATCTTAACAAATAATAACTCTTCCACAACCCTATCAAAGGTGTTATCGAATTGGTAAGATGAGAAAATAAAAGGGGAACTGATAGTAAGTGTTCTATCACGATCTATTAAGTCAACTGTTCATCGAACCTAAACCCCATATAAATCAAGTGGTATCACAATAGTGATCCGTCACTTATTGTTGGTTGTCACTTGACAAGGATATAAAGCATCTAGGAAAGAGCTGTAGGAGTTGGAGACTAAGTCACACTCACCTAAAGGAAGAACCATCAAAAGGATCATGGCAACACTCTAATAGCCTTGGTCAACCTTATTGCTCAAATGATAGTATTAGCATAGTAGATGAAGATTATGATGGGATAGATGTAAGCCCAAACCAACTCTACGGTAAGTGAAGAATACATAACAAAGGAGAGAGAGTTGTTTCTATTCAAGACAATCAATCGTGAAGAAGATGTTGCCAAGCATAATAACGTAGCATAAACTTTACCATTGTAAGTTGAGGCTTGCATCAACATATCCTCCTATGATAGCTTGATCAGTGTTTAGTTATTAGACTTAGAATCTCTCTAGATGATCACTTGATAGTAATGGAATATACTATTGGCCTATATGAACATATTTATACAAAGTTGGGCCTTTTTAGTAATATAGTGATGGCGATTAAGAGAAGAATCACACTAACAACAAATAATCTATAGAGAAGGCCAATGGAAGCCACTCGAAGGCTTAGAAGAATTTTAGGGATAGTAAAACTTTTTCATCATCAAACGAAGTAATCTATTGTATGGACATTATAAAATTATAATCCACTTTAGAGAAAAATATTGTAAAGTTCATTTAGAACTCTTCCCAAAGTGGTTGAAGAATAATCAAAGTTAGCGAACCACAGTCATGACCATGGGCAATGACTCCATCAAACTTTCATTGGTATCATATTTGGATCTGAATCTATCGCTAATGGTTAAGCCAAAGGCTATAGATCTAAATTCAACTCCTAGTCCAAAAGTTCGAGATGAGCTTTTCAGTGAGCTTGATCAAGAACTTAGCCTAGAGACAATACTACATCTTTACCCATATCCTCTTGGATAGCTTCATGATGATGTGAAGATGAAAATCGATTAACAATGCAAGATACAATTTGTCATCACAAAGAAATCCATTGATGAGGTGATAAGTAAGGTGATTCTACTTTATATATGCTAAGTCATCCTTCAAGCCAAACTCCAATTCAGCCTAATTAGAGTTCAAGTTAGACTCTAATTTGATCATAATCAAACCAAGCTAAGATCAAAGTAGAATCTTATACTCAAAGACCATATTCAAGTCAACCCCAAGACTTAAAGATATTAAGATTCTTCAAGTTATTAATGCATTAGGATTTTTTAAACCCTAACTTAACTAGGACTCCACCCTTACCTCAACTATAAAACATGGAGGAGAGACTCATCTAAAGCATCCCCAAAGCAATCCAAGTTGTTCATCAGGGATGATCTCAATAGCACATAACAAAATTGGCTAACTTCTATTGAAGGACCTATTGAAGTTTTAAAACATTATTTGGCCAAGCAAAGCTCACATCATAGCAATCCACTCACCTCAATCAAAGTCTTAATAAATTCATATTATGATAACCCTCACTCAAATAGGAGCAACCACCAAGCAAGGGGTTTGCAACAACACTATAAAGAAAGTACTAACTATGAAGTTCTTAAACCCTAAGGACTTTGAGCACCCCTCACCTTATAAAACAAAGAGGTGTACCCCTATCTAAATGAAATCAATGAAGTAACTGTTGAATCTCATATTTTGATGATGAAACAAATTGATAAGTGTTTATGATTTGATTTGTGTTTTGAGTGATGTAGGATGCTTCGATCAGGATGAGATAATTAAAGTAGGAAGAATCATGTTGGGCCGGATGAAAACATGTCAGAAGATTGGACATCAAGTCAGAGGATCGATCGACATATTGACATAAGGCTTCGGGTCATAGATTCGAGCATCAAGCCAAGAAGAGTGGATATTGCGCTAAGGATATCGAAGTTGCAGAGTCAATTAGATGATTGGGCAATAGGCCGTAAGAGAGGACGATGCATCGAAGAATCGGACGAAGAGTTGATGGACCAATGACATGCCGGACAACATGATTCAAGCTTAGTAATAATTGTCTAGATCGAAGTATGTTTTACATGTACAGGATTAACTACGATAGTAAGGCATAAAGTAAAATGAAGTTCCAAAGTCAAGAATGCGATTTCGTTGGGAGTTTGAGAGTTCGTCGGAAGCTCTGCCGGAACCAACCGAGAAGTCTTGGAGCTTGCCAAAGAAGCTCATCGGAACTCACCAAGAAGATCATCGTGAAGTCCAAGAGCTTACTGGGAGTCCGTTGTAACATTGCCGAGAGATCCTCGGAAGTTTGTAGGAAGATCGCCAAAAGCTCGCCGGAAGAAACTTCACTTACGGATTTGTTTAGCTTAGAAAATGTCTTAAAATTCATAGTTAGCACATAATTGGGATTGGATTTGGGCCAACCTAATTAAGGGCCAATTGGGCCCATGTAAGGACTGTGTTGGGCTCAATGAGATGCCCAAACAATGACCCAAGAGGTGACACCGTCGTGGCACAGTCTCTGAGACTTTGTCAGGCGATGGTACCACCCAGACACAGCCTCCCAAGCGGTGGTACCGCCCAATGGTAGGGTGCCAGGTGGTCGTACCACCCAGTGCAGTGTCAGTGTCAAACTGACACTAGTGGTGGTATCGCTCGTACCTAGGGGACCCGGGATGAGATATTTTTAGGCTCCAAGTTTGAATATACTTGAAGCCTATAAATACCCCTCTCATCCCTGGTTAAGACACATAAGCACAGATAGATTAAAAGTGGGAAAACGCTGTTGCAATCACTTGAGAGATCCCCTCCTCTAATCTAAAGATTAGCATTCTGTTTAAGTGAGGAGTGAGTATTTGTAAGAGTTATCTCCTAAACTCGTGAAAAGGAGAATAGGGGTGTAAAAGGGTAGTTAGTTTTCGCTCATTGAAGGAAGACCGATAATGGATACCGGTGGCTTTGACGGAAGAGGAATCAGAGAAGTGGATGTAGGTCGACGATGATCGAACCACTATATATCTAGTTTGCTTTTCAATTATGCAATTTACTTTAACTGCAAACTGCCATGCTTCATTACTCTACTTGCTCACTGCCTTCAACACTTTTCCGTACGCTTTCAAGCTATCTTTCCGAAATCGATTTTCATCGAACGTACGAAGAATTTTTCAGAACCGTCGTGATTTTACCATTGCACTAATTCAACCCTACCCCCCTCTTAGCGCCGATTACTTTCCTAACAATCAGTATCAGAGCCTTGTGATTTTTCATTTGGTCTAACACCCAAGAGAAATGGCTCTTTTCGACTTTCAAGAGGGTCACTCTCTCATTCATCCTCCCTTGTTCAATGGGATGGACTACACATGGAAAACTCATATGAGAGTTTTCTTGCTTTCTTTATATTTAAATTTATGGAATATTATTGAAAACGGTTTTTAAATGCCTTCTCTTCCAATGAACCATTGGAATGATTTGAAGAAAAAAACTTTTTCTTTAAATGCTAGAGCTATGAATGCTCTATTTTGCACCTTAGATAAAACTGAGTTTAATCAAATTTCTATGTGCGAAACGGCTTTCAATATTTGACACACCCTTGAAATCACACACAAAGGCACAAATAAAGTTAAAGAGTCTAAAGTTAATCTTTTGATGCATGATTTTGAACTTTTTCATATGAAACCAAGTGAAACCATTGAAGACATGTATACCCATTTTACGGATGTCGTCAATAGTTTAAAAGCTTTTGGTAAAACTTTTTTGGATTTTGAACTCGTTAACAAGATTTTAAGATCACTTTCTAAAAATTGGGAATCAAAAGTAATGACAATACGAGAATCAAAAGATTTGAACCATTTTCTAATTGAAGAACTTATAGGGTCTTTGATGACCTATGAAATGACGTGTAATGCATGTAAAGAACTCAAGAACAACCTTCCAAAGAATAGGAAGGATTTGGGACATAGAACAATTAAAGACCACTTGAGCATAAGCTCAAGTAATGGTGAACTTAAACTTCTCAAAAATTTAAAAGGTTCATGAAACAACAATCAAAAAATAAAAACAAATCTAAAAAGAACACAACTTGGAATGAAACAAGTGCATCTGAAGAAGAGGAGTAAACCGATGAAGACGAAGTGGTGAACCTTGCTTTGGTGACTCTCGTCAATGAGGTAAATAACTCAAACAAAACTTCTTTAGTTTACTTTGAAATTACATAATGCTTTTCATGAGTTATTTTTAATTTAGTTTAGAAAAATTATTTTTTTAAAAAATTACATGTTTAATAATGTAATGAAAAATACTAAAAATTATATCATGCTTCTTTTTCTAGCTATTTTGAAAAATTGATCATTGCATGTTTTATGAAAATATAACAAATGTCAATCTAATACTTGTACACCTAGTAAATCGTATGTATGAGTTTAAGAAGCAATAATGTGTATCATGTTAATATTTGTATTACTTTTCAATTTTCGATTGAAGAGGCCTTATGTTTAATGTGTTATATTTTTTATCTTGATGATTTTCGATTTTGATTGAAAATACTTTATGTTTAATGAAATCATGCTTGAGGCTTTAATGACATAATGATATAAGACGTAATGAAAATGTTAAACGACTTTGTATCTTGCTTGATGATTTTATATTATGTATGAGGATTTGAAGTAATAATTTGAAATCATATGTTTTGGAATTACATGTTATACCATGAAACTTGAAACCTTGTTTTGGTATCATGCTCAAAGTAATGATGATTTTCATTAGTGATTTATGGCTTATTGATCCTTATCGTGATGAAATTTAATTTTTTGGTTTTAAACAATGATGCATGTTTTTATTTAGTAAAGGCATGCTTGTATGAAATAAAAATAGAATACATTTCTTGAAAATTTTCAATTCCTATGTTATGAATTTTGTGAATCGTGAAATTGATTTTGATTTTTCATTAATGAATTCATGTATATTATGCTTTTGTGAATCTTATGGATTATAAAGTGATTTTGATGATTTAACTTTGAATAAATTTTTATCCAAGTCATGATCTTGATTCCTTGATATTTACAAATTAAGATTTATTATGAATCAAGATTTTTCATTAATCGTTCTCCTATATTTCCTTTTGTAATTTACTAAAGAGAATATTTTTTTCAAAATTCATGACTTAAAATTTCATTTGAATATATTTTATTATTTGATCTTCTAAGATTTCTCTTTGAATATTTAAGAAGAGATTTGTCAAAATGAATATGTCTTTTGATATTCACATGATCTCATCTTTCATGATTTGATTTTGTCTTTGTATAATACCTTGTATTCTTGAAGCATATCTTATCACCTAATTCTTTTTGATATTTTTCATGTGATGATATGAAAGCATGAAATATCATGATATTGTTTTGATGCTATGAAATGATATAAAATTTGCTAGCTTATGAGTATCATATATGATATAGTGATGATTTATTTTTTAGTATTATGCATAGAGTAAGGATGATATGTAAAGTTTTAAAATTATGCATGTTGTAAACTGAAACTATAATGATGCACAAACATATTCAAATAAGGTTGATACTTTACCTTTGTCATGATATGAAGATTGATAAAAAGGGAAAAGAATTACAACAATGACATAGGGGGAGCAAATTTTGCTAGCTTGCATACTTCAAGAAAAAGCAAAAAGCTTACTCATCTCAAAAGATGCAAAAATCTTACCAACTTTCAAATGTGTAAAATTTGCTAGCTCACAAATTGTAAGGAGAAAAACTTGCTTGCTTGCTAGCACATCTAAAGAAAAGATGCAAACGTACTTCACGTAGCTTGCTTTATGTAAAACATTGTATTTTGCTAGCTTGTTATCTTGCATTATTTTTCAAAAGCTTGTTAGCCTTCATACTTCAAAGAGAAGTAACACTTGTCAAATTGCTAGGTTGTATATTATAAAATAATACAAAATTTGCTAGCTTGCATTTTACAAAGGAAGCAAAAATGGTACTTCTCAAAAAGAGCTTGCTATCTTACCTATCTCAAGAAGCAAAACTTACAATTAGCACATTGCAAAAGGAAGCAAGAATTGCTAGTTTGCACACTTCAATAAGAATGTTATCTTGCATTTGTTTTTGAAAACTTGCTAGCTTGCACGCTCTTAAATGATATGAATTTGCTAGCTTGCATGATCATAAAACTTGATGTTTATTATGTAACGATTTGAACTTATATCTCAAAGACTCAGAAAGTCACACTTCTCCTTTTTGTTGATGACAAAGGGGGAGAAGTATGATCATTTTATGCATGATAATGTGTTGCAAATATTCATGATGAAATTTGCAATGACTTGAATTTAGCTTGAATTCAAGGTTCTATCAATATGACATTGATAGAGAGAGTTAAGGTTAACTTCGTCATCAATTGGTTGTCATTATCAAAAAGGGAGAGATTATTGAATCTCGTATTTGATGATGAAACCAATTGATAAGTGTTTATGATTTGATTTACGTTTTGAGTGACACAAGATGCTTCGATCAGAATGAGACAATTAAAGCAGGAAGAATCATGTTGGGCCGACGGAAAACATATCAGAAGATTGGACGTCGAGTCGGAGAATCGGTCGACGTATTGACATAAGGCTTCGGGTCATGGATTCGGGCATCGGGCCAAGAAGAGTAGATATTGCACCAAGGATATCAGAGTTGCGGAGTCAATTGGATAATTGGGCAATAGGCCGCAAGAGAGGACGATGCGTCGAAGAATCGAACGAAGCGTCAATGGACCAATGACATGCCGGACAACATGATTCAAGCTTAGTAATAATTGTCTAGATCGAAGTGTGTTTTTACACATGTGTTTTTACACATGTAGGATTAACTACGATAGTAAGACATAAAGCAAAATAAAATTCCAGAGTCAAGAACGTGATTTCGTTGGGAGTTCGAGAGTTCGTCGGAAGTCTAGTCGTTCGTTAGAAGTTCTACCGGAACCAACTAAGAAGTCCTAGAGCTTGCCAAAGAAGCTCATTGGAACATACCAAGAAGATCATCGTGAAGTCCAGGAGCTTGCTGGGAGTCCGCTGCAACATTGCTAAGAGATCGTCGAAAGCTCGTTGGAAGAAACTTCACTTACGAACTTGTTTAGCTTAGAAAATATCTTAGAATTCATAGTTAGCACATAATTGGGATTGAATTTGTACCAACCTAATTAGGGGCCAATTGGGCCCATGTAAGGACTGTGTTGGGCCCAATGAAAGGCTTAAACAATGACCCAAGAGGTGACACCGTCGTGGCATAGTCTCCGAGACTGTGTCAGGCGGTGGTACCGCCCAAACACAGCCTCCCAAGAGGTGGTATCGCCTAGTGGCATGGTGCAAAGCGATGGTACCACCCAGTGCAGTGTCAGTGTCAGACTAACACTGGCAGTGATACCGCCCGTACCTAGGAGACCCGAGATGAGATATTTTTAGGCTCCAAGTTTGAATCCACTTAAAGCCTATAAATACCCCTCTCATCCCTGCCCTGGTTAAGACACACAAGCATAGATAGATTTAAAGTGGAAAAACGTTGTTGCAATTACTTAAGAGATCCCCTTCTCTACTCTAAAGATTAGAATTCTGTTTAAGTAAGGAGTGAGTACTTGTAAGAGTTGTCTCCTAAACTCGTGAAAAGGAGAAGAGGGGTGTAAAAGGGTAGTTGGTCTTTGCTCATTGAAAGAAGATTGATAGTGGATGTCGGTAGCCTCGATAGAAGAGGAATCGGAGGAGTGGATGTAGGTCGACGACGATCGAACCACTATATATCTGGTTTGCTTTTCAATTGTATAATTTACTTTAATTACAAATTGCCATACTTCATTACTCTACTTGCTCACTACCTTCAACACTCTTCCGTATGCTTTCAAGCTATCTTTTCGAAATCGATTTTTATGAAGAATTTTTCAGAACCATCGTGATTTTACCACTGCACTAATTTACCCCCCCCCCCCCCTCTTAGTGTCGATTACTTTTCTAACAGTAACCAACGAGAGTCTTGCTAACCCTTGTTATTCTAGCCTTAGAAGGGAGAATAGAAGAGAGGAAAAGAGAGAAAATATGAATTATACAAAGTGTATCTAATCCTTCTAACCATAGCCTTCTTCCTTGAGTTTTAATAGTTGAAGCTTTACACCAAATTCCATCCAACTACTACGAGAAGCCCCCAAAGCTTGCTACTTGCTATCCAAACCTCAAGATGAGGCTATGATATTTGGAAAGAAGGAGACCAAAACTGATAGTATTCTACGAACTACCAAGAGCACCCAAGTACTATCCAAAGACAACCAACATTCTTATGTAATACCGAAGTCTCACACACATTGAATTACAACATTCTTAGTGATATGATTTGTGATCTATTCTTTGTAAATATGATAAATGACAAACTCATATTTTTGGCTTTTAAAATTAAAGTACATACTTTTCAAAAATATTATTTTTAATATTCTATGAAATATTAGTTGAGCATATATAAGAATCAATATTTATTTCAATGAAAAAGATATGATCATTTTCGGTGCAACAAGCTTAAGTGTGCGAGTGAATGTGAGTGTGAGGTTAAGTTATTAATAATAAGTATGCATATAGTAACTAGAGATGATGATTGAATTATAATCGACCTTAAGTGAATCTCAAGACTCGAATGAGTTTAAACATAATTAAAGTAAGAATGTTTAAGTTTTAAACACTATATATGTGGAGGATAATAAGCTACTTAGGCATGGATAGAGTAATAAAAAATTAAATATAAATATAAATCAAAGAGGAGTGTTATACTAAAAATATTAAGATACATAAGTGAGATTGAAAGATATGTTTAGACTAAAAATATCATCTTTATCAAACCAAATTATGTTAGGATATTAATAACACTAAGAGGAGAGGGGGGTAGGGGTTTTTTAATTAATGCTATAGCAAATTTTAATTGACTTTAAAATTTGATCAAAATATCTGTATCAAAAATATGATTAACCAAATATTGAGTGTGAATAAGGGTTGTGAGTAAAGTAAAAAATAATAATAAGCAAACACAAATAAAAGTCACTAGTAAGAAAAGGAATTATAGTGGTTTGATCTTTTAAACCTACGTCCACTTCCAATTTCTTTTTCCTCAAGGTCATCAAATTTCACTATCGATCTTATTTCAAATGGGCAAATATCAACTACGCTTATTATAAATTTTCTCCATTTTTCAAGCTTAGGAGAAAACCTCTATATTTACTCTTTCATAAGAAATATCTCACCTCATATAATTTAATATCACAACTAAACTCAAGAGGAAGGAAGAGACTCAAATAGTACTCAAAATGAGAGCTATAATATTTTACAAATTCAGGAATGGATGCTCCATTAACCAAGCCTATGTAGGACATTTATAGGCCCCAAAAGATTTTAAGAAATGAGCTAAAAAATTTAACTTTTCAAAAATTTTAAGATATGGGCAGTACTACCATCATAACTTTTGATGTCGTAATTTTGAACTCTACAGTATGACCACCATAAAATTTAAAATTTTGATGATACTACTATAGCCCTAGGTGATACTTTTATGACTATGGGCAGTACCATCATCGAAAAGCCTGACATGTAAAAATAGTACTTGTTGGTTGACTCAAGTGGTACTACCACTTAGGCCTAGTAGTATCATTGCCTACGCCTTCTTTTAACTACTAGTTTGATCTTCCAACACGCCCAATTCAGTCCACTATCAAGCCCAATAGCTTTATTGTCAAATTGGTATTGTTTCGGCCCAATGTCAACTCAAATTGATTCAAAATGATCTTGATCAAGACTTTAACAAATCAACCATATATATGACATATGAAGCTTTTAGTATGTTATGCGCTCTTCTAATAAGTTGTTCGATCTTTCAATACTTCATCTGAACCTTTGACATATCACCATTTCTCTTGGCATCTCATCTATTGAATCAGTATGGTAATTTTTTCACGACATTCAATTTTTCGATATAATATCTAATCCTTCTAACATGATGCCTAAACCTATAGCATAAAGTTCAATATCTAGCATGTTAACCAATCCTTCGGCTCGATATCTAATTTTGACACAATAAATTTTTGGCACAACATTTGATTCTTTTACTCGATAGTTGACCTTTCGATGATCCAAGTCCACGATCGAAATATTTCCTGCATCACTTATTTCATAAATAAATTATTCTAATAAACTCATCAATTGATTTTAATAAAAAGTTGGGATTCAATAATCCTCCCCTTTGTTATGATAACAACCAATTGATGATGGGGTTTTTATAATACTCCCATATCTATATGTTATTTTAAAAAATCATGATAAATTTAAACTCAAATGATCACATATCGTTTTAAATGCTTATATGGAATTCAAGTTAAAATAAAATTTATCTTATTGATATTATAATTCAATCATTCAAACCCAAAACTCAATGTTAAATCAAGTTTTAAATATCAAGTTATAATCATAATTATTTTGAATTTCAAATTTCAACCATTATCAATGTATAATGTCAATCAAAGTATAACTATAAGTTAACTTTTTATTAGTTATATAATAATAAAAAAATCATAAGACATCATGATTCTCCCATGCATGAGTCACTACATTTTCCTTTGTCATAAACAAAAAATGAGTTATTATTCTTTTGTTATCAGTAAAAAGAAGAGAGTGATATTATAGTATTATGGTACTACTTCTCCCCCTTTATATCAATGTTTCAATTGAATATAAATAAAAATTACTTTAATATCATGGTATATAAAAAATCTCAATATTGTATCATCAAAAATAAGTTAAAGCTATGGATACCAAGAGGTCAATTGATGATGGGATCTCTCCTCCTATATATATATCATCTTAAAAATATGATGAACTTGAATTCAAAATAATACCCTTTCAATGATAGTCTTGAATTTAAGTTAAAAAGAATTTGATCTTATTAATATTATCATTGCAAGCCCAAATAATCACACTAGTTTCGAATTTCAAACAATATTTAACAAAAGTTTGGCATAATTTATTACTAACAAAAGGTTATCAAAGTATTATAAGTCTCCTTGTTCAACATATAGGCTAGGCATAAATCACTACTACTCCCCCTTGGCCATCAACTAGAAAAAAAGTTACTTCTTCTCTCCCTTTGGTCAGAAAAAATATGAGTTAATTTTGCTCCCCCTTTATCATCATAAAAAGAATAGAATATATAAGTCATAAATACAAAATAGTTACAAAATAAATCTCAAGTCATGGACACTAAGAAGTCAAATGAAAGATTATAATTCATTTGGATAAATCTCCCTTTTAGTTATTAGCAAAAAGAAAGAATCGTATGAAAACAAATAGCAAAAGTTTTTAATCATGCATTTAAAAAATTCAACATACCTAATTCTCTTCTAATAAAATCAAATTATTTTTCACTCAGTTGTTTAACAAAAATATCTATTAACTGATGTTTTATATCAATAAAATTCAAAGACTTTATAGTGATTGCTAACATGATCCCTAATAAAATGATATCTAATATCAATATGTTTAGTCCTAGAGTATTGAATATGTTTCTTTGTCAAATAAATTATACTAGTATTATCATATTTTATAAGGATATTTTTCAGGCAGAGTCCATAATCTTCTAAAGTGTTCTTCATCCAAATTATTTGCACACTGCATACACCTGCCATAACATATTCAACTTTAGTTGCAGATAGTGCGATAGAGTTTTACTTCTTGGATGACCTAAGAACTGATAAATTCTAGAGATATTTTTCTATCTATTTTACATTTTGTAAAGTTAGCATCAACATAAGCAATCAAATTAAAATTTTTAGATTTATGATACCATAATCCTAAATCAGGTATTCCTTTTAAGTATCTATAAATTCCTTTTACTACTTTATAGTGAGATTATTTATGATTAGACTAAAATTTATTACAAAGCCCACTATTAAATATTATATCATGTCTAATTGTAGTAAGCTACTTTATAGTGATAGGTATGGTAAAATACCTATCATGCCTCTATATATTTTTTTATTAAAGCATTCTCTTTTATTGTTCTAAGTCTAATTTAGTATATATGTTCATTAGTGTGTTGATAGCCTTAGCATTATTTATATAAAATTATTTTAATATATTAAGAGCATATTTGGTTTGACTAATAAAAATCTCATCATTTAATTGTTTAATTTATAATCTTAGAAAAATATCAATATACCCATTAAACTCATTTCAAATTCTTGGCTCATACTCTTAGCAAATGATTCACATAAATATTCATTAGTAGAACTAAAAATGATATCATCAATATAAATTTAAATAATAAAAAAATTATTGTTAAAATATTTAATAAATAATATGGTATCGACCTTATTTTTTAAAAAATTATTTAAAAAAGAAATGAGCTAAGTTTTTCATATCAAGCCTAAGTGGGCTTATTTCAACCCATAGAGAGTACTAGATAATTTATAAATAGAGTTTAGAAAAAGATTATTTTCAAATCTGAGTGATTTCTCAACATAAACTTTTTAAAAAATAAAATTATTAAAAAATATTTTTAACATTCATTTAAAATAATTTAAAAAATTTAAAATATATATACAAAAAAATATCTTTATGGCTTCAAGTCTAGCTATAGAAGTGAAGGTTTCTTTATAGTCTATCTCATTTTCTTGGTTGAAATCTTTGGTTACAAACCTAGTTTTGTTTTGAACCATGACACCTTATTCATCTTGCTTATTCCTAAAGATTCATCTAGTATTAATTATACAATAATCAATAGGTCTAGGAATAAACATATATATCTTATTTATTTAGAATTGATTTAGTTCTTTATGTATTACCAAGACTCATAAGTTATTTGTAAGAGTATCATCAATGTATTTAGGCTTAAAATAAAAATATAACATTTGTATAAGTATTTTTAATAAAAAATAATTTTAAATATATTTTGATGTATCTTCATTTAGGGTCAATTATAAGATAATTACTGTTTGAAATCTATTTTTGGTTCCATTTTTTGAAAGAAAGAATTATTGCAAAATTCGTTGTCTTTGCTTTTATATAATCTTAGATTTTTTGAATCGCTTGAAATCCATTTTCGTTTCTGGTTTTTTATAGAATCATAGCAAAATTTATTATCTTTTCTTTAGTATAATGATAACCTTTTTCTATTTCTATCCCAAACCATTGTTTCCTTTATTATTGGACACCCTTTATTTTCAGATATTTTATTTAAATCTAGATATTCTAATACTACATTTCCCTCTTATATTTCCATGATTTCTTTGCTACAAGCATAGGGTTGATTATTTATATTGCTTACATTATTTCGTGTCTATGCCATATTTGAATTTTATTTTCTTTCATATATTTATGTTCATTGTATACATAGAAATATTGTTCATCATTTTTTTACTTATCATAATATATTTTCATTTGCTCTTTCTAGCTTGAAATAGAATTTTTTTATTTTATTTTGTTTTCCTATTTGGATTCCAAATTGTATTTGTTTTCTGCATCATGTCTCACATACATATCTTTCTCTGTTTACCCTCTACATTTTTGTTAAAGTAGAGAATAAAATTTATTATTTTTACACATAAATATATTGTATCTATAATTTGTTTGGTAAATTACTTAGCTAATTATGGATAGCTAATATGCTTTTATATCGGTTTTATTAGTTGGTTGCTCAAGAAATCAACTATTTTATTATCTTTTCTTTTGATATGTTAGGAATTTTGGATTATATTTGTTCCCAATAATATAGTCTACAAGTCTATATCACTTTTGTACAATTTTTTTCTTATGTGTCTTATTATATTATAGTATGCTATGATATATGATAATTAATTTTTATTATGACATTCTTATCTAAAAATACTCTAACTTTATTTATTACATTTATTATGGCTTTAGTTTTAGCATCTTTTGAAATTAATATTTTAGAGTTTTATTTCACACTGCTCTTTTACTATTTTTCTATCTTTCGTAGCAATGCTACTCCCCATTTGTTTTTAGAGGTGTTTGTTTCTTAAATAAATTTCACATATCTCTTTTAGTTGATCCTCTTAGAGTGCTATAGATAAAGTTTCTAAGTAAAGAATTAAATAACCCCACCCTCCCCCCCCCTTTAAATTAGTGCTTTAAATTTCTCCTTTAGATTCTTTTGTTGTATCTACTTTTTATCCTAGACTTGGTTTTTTAAAATCTTCTTCTATGATTACTTCATATAATATGTCTGAGTAAACTTTGACCAATAAGGCTTCATCTAGTAGGTCTTCCACGTCTTTTCTTATTATTACATTTATCTTTTGTTTGATCATTTGCCTAATAGATTTGAAACTTTATTATAATGTTTTTAATGATATTGTTTATATTTTCTTCTTCGATTTGTTCTAACTATTGATATATTTCTTATCTACTTTTATCTATATTTATATGTTCCAAGTAGTTTTCTCTTAGTTTTTTGGGTTTCTTTTTATATCTGCATAATTTTCCTATTTGGCTTGAATTATTTTTAACTTCTTCATTTGTTTTTTATTTCACTTAACATGTTAATTCTAATATTAACTTTGTCTAAGAATTGTATTTTTTCACTATAATTTAATAACATTGTTATAGAAAATCCTTGACTATTGGTATGCATGTGTCCTTATGTTGCTTTTAGCTCCTTGCCTTATCCTTTGCTTATATTTCCTAAATCTCAATCTTTAATTTTTAGTATTTCAATCTTTTTACTAAGATCATGTTTATACCTTGGCTTACAAAGCTATCTACCAATTTGTCACCATAGTAAAAATCCTACATTTGAATCATTATGTTGCTCTTAGTCCGATGGTAACAATTAATATTGTTTACTTCTAATGTCATATCATAGTTTTTACTTTCAAACATTATTTTGATATATTTTAATAACTTATTTAAATTCATAGAAAATTTGGTATAGAACCTATTGCTATATTGTTATCATTCGTGTTACACTTATGTATAATTATCTCAGCTTCATCATGATTATTAAATCGACCATCAAACATATATATTATCACCGTTGCATTCTTTTGTCTATAGTCTTTTGTAAAGATTTTGGCTTTGTATTTTCAATAGTACTATCTTCTTCTCTTAGTTTTGTTTTATAGATTCACTCTATACTAATGGACTTGTCCTTTGAAGGTAAATCAATTAACTCTCTGATTCTTTTTAATAAAATTGATATTCTCTTCTATTGTTTTGCTTCATTTTTCACCCATGTGATGCCTCTTCAAGGGTGACTGATCACCATCAACAAATAATACAAAGTATATAGGACATTATCATTTTCTTATTTTATATCTTTAAATTGATGAAGATTAATAACATAATCTTTCTTTTCATCGAGGCTATATTTTAGTTAGAGAAATTTCATGAGCTAATGTAAATAATGATGTTGAAGATTCTTTTGAAGTTGATAGGCTTGAGAATTTCTAGTTGGAGAAGGATATCCTCCTATTGTAATTGGCTTCTCAACTTATTGTTTATCTATATCTTCATTATTTGCATCTATTATATCAAGTAGAATAAATTTATAATTATAACAATCCACTTAAAAGTTTTTGTTTTCAGTAAAGATAACATTATGCTATTTATAATTTTCTCAATAATATGATTGTAAAATTTACAACTCTTTGAATTCTCACTATAGTTTAAAAATATATATGGACCTTATCATCTAGTTGCTTTATTTTCCCATGACCATAGCAAATAAAACATAACCAAAAACTCTAAAATGACTCATGTCAGACTTTTAACTATTCTATGCTTGTCATATTTATATTTTTTGATAGAAATAAATTTAAAACATACATACTTTAATATCTAACTTCAATTTAAAAATTTTTAAGAAATGATTTGATTTTCAATGGACTCTTGATTATATTCATTTTATTTTATTTTTTACTTTCAACAATACTATTTTGTTATAGAGCATATGTTATGATAAATTATCTCTTGATACCATGATTTTAAAAAAAATATTAAAATTATTAGAAATAAATTTCCCACCCCTATTATTTCTCAAAATCTTAATGTAGCAATCTTTTTTATTCAACAATAGATTTAAATTTTTAAAAAATATCAAAAAGCCAAATCCAAATTTTTTAATTGAAATTACCAATAAAATTGAGGAAATATTTCTTATACCAAATGAAACTGGATCGATTGACCCATAGATATCTACTTTCTTTTTTAACTGTTTTGATGAAAAGGCTATGATGTTACTTCTTATAATGCATTTTTTTTTATATATATTCACTAGAATGGTTAATGATAGGAAGACCTATATATTTTTTTATATATAATATTTTCAACCCATAAAAAAATAAATATGATAACCAAGAGTCTATCTTTAATAACTAAACTGAATAAGAATGACGTCAATATAAATATGCAAAGTAAAATTCTATTTTCGTCATCTTAGTAATAGCAATTGATTAGCGATGGTCTTAATAATGTTGAACAAACCTAATCAACCTCTATCTAAGGGCCTCCAGAGGCCTCAAGGTCCTGCTCAGCTAAACAAAATATAAGCCACAATAGTCCACTATAATCCACTCACTTCAATCTTAGTCTTAATAGAATAGGACAATCCTTAAAAAGATTAGCCACTAAGCAAGGGAAGCATCACTCCTTGAAGTAGAAGAAGGTTATGTGTAGAATTGAAGTCCTAAAACCCTTTAAGAAACCTACCCCACCTCAACTATAAAAGAGAAAGAAGAGTCTTATTTAAAGCCTCCCCAAGATTGGGAAGAAACAATCCTAACTGGCCTTACCTTTCTAGCTTCTATTGGGAGTAGGAGAAGAGAGAAGAAGATATAGGAAGAAATTTACGAGGTGCTATAGACCTCTAATGCAACTCCTTATTCCTTGAGTTTCAACAACCGAAGTTTTTAGTTCAAACTTTATTCAATTGCTGTGAGAAGTTTCAAAACCTTATTATCTATTATCCAAATATTAGGATAAGGTTCCAACAATAAAAGAGAAAGAGATCAAAATTGATAGTGATTTTTAACCTACATATAATATCTAGATATTATTTAAACAATTTACAATCTTATGTATTTATAAATCTTTTATCATACTTTTATTCCATTGCTTAGTCTTTATAGTTGATATTTTAAATTTATGAGTAATAAAAGTTATTTTTATTTCCATTTGAAACTTGTTCCTAGTGATATATTTTTCTCAAAATTTTCATCCGATAGGTGATATCAGAGTGATGAATCATTGAACTCAGACCCCATATATATCAATAATAACTTAAGTTTTATCATCCTCAATTTCATAAAGATTTTTTAGGTTAATTTAATAATATTGTTTTTAAAATTATCCCATACTCAACAAATTACCTTTCAATTGAGACATATAAAAGACATTAATAATATGTGTGCGACTATTATCTCTTGTTCTAATAAGTATTTATCTCTTGCCTTTAATGTCAATTATAGAATCATCACCCAGCTTCACTTTTCTAATAAATAATTTAACTTAAAAAAACAAGACTCTTATATCTAGTTTGATTACTAGCTCTCCTAAGTCTAACTTAGAAAAAAAAAAAAAACTCTTATATCTAGTTTGATTTTAGCATTTATTTATGCTAATATTTTAGTATTATATTTTACACTACTATGTCTATTGATTTTTCCCCTATTTTCTATGTTTCACAGCAATGCTGCTTACTAACCATCAGTTTTCAAATGCATCTATTCCTATAATTTTTGTTGCATCTTGACTTGAATGTTTAATTTTGTCAAGCTTTTTAATTTTCTTTTACTTTTATTACCAAATTTTTTTCTTCTAGATTAAAATGTTTTTTTATCTATACTTATTTAATATTAATATTATTAATATTAATATTAATAATTAAACTAAAACAAGAATAATTATCACTACAAATATACAAAGGAAACATTCTAATTTTTATCATTTCAATAGTAGCAATGACTTGATTTTTACCCTACTTAGTTTTACAAAGATTATTTCCCAGATTAATTTCATAATTTTTTTTCACCGACTGTTCTATGCTCACCTTGTCATTTCAATAGTAGCAATGACTTCATAACTTTTAAATTTAGACATATAAAAAAACATTAACCATATATATGTAAAACTAAGTATTTTAACCTTGTCTTTAATATTAATTATAAAATCATCTCCAAATTTTATTTTTATAATAAATGATTCATCTAATTAAAAATAAACTCTTATCTAGTTTACCTTCAATATTTAAGTGCTATGTACTATCAAAAAATTATGATAATTTCAAATATTTAAGTGATAATTATCAAATCATTATATTTAAAATTATGATTATAAATTGATCTTAACATGCATCGATTTTGATTACTTAGGATTATAGCATTCATAATTAGTCTTACATCGAAAGCGGATAAAGATTAAGATTAATTTATAAGGATGTGATGAATGTATTATGATAATTTCAGTTTAAATATTTTGATTAGTGATCAAATCAAATAGAGTTATAAGTCAATTAACACGATATTTGATATCAAAATGTTTAGATGTGGTATCAAAGTCAGACTCCATATTAACTTATTTGCGTCGCTCATTTAGGAAAGAGAACAAGATGTCGCTCATTTGTGTTTGTCACGTTGCTACCTGCGTTGCTGTGAAATCCCAACTCATTCCATAACTCTTCGTAAATGTCAGTGTACGGGCACATGCGTTCACGCACGATCCAGAGCATATGCGTTGGCGTGTACTATGATGTCTGTCGCGAGGCTCAGAACAAATCATAACCACATGATAAAGATCGAACGCATGAGATTGCGTTGATCCATGTCATGTTATCTCCATCATGCAACTTAAATGTACACGGCTCACTCCAACAACCAGGATAATTGGCAGATTAGACGTTGACTTGACGCGAACTGACATTAACAACCACCCGCCCCAACGCCCTCTGATTATAGATGCTGGTGCGTGCATCAAAGCTCACAGCTTCGGAGAAACCAAAGCACGGCTTTTTTGTGCGACTATAAAACGTGCGGACTCGCCCCCAAACAAACCAAAAACGACTGAAGCCTAAGCAGAGAGGAGGAAGTGGCGCGGCCGATCGATGGGTTTGAAGGTGCGGAAAATCTCCTAGCGTTTTGGTTTTTCGGATCCATGTGTAGATTCCTACCCAATCTGCTTTGATAGTTCGCATCTTGTTGAGATCAGTCTGCTTTCAGCTATGGTAGTGTATGTTCTGATCGGAATTTTGTTGCTGGCGTAGATCAGATTTGGTTTTTGGGTCGCTTGAATATTTGGTGGGTCTATTTTCTGCTGATTCTTTAGTGGATCTTCTGATTCTATCCTCTCACGATCTGTTCAATAAATTGCTGTCTGTGTGTGTGTGGAAATGGGGATTGTGTTGGATGGAAGAGATGTTATTTTTTTTTATCCTTCTCGGATGGGGCAAGAAATCGATCTTAACAATGTTGTTTGTTTCTGATCTCTTTGCACGGTTGTCATGTCACTACTACCTATTGATTTCTTTGCATATACTTCCTCTGAAAATATTATTTGTGTTTTTCTGTTTTCTCATTTTTTGGTTCTTAATATTTTTGCGTGTATCGAATAAACATTCAATTATTATCATTAATGTTTAAGTGGTCATAGTAATAATGAACACTTTCTGCAATTATCATCATGTTGCAGGAGGAGTTTGAAGAATATGCCGAGAAAGCAAAGACCTTGCCTGAAAATACGACCAATGAGAATAAGCTGATTCTCTACGGTCTCTACAAGCAAGCAACTGTTGGACCTGTTAATACTAGTATGTACAGATTTCCTTCTATGTTATTTTAGCATCAGCTTTATGTGCTTGCAACGTCAAATATGAATTTGGTAGATGATGATCTGAATTCTGACAGATATTGCAGGTGCAACCTTTCATCTGCTCTTAACCCTAGAAAATATAGCGGCCATACCACATCAGTCTTGATTGCAATATCATTATTTGAGAAAAATCCTCTTCTGTTATTCCCAAAATTAGGCACTGGTGCAGGATTGCTGTAATCATTCATAAGGCATACCTTTATCCGAAATCAAAATTGATGACATAGACTAAACATTGAGACGACATCCTTTATGTTTGTTCATGTTTTCATGTCATACTTTACATTTTCCCCATAAAGCTGCTTCCTTTACCATTTCCTGCTTTGGGCTATGTTTCAAATCCTGTGAACTGTGTTTACCTGGTCATGCTTGGCAGTGGCTAAATATGAAATTGCATGATGCTTTTTTTTCTTCAATCTCTTGGGTATAACATGCATCGAAATTATCCAATCCCTATGATACCTATATTTGGGCCTGAACCTGCCTAAGTCCTGGTTATCCAAGACACTTCAAATACTTGCATGGTATTACCCACTGTTTAACCTCAAGGAGACAATGCTGAACAGCATTTTGCCTATATTCATTGCCACTTTTGCAGTTTTCTTGTGCTTTATCTTTTTTAATATAATTTTTTTTTAACAAAGATCCTATCTGTCAATTAAACAGGCTGCTCAGTCATATATAGATTTAGAAATGGAGTCTCAATTATTTGAGATTGACTACATAAATCTTTTGCTGCCATTGAGATTCGTAAAGAGCCATATCTTTAGTCAAGTTAAGAGTATTTAAATTTTTTTATGGTTTCTGTTAAAGTGTGTTTTTAGGTCTTCTTCTACCTCTTATCTACCAGGAATTTATTTCTCACCTCTTCTAACTACCGCATTTAGGTGTTATATTTGAGTATATATCATTAACATTATTTATTTTACCTCTTTTGACGACCACAATAAGTGACCTCTTCTAATAGAATTTATTTGGGATCAGCCACATGCTCGTACAATTTGTCGTTCTCCTTATTAGTATGAGTGACTATTTCACTATCTAATGTAGCTCTTTTGAGTATATATTATTAACAGGAATTCTTTCACCCCTTCTTACTATTGTCTCCTATCTGTGCACATGTCCATACCATGTCTGTGCTTGTAGGCCTCCTTATTAGTACCATGAGTGAAGCTAAAATTGTTAAAAAATTTACTTGTCAGTTTTGAACTATTACATAAGATAAATCTTCGGAATACTTGTTACTTTATGTTTACCTTCCTACATTTTGCTATTTTAGTGTTACTAGGCATTAAGTGATTTTTCTGAAGCAACAAAAAATCTTATAACCCAGGCCACCTGACAAATTGTCCAATCTTTTCATTGTTACAGATAAATCTCCCATTATAATTTGTGTTTGTAATATTTTCAACTGTAGTTTTGTAGGTATCAAGTGATGCTGTGCAATCCTATGAATACCAACTTCCTGATTTCTTTGTATTTGTGTCATTCATTTCTTGACTGTCTCATTTTTTTTCTCACCATGTCCGAAAAAAAATTTGATCTGACATGCTATCCTTGTATAGCACAATCAAGTCATGTACAAAACTTCATCTCCATTTGAAAATATCTTCACTATTTATTCCTCCCTTTGAGAATATCTTCTTCCCTGAGAATATCTTCTTCCCTGGAAGAGAAAAGATCCTTGATGAGAGGCTAATATCCTATCAATATGCAGATTTGATATCTCTCTGTAAATTGTTATTTTAGGCTGTGTTTTCTTCAAGTCAAATATTTTCATGTTTCACTGTTTTACATGTTAAAAATTTTCATTTTATTTTAGGCTGTGTTTTTTCAAGTTAAAAATTTTCACTCTTTTACTCAATGTAAAGGAAAAGGACTTGCATAATAAAATTATGTTTTTCCCCTTCATTAGGACATATAATGAATGGTTAATGAAATTTATGCAGTTTAGACATGTTGTTTCTTGGGTATACAGGGCACTGAGCCTCATTAGTGCATGCAATCTGAGTTTGGAATGCTATTACTTTTGCTGTCAATACATGACTTACTACAACCTTTTGTTCCAATCGATGTTCTTTACTTAATAGAGTTCACCCAGGTGCGTTGGTTTCAAAAATGGGTCCATACTTGAGCCCTATGTTTTGCAGGTCGCCCGGGTGTGTTCAATCAGAGGGACAGAGCTAAGTGGGACGCTTGGAAGGCTGTTGAAGGTTTCAGAAGCTACTGTGAATCTTTCACTCCATGTTCAAATGCCTAGCTTCTTTCTTACTTAGGTTATCACTTGCAGGCAAATCAAAGGAGGACGCCATGAACGACTACATCACTAAGGTCAAGCAGTTGTTGGAAGAGGCTGCAGCAGCTGCGTAGACTCCTGTCCGAGTGCCATCTTCTAGTGATGCATTGATTAATTATCTTCTGAGGCTGTTGGAACATCTTCTGAACTACATCAGTATTTCTTTCTTTCCCCGTGTATTCACATCTTCATCTATCAAATAAATTATGTTTTAGTCGTGGATGTATCTGTTCAAAAATTGTTCATGATAGCTCAATAAGTTAATTGCAAAAAGGGAACTTACTGAGAGTGCTTACCTCAACGATTCCTGACACTTATCTTCATCTACATCTGAAGAAAAGACTTGGCCTATGAAGTCCAAGATTCCAACCGATCATTCACAGCATTTATAAGAGTCAAGACATATCCAAAATGTTTGTTACATGAAAATATTCATTTCTATTAGTCAGAACATTGTAGATCAACACAAATCTTTAACACTAGTAGGGACACGCACGCGAACATACCAAATCTTCAACACCACTTCAAACAGCACAAAGACGGGTGGAACGAACACAGCAACGGAGCTTCAACTTATTCGACCATCCACTAAGGTTGGATCGTTTGGTGAACTTTTACGGCAGCGGAACCACACACACTGATTCCTAACCATCAAGTTTCTTGGTCTTCTCTTTTTCCAGCAAGTAGTATCTCTCAGCTTCTGGCATCGTCACCATGATGGCGCGCAGTCGGGAATTCATTTCGTCTACCTTCTGCATCATGGCGTCATTGGTGAACATGCCATTCAAGACACGTACAATTGTTCCCCAGCTTTCTGTTAAAGGTAAGATGATGATTACTACAGAGGCAACGGTACCCCATGCAATGGCAACCACTGCCCAAAACGTGAAGTAGCCCAAACTGAATTTTCCTGCATGAAAATAAAATGAAATTAGCAGATACAGTGAATCATATAAGTTCTTCAACATTGAGGATAATTTTTTCCAACCATGATGTCTTTAGATATAGACTCCCTATTTTGTGTCATTGGCACTGTCACTTGGTAAGATTGTCAAAGGACTGCATTGCTTGCAAGAAAGAAATCTAATGGAGATCGGAAATTGATTTTGCATTACTAGACAGTGAGAAAAATACATGTATAATGCTAATAAGGTACTACCGCAGAACTCGGCCAACAAGACCCATAATTTCATATGCCAGTTTGAGTCGATGAAGCCAAAAAGAAAATTCTGTAACATGTGCTACCAGATTAAAAGTAATGTTGAGTCCATTCTAAACTTGTATATAATATTGAAGGAAAGTAAGTGTCTCAATTTTTAAAGGTATTGCTATAGGTCTGCATCAATATGCTGGTAACTAAAATTTACCTTAGAGGTTAGAACTCAGCAAGTCAAAAAATATTATCCTTGGCTCTCTGTAATTTTAGCTTACCAAGAAGTAAAGATGGAAATACAAATATTCTTACCTGCTGGAAGTGAAAACATCGGCCAAATGATCACGATGATAGCTGTGAAAACTATGCCCCACTTCACAATCCAACCCTTAGCTCTCAAAAGCTTTTCCTCCTTAAACTCCTCATCTGGCAAATCACTCTGTACCTGCTCAACCAATGTTATTTGTTTGGTAGTTCCCCAGTCATATTTCTGGGGCCACAAGATGCTACACACAACATGAATAAATCCTCCAGTCAATATAGCTACTAGGTTGCCAGCGAGCATGGGAGCGTTCCGACCAGTGGTCTCAAGATTAACATGGCCATATTCTATGCTTGTCACTGCTAACCAAGTAATTATTCCTAGGATGCAACCAATGATTGTTCCAAGAATAGCACCAAGTGCGTTTGCCTTTCTCCATAGAAGCATCAAAGCTATAGGCATCACTGCTGAGCCTATAATTACTCCCATAGCAAGATACATCCATCCAAGAGAAACTCCGACCTTGTTCAAGATTACAGCTAAAACACCCATGAAACATCCAAAACCAAGGACAACCCCTCTGGAGACTTTGAGAATCTGCTTCCCAGTGGCACCAGGATTTATGTATGTCCGGTAAATATCATATGTGCACAAAGAAGAAACCGCCACTAGTTCCGCTGAGCCAGCAGAAGTCACAGCCCTGCAACAAATAATTGACAATGTCCATTTATTAGAAACTCCAATATGCTCGTAATATCTTATACAATACAAACTCAGGGTTGCTTATGACATAAATATCTAAGTCAGGTCAATCACTCACTTAAAGCTATTTTTTTGTTAATTTTAATTACCTTAACACATAGGGTAACAATTGTTAGGGCAATTTCACCAATTCCCTGGTATTTGTGGAACCTATTTCAAGATATTTTTCCTCTTCTTGTCAAGCTCAAGGTTGTAGACATCTGCTATATCCCAAGGGCTAGTAATTTTGTTAGCCATTCACTGGCAAACTTCAGGAGGTCCCAAGGTTCCCATTTCTTGTATGCTGCGGCTGACTGCCCAGCTCACCTTGTTGTTCTTGATACTTAAATCAATTTAGCTTTCTTTCTTTTCCAAAAAAACATAGGGTAACAATTTGAGTATGATCATTACGGTTAGTGATAATACCCATCATGTCTGTGAAACTGATAAAGAATAGAGGATAATTTGAACAATAAGACTTATTACAAACTAACACTATGTACATGGTCTTATAACTGATCCATTCATATTATTCCACACAATTAGAGGTTTATAAGAGTGGATAAGATCATTTACCATGTAGAACACATTACGCTCCAATTTTCTAAAAAATTTCTGTCTGAATCAGGAGATATTCAATACAAATTAACTACAATTTGCAAAGGACATCCAGATCAGTTAATAAATTGCAAAAGATTCTAAAAGAATCACTGAGTTTGTGGGTTTGCACAATCTATCTCACTCAGATCCAAAATGAAGTTCTGTCAAAACAGTCAGTCTGTGAGTTTGCTCTATTCTTTTGTCAATAGGAGGCTCTAAGACACGGGACAGACATTTTTATCCAATAACTTTTATATCACCTTTTTATTCCTACCAAAAGAAATAGGAATTTGATCATCTCAAATAGGGGATGTTCCTACTCAGCCCTATATCACTTCAAATATCAACTTCTCTTGAAATTTGATTAGGTATTGACAACTGATTCAAAATAACTCAAGTATCACCCTGATATAAGATGCATAATTACTTACTAGTTCTGTTGAACACAATGTAATATCAAGTTGATTTTTCAAAATTATAAGTACAGATTGGTAGATCTAAGATTAGAGTTGAACATAAACAGAAGTATCTGTAGTGAGTACTTGCGATGCTAATACTTGTCCCTGATAGTTTCATTAACTAGAATCTCTGTTGCATTCCATATTTCTAAACAAGGCTTAGAACTTTGAGCCCTCCTAATGCCAACAGAAATGTCAAATTCAATAAACATAACATCTCACTTCATTATCCACATTTAGATCTTATTTGCTGAAGCTGATACTCTTATCCTAGACACATTATCCATCATTTTCTCATTCTCCCAATTACCTTATGTTCTTAGATGTTCTTTGGGGCTGAATATTCAAAGAAAATACATTTTAGATCAACTTTTTCTCATAGAAGGTTTCAAATGTTATGTAAGACATGTCAGACATAAGTAAAGCAATCTGTAACTTGAATTTTCAACCAAAGTATACCATTCATCTGTTTTCTAGTGCTCGATGTCACATAAGAACTGTGTATGCATTTTGAACATAAATCCTTCATTTGATATTAATCCTTACCCTCCATACCTTTTCTCAATTTAGTTTACCTATAAATAAAATGCATTATTAAGAAGCCTTGGATTTTTGTGCACCAAAAAATTCTAATGTCTTAACCAAGGACTACTGTACTATTCGAAATGGGAAATGGTGGGGGCTGTGGGGTGGGGGTGGTGGGTGGTTTAAGGGTACATACTGGTTTGGGTGTGGGTTGGTACACAGACCATCCCTGTTTCGAGCATCATGGTCAAAATAATAAAAAATAAAAGAAAGGCGATGGGGTCCATCCAACTCAGCACTAAGAAAAAAAAAAACAAATTAAAGCTCATGAACGTGAGCCCTCTTCTTGCACATTGCTGCCACTACACCTGTTTCGTGATGTCATTATCACCGCCACTGCTTCCCAACGTCGCTACTACCATCATTGCTTCCCAACTGTCACGGACTTAGCTGGAATTACCTAAGTCTGAAGCACCCTTGCGGCAAAGACGCGAACTTAGCTTGCATTGCCTAAGTCGCGTCGCGCCCTTGCGATATGTCTCCGCAAAGATCAGCCCACTTGCAATCTCTCGCAGGTCCCGAATGACCTGTAAAAGAGAAAGTTGATTAGTTTGAAGAACGAGCGACGGACAAGTCCCGATGTCTCGCGAAAAGGGGAAGTTTTACAAGCAATTCAGCGAGCACCTTGCGTGCACAAGAGAAAATAGAGAGAGGAGGAAAACAAGGACTTTAGAAGGTTGAACGAACAGTTGCAAGTCCACAAACAGCTGCCCACCGGGTGCCAGGCGCGACAAATTCCCGTCAAGGTAACGTGCGAACTTGCGAAAGATTGTTCAACGCCCGACACTATACCGAAGCACCATCCCCCATGGTACCACCCAGGTGGTTCCAGGGTGCTGAGATGGCTTACGTTTCGCGTGCAGTAGCGAGCTGCAAAAAACAACCCATGACACATGAAGACGGAGCCATTTTAGGCTGTTTTGCTCGGTTCGGTGAGCGGTTGCACTGTAGCACTACAACTTATTCAAACTTATATTTTTACAAGCAAAAGAACATAAAACCAAGCCAAAACATGCTGCCAAGCAGCTATATATGTAAACAAGAGCGACGAACGGTTCGTTCAATGAAGTTGTTGCGGGTGAGCGATGACCGTTCGTGACATTCTCCCCCACTTAAACTGTCGACGCCCTCGTCGACGCTTGTTGGTAGTTGTTGATGATTGCTTCTTCATGTCGCAGGGCGTCTTCGAGCTCTCAACTGGCTTTAGTTCGGGGAAGCTTTCGCCACTTCACCAAATGCTTGGTCTACTCAGCTCCAGTGGGTAGCTTTACCTTGCAATATGCTAAGATTGTATCAACTCGCTTCTCGCAGAAGGCTCTGGTGGGGGGTAGCCAAGTTGGAACACTTCGGGAAGCATCTTACGGATCCGAGTGATAGGTTTTTAAGTTGCTGGCGTGAAGAACATTGTAAATTTTGAACCACGCCAGTAGCTGCAACTTATAGGAGACGTTGCCCATCTTGCTAATAATTGGGAAGGGCCCTTCATACTTGTGCACCAATCCTTTATGTACTTTGTTCCTAAAGAATTGGAGTGATGCTGGTTGGAGCTTTACCAATACCAAATCACTGACCTTGAACTCTTGCGATCGCCTTCCCAAGTCTGCCCACTTCTTCATCCTTTTTGTCGCCTTCACCAAGTAAGCCCGCACGATATCTGCATTTCAGTGTCACTCCTTTACGAAGTGGTAGGTTGACGGACTACTCTCAGTATACCCGATTGCCATAGTGTGAGAAGTTGACGGTTATTGTCCTATAATGATCTCAAAGGGGCTCTTGTTGGACGCAGAGCTCCGCTGCAAGTTGTAGGAGAATTGGGCGATGTCCAACAACTTCACCCAATCTTGTTGATTGGCACTCATATAGTGTCGAAGATATTGCTCTAGGAGTGAGTTTATCCTTTCGGTTTAGCCATCCGTTTGAGGGTGGAGGCTTGTGGAGAAGTATAACTTCGACCCCAACAATTTGAATTGCTCAATCCAGAATCGTCCCAGGAACCGAGCGTCTCGATCACTGATGATATTGTGCGGGACTACCCAATACTTCACCACATCCTTCATCATCAGCTTGGCCGCCTCCTTTATTGAACAGTATAGAGGAGCAGCAATGAAAGTTGCATACTTTAAAAACCGATTGACCACCACGAGTATCGATCCGAGTCTCCCTACTGTTGGCAAGCTTGATATGAAATCCAAGGAAATGCTCTCCCATTGCCTTTTTGGTACGAGCAACGACTCCAAAAGTCCCACCGGCTTCCGTTGCTCCATCTTGTCTTGTTAGCAAGTGAGACACGTTCGAACATATTCCTCCACATCAGTCCTCATCTTCCGTCAGTAAAAGGCCCTCTCCATAAGAGCCAAGGTTCTGTGAATACTTGGGTGTCCAGCCCAAAGGGAATCGTGACACTCTCTTAAGAGTTCACGCCTCAAATTGTCCACTCGAGGAGCATAAACCCTATTCCCTTTTGTATAAACGAGTCCCTCCTGGACCCAAAATCGTCGTGTCTTGCCTTCTTTAATGAGCTGCATCAGGGTTACTACCTGGGGATCACTGTACAGTCCATCTCTGATCTTGGAAAGGAAGTTGGAGTGCAACTGACTTGCTTGGCCTCTGCCCTCCAATTGTACGGCATTCACACGCTCCACTTTCCAACTCAATGCATCGGCCACGACATTTGCCTTTCCGAGCTTGTACTCCATTGCCATATCAAACTCAGCCAGGAAGTCCTGCCATCGTGCTTGCTTTAGGGAGAGTTTCTTCTGAGTTTGGAAATAGCTCAACGCGATGTTGTCTATTCTCAACACAAATTGCAATCCAAGAAGGTAGTGTCGCCAAACTCGTAGACAGTGGATCACCTTTGTCATCTCCTTCTCGTGCATTGAATACCGCTGCTCGGTCTCGTTGAGTTTGTGGCTCTCGTAGGCCACCGGATAACCCTCCTACTTGAGAACTCCCCCAATAGCGAAGTATGAAGCATTTGTATGGACTTCGAAGGGCTCCCCATAGTCCAGCAATTTGAGCACTGGTTCTTCCAACACAGCAGCCTTCAAATCTTGGAACACAGCTTCGCATTTCTCAGACCACTTCCAAGGCTGCTCCTTCTTCAGCAACTCCGTCAGTGGAGTTGCACGCTTCGAATACCCCGCTATGAAACGTCGATAGTAGTTGACAAAACCAAGGATCTTAACTCTGGCACCTTCTTTGGAGTTCGGCATTCTGCAACTGCTTGCACCTTCGATTTGTCCATCCGAATGGAGCCATCACCGATTCGATGCCCCAAAAATAAGATCTCCGTTTAAGCAAAGTAGCACTTCTCCCTCTTCACGAACAAAGTGTTCTCCCTGAGAACTTTGAAAATTGTCCGAAGGTGCTTGACATGCTCCTCGAGCGTTTACTGTAGACAATGATATCATCCAAGTAGACGACCACGAACTTATCCAAAAACTCTTTGAATAGCTGGTTCATGAGAGTGCAGAATGTGGCCGGAGTGTTAGTTAAACTGAAAGGCATCACCAAGAACTCAAACGCTCCATACCTAGTCACATAGGTAGTCTTCGCTTCGTTGCCTTCAGCAATGCGCACCTGCCAATACCCTGACCGAAGGTCGAGCTTTGAGAAATACTTGGCTTTGCCCAATTAGTCGAACAAGTCCGTGATGAGCGGGATGGGATACTTGTTCTTCACCGTCACTTTGTTGAGGGCTTGGTAATCAACGCATAGTCGAAGGCTCCCATCTTGTTTCTTCTGGAAGAGAACTGGAGCTCCGAATGGTGCTTTAGAACTACAGATGAGACCACCGCTTAGCAGTTCACCTAATTGCTTTCTGAGCTCGGCCAACTCTGGCGGGGGCATGCGGTAGGGTGGTCTCGCTGGAGACTTCACTCCGGGCTCTAGCTCGATGTGATGATCCATGCCTCTGCGTGGCGATAGAGTCTTCGGTAATTCGGGTGGCATAACATCCGTAAACTCCTTCAGGACGTTTGCCACCACAGCAGGTTCATGAATAACATTCTCGTCGAGTGGCTCTAGTTTCATAGCAGCCATGAATGTTAGTTCACCTTTTCGTACCCCTTTCTTCAATTGTAATGTCGATATATGTTGGGGTTCCCTGGTCCCTCTCCGAGAGACGGGAACCACATAGGGGTCGTCACCTCCTATCATACATAGGGAGTTTAGGAACGGCATTGGCACCAACTTCGCCACGTGCATGAATTCCATTCCAAGAATCACTTGGAAGTTATCCAGTGGCACCGCCATCATGTTTGCGCTCTTACTCCATGTTCCGATCTTGATGGGAACTCCCTTTACCAACCTGGAGATTCGCTTGGCCTCCGAGTTCACCACCTTCATTCAACTTGGGCTCTTCTCCAAGATCAGCCTAAGTCGTTTTGCTTTTCGATCGGCAATAAAGTTGTGGGTAGCGCTCGTGTCCACCATTGTACGGGTCGTTTGGCCATTGAGCTTAATGTTTACGTACATCAGCTCGCCACTTCCTGCTTTTTGTAGTCTCGTCTTTGTGTTATCCCCCACTTGACCCTGCATGGCGTTCAATAAACGCATTGCTCCCATCCGGGGTCCTTGCGACTCCTCACCATCGCTGCTAGATTCAGAACTACTCGAACTAAGAGCGACAACCTTACCCTTGTTCGATCTGGGGGGATGGATGGAAGCTGTTAAAGCATTAAGTGCCTGTTTTTGTAGGCACTCCCTCACCATGTGCGGCCCCCCACACAAGAAGCATCAGTCAAGTTTCGGGGCTTTGCCTTTCGGGCTTGGCCCTTTGTGGGAACTCTTCTTCCTTTGTTCGCCCCCGAGCTCCTTCTCTCGAGAATATTTTGGAGGGCAATTGCTTGAAGATTGTTTCCTTTTTCCCAGGTCTTCAGAGGAAACAAAGTCGGTAAGCCTTTCTGCGATAGCAATTGCCCAGATCACATCGGCGACATTCCTTCGATGTAGTTCTTGTTGAGCCCATGGTTTCAAACCATCGAGGAAGCTGAACAGCTTATCATTCTCGAACATATCTTGTATGTTCAGCATTAGCGCATAAAATTGCTTCACGTAGTCTCGAATGGAAGTATTTTGACGGAGTTGTCTCAACTTCCTTCTTGCGACGAACTCTGTGTTCTCTAGTAGGAACCGAGTTCTCAACTCCCGCTTCAAGTCCTCCCATATGTTAACTCGACACCAACCTTGTTGGATCTCCTCCCAACGGGTTCGCCACCAAAGTTTTGTATCTCCGTTCAGATACATTGTTGCTATAGAAACTTTGGTTTCTTCAGAATCAGGCCTCGTAGCTCAAAAGTATTATTCTATGTCGAATAGGAAATTCTCGAGCTATTTGGCATCTCGGGCACCTCCATAACAATGCGGCTTGGGTGCTCTCAAGTTTTGTGTCGGTGCAATGCGAGTGTTGCTTCCTCCCGTATTCAGTGCCCTCGTGAGCATGGTCACCCTGGAAGTAAGTTCCGCCACGACTTCCTGCAGGTGTTACACGGAGTGTTTGGTGTCATCTGACAATCGGTCGACTAGGGCCTCAACCTTGTCGATCCGGGACTCCGCTTCTTCTTGCGAGCTTTCTACCCCAACAAACCTTCGTTGGCCATGGTAGAGTTCCTCCAAGCTCACTTTAAGAACATCCAAGCGGGTTTCCGCCGCTGTGAGTCTCTCCTTATGGCTCTTCTTCCCGGTTGGCGCTCCAGATTGCGCCTCCTCCGCTCGCGGAGAGTAACCAACTTCTCGCTCATCATGTTCGTTGTCGTGCTCCACTTGAGTGGCTCTAACGACATGAGAGCGAGTATGCACTTGCAGCCCACCTGCGGTTGCTTGGGGCAAGGGTCCGGCTTGCCCCGTCTTGCTTGATTCGCCATGATGCTTTGCTATGACGAAATTGTGAAGTTCCTTCGCTGCTTGCTCGAATAGCTTGCCCGCTCTGATACCACAATGTCACAGACTTAGCTAGAATTGTCTAAGTCGTGAGGCACCCTTGCAGCAAAGACGCGAACTTAGCTTGCGTTGCCTAAGTCGCATCGCGCCCTTGCAATATGCGTCCGCAAAGATCAGCCCACTTGCAACCTCTCGCATGTCCCGAAGGACCTGTAAAAGAGAAAGTTGATTAGTTCAAAGAACGAGCGACGGACAAGTTCCGACGTCTCGCGAAAAGGGGAAGCTTTACAAGCAATTCAGCGAGCACCTTACGTGCACAAGAGAAAAAAGAGAGAGGAGGAACACAAGGACTTTAGAAAGTTGAACGAACAGCTACAAGTCCACAAACAGCTGCCCACCGGGTGCTGAGCACGACAACAAGTTCCCGTCAAGGTAACGTGCGAACTTGCGAAAGATTGTTCAACGCCCGACACTATACCGAAACCCCATCCCCCATGGTGCCACCCGGGTGGTTCCAAGGTGCTGAGATGGCTGACGTTTCGCGTGCAGCAACGGGCTGCAGAAAACAGCCCATGGCACGCGAAAACGGAACTATTTTGGGCTGTTTTGCTCGGTTCGGTGAGCGGTCGCACTGTAGCGCTGCAACTTGTTAGAACTTACATTTTTACAAACAAAAGAACATAAAACCAAGCCAAAACATGCTGCCAAGCAGCTGTACATGCAAATAAGAGCGACGAATGGTTTGTTGAACGGAGTTGTTGCAGGTGAGCGACGACCGTTCGTGACACAATGCCGCTACAACCACCGCCATTTCTCGATGCCGTACTGCCACTGTCGCTTCTCGACGCTACTGCTTCGCGAATCCTTGGTCATACTGGTTGATGCCGCTACCAACATTGTTGCCCCGCGTTCCTTCTTCTTCCCAAGTATGCTACTACCTCTTCTCCTCCACTTCTTCTTTCTTCTTCTTCCTTCTCCTCTTCCTCTTCTTCTTTCTTCCTTCCTCCTTGCTCCTCCTTCCTCCTCTATTCCTCCATCGCCCCTTTCTCTTCTCCTTTTTTGGTCTTCCTCTCTGAAACACCAAAACATAGCAGTGTACTATGTGTCGATACACTAGTACTAACCAAAATGTACTAGTTCGACAGATTGCATAAATGGATTTGGCATCCGAAACAACGATCCTTGGTCTTAACTACTAATCTGATTTATGCTAACATATGTGAATTTTTTCAATTATATGTATTAAATTTCTTTAGATTAAATAAAATTTAGAAGCTAACCAAAATTTATCTTTAAGGTTTTTTCCTACGAAATAATATAAACCATATAATATTATAAGTAAAATAGTTAAACAAGTAACTTGGTCTATCACTGCTTTTTGGGCTGCAATGATATTTTTCATGTAAGCATAACACATTAAGCTATAACATCCACACAGATTTGTCAATATAACTGCAATTTGTTGACATGCCACCAACTTGCACAAAAATCAAGATATCTGTTGCCCATTAGGAAAGAACTAGAGAACTAAGTGCCTGCATTCACTTGCAAACCTATGAAAGTAGAAGAGCAAACTAAAAGGGAGCTTAGAACTTACATAAAGAGCATTGTGAGTAGGAGGATTGATCCTGATTTTCCCATTAAGGCAGTTGCTGTAGCAGGAGGAACAAGGCCTTTCCCAGCTTCAGTTGCTGTTAATGGAAGATCAAGAGCCAGTGCACCTAATCCCAATGATGTTGCCAAAGAGAATGGTACAGCAAACCAAACAAGCCCACCCAACAAATATCCCTTGTGGGTAGATGATGGTCTTGCAGCTATGGCACTCATCCAATATCCCTGAAGCACAGAAAAATATAAGGACTTTCAAGATATCTTTCATATTTTGACTAATAAACCAAGTAGCTAAATTGTCAATGATGTCAATCAAGCTAAACAATCTACCAAATAAAAATAGAAAAAATTTCCAAATTGGAAAGTAGATAATAACAAGAAGCCATTGAACTGTCACAGATAGCAACAGGACAGTCATATCTATTTTTTCACCAGCAACCTGGTTAACAGTGGTAAACAGAAAAGGTGCAGTAACATCTCATTAACCATTTGGTCATGACGTTAGGAAATGTCATAGATAACGAAGATGTGACTTCTGCATCTCTTGTAGGTTATGTACAAAAAAACCCTTGATAGATGTGATTGGATGTTGTTTTGTTAATATTTCCATTGCTAAATTTTTTTTTATGTTTTGACATTATATTTTTTGTGACTTACGATTGCACTTCATTGACATTATGTCAAAACTTTATTAGATTTCTAATTGTATTCTAAGATAATTGATGCAATGGAGAAATATTTTGAGAAAACAACTGAGTCGATATTTCTCCTTTATATATATATATATATATATATATATATATTTGGCATCTGCAAGGAATAAATAACTCTATCAAGTGTAGTCTCCTTCATATTCTTTTATCTGCATTTTAAAATCCTACATAGAAACAAGAAGTGCCAAACATTTTAATAGATCAGTTTAATGATAAAAAGGTATTAGATATAGGAAATAAAACAGTAGATCCTGAATTATTTGCTTGAAATATATAGGTCATATGAATCTTTATATGGTTTCTAGCATTTCTTTCCTTCCATCTACTAATGGTATTAGTATAAGGGAAGAGAAATATTTGGAATCTAATTGATAAAAGGAAAAACATGATAAACAATTATAATTAATTAAATTTTACTTAGAAAGTGATATTAGAAATGTATGAAGTCCTCACAAGTAGAAAATTTTGATATTTTAGCATGTTAAAAGACACAAACCCACATTTATATTCATTTTACTGTGGTTCATGGTATTCTTAGCCCTTCAAACACTCAGAAGCAGCCTTTAGTGTAAGCACAGTCATTAATGAAAAATGGTAGAAAAATGAGAGAAATACATTAGAAGTATCCATCTATCTTAAAGATTAGATGGATGTCGAATAAAGACATAATATTAAAGATAATAAATATTTTTTGTTTTTATTTATATTTTTGAATTTTTATGTAAATTGTTTAACCTATTTTAATTTTCAGAAAAACAAGGGTCCACCTTACTTAGTCCAACATGGCCTTGGGCTGCATGCCAAATTTAGACCAATGCTATGGATTTGGTTTCTTGGCCTGGTCAGTGGAGTGTCATATGCCACTCCAATCCATGTCTGTCAGCTTGCCCTAGCCCATATTACATCTCTATCCAAGCATTTGTTTTTAATATTCTTTTATTTTTTATAGAATGAGGATTAAAAGAAAAGTTCTAAGCACTGACATAGTATAAATAAGAAAGAGAACAAAGATCTAAAGGGCATTGATAAAAGGAAAGCAAGTCAAAAGTGAAGGTTATGATGAATGTGGGCAGAAACAAACAACAATATGTTAGAAAATGTAACTTACATTGTCTACAAAAACGGTTCCAAAGTTTCCGACAATGTTGATAATTCCAAAAACAAGGCCACCTGAACTTAACATGGTTAAGTAAGTTCCTTTATAGTTCCCACTTACAGGTCCACAAGATTGACCTGTATGTGAAATTGGATAATCACATACTCTTGATTTGCTAGCAACCTTCATAAGGTGGTTGTAAATGACTTTTGGGCTGCCGAGATGACTACTTCCTGTATATACCAAATAAACAAATATGACCAAGACGACGTGCACTGCATGTAACAGGAAGCTGGAAGTTAGGGATATCAAGATAAGATAGCAGCATCACAAATTCAGATATGTAAGACTGCAGAAAGAGAAAAAAATATCAGAAATATTCTCAATCAGAAACACTTTCAGATTCTTGGAATTTAAATATACCACAAGACTAGGAATACCATAGGATCCTGATCAACTTGTGATAATTGTCGATGCAAAGTTGATAAAAAGGTTAGAAAAAATTTTGTGCATCCCTAGTATCAAACTTGCAATAGGATAAAATCAAGATGGTGTGTGTGCAATAACAAGGGATCGAATTATCTCAGACACATCAGCTAATGGAAGAATAAAATAAAAATGAGAAGCAATATAAACATGTCAGTCAGGTAGCAATAAGATCTGACTGCTTTTGTGCTAGGCAGATACTAGATTTGCCAAAGAGAAAAAACAGCCTAAAGGCCTATATAGGCATGAAATAATATTTAATGTTCAAATTTCTCATTTGTGATGATCATACATTTGTAAAGTAACATGAACAGAAACCTATCCAGAACTCATCTCATGTAGATGGGTGCCTGATGATATAATATGGCTATGCTTGACTTAATGCATCCAAACACAAATCGGCCACGGTCACAACCTTTGATATCATCAAGAGAAAGACAATTTAATATTAATTTAGTGCATGGAACCACACTCCCATTTGATTCCTACAAATCATTGGCAAATTATACACAGGAAACTTCCAACGTCTAGGTACACTTCCTCTGTGACATGATTTGACAGATAAAATGACAATCAGAACCAATCATGAAAACTAACATAAACTAAATTTAGGCTTTTCATTAAGAAAGATGATGAGAAAAAATAAAATCTAGAAGTTATAGTGTAAATCTCTAGGGAACTAATTCTACAGTTGAGAGAAAAAAAATCAAAATACAATTCTCTGTGCAATGGCATAAAGAAAATCAAGTAGATATTTTATGGATAAAAGAATGAGTTTTTATACTGGTCTATGCCTCTTTGCTTGTTTATCCTTTTCTAATCTGTCAGCATTCAGAGTCTCAGACTATGAAAACTAAACAAGATTGAAGATAAAACATTGAAATAATAAGCACACACTTAAAATTGGTAATATAAGATGGATCTATCAATGGTAGACTTTTTTGGGTCTATTTATGACAGTGCCTCCTAGCTCTTCAAAGGAAGAACTTCATTGATTTGCTGATAGAAGGATCAAACAAGAAATCCCAAAGCTAAAAGCCTGCTACAAATAAAATGTATAATAAAAGGTAAATAGATGTTCAGGCGGTGAGCGTCCATAAGGAGATATGGCCAATCTGATTATGGACTAGAACAAAGTTTATCTGGAGGACATAAACCAGTGCCAGCCCCATCTTCTGCTGTGTCCTCTGCTTTCCTTTCCTTTCCAAGTGATACACCAAACTAAATTATTAATTTTAGATTAATTCAATATCAGAACCTAAGTTATATCTACTTACTCGGGTCACAAGGTTGGCTTGGCTTTTGAATTCAAATGCATGTTGACAAAGAAGGATGATGGCTCCATATCATTATTCAGCCACTGTTATCTTCGAAGTATCTTACATTTACTGATATTTATTCCTTCCTATCTCATACCATGGTGATCTTAACCCTTATTCTTACCCTTTGGTGATCCTTGATAATTGTACTCTTAAAGATAACCTGACTTCAAAATGCCTTTTGGACATTACCTTTGACAAGTTCATGTACTGTGTTCATTCTGTGAAAATTCAGTAGTTGAGGCAACTGATTGAAAATTAAATTTGACTTGGAAGACTTGAATACAAAAACTTTGCTTTCTTCTAGTTCAGTACATATTACTGTACCTTCCTCCTTTGGCAATGCTTATTATAGTCTAAATTTTTCAGTCATTAAGTTTTGGTAGTAAAGAAATAAGTTTGCAGTTGAGTTTCCCCATTGAGACCTCTACAGCTCCTCATTATGTTGCATATGCTGTGTGGACCGGTAAGCTCTCCTCATTGACTAACAATGATTTGTCTACTAATACTCTTACTTCATACATATCCTACTCTCTAACGACTTCATTCTTGGTTAAGTTCTATGCACATGAACCAAGCACAACAAAGTAACAGCTTACATGCGGTCGGCTACATGATCCTTTTCAACATTAAATTTTCTGATGTCACTAGCAATTCAAGGTCACATTTCTTTTTGATTGCTTCTAAAGAATTATTCTATACTGTTTGTTGAAATCCTGACAATTCTATTCTGAATAGAGTATGTTCTTTTTGGTTCTCATTTTGACATGTCCAATTAATCTTGAATAATTTTCCCTCATATTCCTCGATTGGAACTACCTTATAATATCATAAATCCTAGCACAAAACATTGTCAGAACAAACCTGAATCCAAGCATGTTAAACTGCCAATACAGCAACATGTGGCACATACTTTTCTAAAGTTTATCAAGTCCCTTCATCCTAATTACTTACTTGGAGATAAATAGTCTGAAACTCCAGGAATATTAAAATGATTCTCGGGCCCTGTGTCGTTCCTTTGCGGACCAAAACATTAATATCCCTGTGAACAAACATTTTTAACCCAATCAACTATACTTTCAGGCCTCAAAGTAAAATTAAGGCACGGTCACTATATTTCAGGCCGTAACTAATCATAATCCTTGCCTTCTACTTTTGCATGTTCATGTTGGATTCACCCATCTCCCTATTGGAAAATAGATAAATTGGTCAATGAAGATTTCTGTATCTCATTGAAAGGAAAGTTTTACAGGGTCATGCCAACATAGACCTTCTATTTCCTCTGTAGCATTTGATTACAGGAGAGATTCACGACCAAAAAGACAATGCTACAGTTTTTATGACAATAACCAGAGAGTAACGCAGAGCTAATATTCATCCAAAAGAAGGAAGGCTGTATATTAAATTTTTCGTTAGTCCGTATCAAACTCATTCTCATCTACTTATTGTTCCAATTCATAAAAAAAGGAAACTTCAGATTGCATACCTATGACTGAGTGTATGTAGCTCGCCAAGAAGGTTGCCTTTAACCCTCCAGCTAGCGTGTAGACAATAACACCGAGAGGGATCAGAAAGCTCGCGGCGTAGATATTCACACCAGTGAGTGCATTGACAACTGCGGAGCCGCCGAGCAGCAGCATCGCAGTCACAATTATGTTCGTCATGAAGCAAAATACCAGAAACACAACATGCGCAGCAGTTCCCCATCTGCATCAACATGTCGCATCGAAAAAAAAAAATCTTAAGAAAATAGATCCTAATCAAAAGAATCTGTCGATTGTACGGCATACCGTGCTCTGACGATCTCGCAAACGGTGTGAGCCCTGGGTGCCTTTCTCTTGATCTCTATGGCCATGACACCAAACAGGAGCACCTATTCATGAACAAAAGGAGCAACCTTTTATCTTCACTGAAACACTGAGACCCTCCTGGTGAGGGCTGGGGTTTGGGAGCAGATGACTGACCTGAATGGTAGCACCACTGGCGTACCAGAAAGGACCGCTGACTCCGTACTCCCAGGCGACGTTGGAGCTCTGCAGGATGGTCGCTGCCCATGTCCACTGCCATGTCCAATTCCAGTAAGGCACGGGGAGGAAGAAAGAAGGGGACTGAACTCGGGAAGTTAGGAGTACCTGCGACACAATGACGCTGGCGATGAGGCCGGTCTTGACATTTCTTCCGGCGGTGTTGAACCACTCGGACGTGTGACGGGATCCCACATACCGCTTCTCCAACCACACCTTGATACACAACAATAAATGCCTTCATCATCGTTGGTATGGCAATTATCATCACCACAAACCCAACCCTAAATCCAACGCTTGTATTCTCATACAAATCAATCTACCTAAAGTTTAGGTTCGGTTGACCACCCGAGCAACATGAGTTGCATCAATTTGGTTTGTCAACGAATTGGGTCGTCACTATATTGTTGCTTTTGACGTTGCCTATGATCGATCACACAGCTAAAGGATAAGGAGCTCTCCCGTAACTCTCCTCATTCAAATTGCTGAGAAACACATATGATGGACACATTAGCTTTTGAACAGCATATAGTAAGTAGATCATCTTAAACGACCGAGTAGGATACTACCGTTTTAGGAGTGCTGTTATTTGGGAGAAGATTAAGACATTTGTATCACTCATATATAATGATTTATCTTTGTCTCTATCCCTTTTTTATGTTATTGTTTATTGTTTTTTTCTTTTTTAATAAAAATAAAGCATGACCCAAACAGGAGCACCTATTCATGAACAAAAGGAGCAACCTTTTATCTTCACTGAAACACTGAGACCCTCCTGGTGAGGGCTGGGGTTTGGGAGCAGATGACTGACCTGAATGGTAGCACCACTGGCGTACCAGAAAGGACCGCTGACTCCGTACTCCCAGGCGACGTTGGAGCTCTGCAGGATGGTCGCTGCCCATGTCCACTGCCATGTCCAATTCCAGTAAGGCACGGGGAGGAAGAAAGAAGGGGACTGAACTCGGGAAGTTAGGAGTACCTGCGACACAATGACGCTGGCGATGAGGCCGGTCTTGACATTTCTTCCGGCGGTGTTGAACCACTCGGACGTGTGACGGGATCCCACATACCGCTTCTCCAACCACACCTTGATACACAACAATAAATGCCTTCATCATCGTTGGTATGGCAATTATCATCACCACAAACCCAACCCTAAATCCAACGCTTGTATTCTCATACAAATCAATCTACCTAAAGTTTAGGTTCGGTTGACCACCCGAGCAACATGAGTTGCATCAATTTGGTTTGTCAACGAATTGGGTCGTCACTATATTGTTGCTTTTGACGTTGCCTATGATCGATCACACAGCTAAAGGATAAGGAGCTCTCCCGTAACTCTCCTCATTCAAATTGCTGAGAAACACATATGATGGACACATTAGCTTTTGAACAGCATATAGTAAGTAGATCATCTTAAACGACCGAGTAGGATACTACCGTTTTAGGAGTGCTGTTATTTGGGAGAAGATTAAGACATTTGTATCACTCATATATAATGATTTATCTTTGTCTCTATCCCTTTTTTATGTTATTGTTTATTGTTTTTTTCTTTTTTAATAAAAAATAAAAAAAATCAAATATTAATTCTTGGGAAAAAAACCTCTTAATTTAGACTATCCTCATTTTTATTTTCCTCCTCTCACTCCAAAAAATACGTAGACATATCTCATCCTTTACATTATATTGTTCAATTACATGAACCCATTCAGAAAGCAAATTAGTTCAATTATAATAATTCATATATTATTTTTATCAATATGCCAAAGACACTGTAACTCGATTTTTTTATGTCTTTGTTCTTAAACTAATAAAAATATATATTTATTTCTCCTTGGAATAGACTTAATAATATTTTTGTATATGGGGCAAGAACATAATAATTCTACAAAAGAAAATACTATAATTAACATAGAAATCAAGTTTTTACATATTTTGCAAGTAATGTTGGGAAGAGAGAAGAGCAAATTAAAAGAGAAATCCATCTGAGATCAATAAACAAATAATATAATAAAAAATCAACTTAAGATTTACTGTGATTCGATAAATCCCTATCTTACATTCATGAAATCAAATTCATCAATATATAAAATCAACTACAAGATCTTGAATTATCCCCACTAAAGCATGAATTTTCTTCCACATCCTTTCAATGAGATCAATTCTTGAGTTGTCTTCATTTAAACATAAATTCTTTTTACATATCCCTTAATATATACTCCAAAGAATTTATATATTTTCTCTCATCATCGAGCATCAAAATATTCCTCAAATCTTCCTTTTCTCTCATCAAAACTAAAATTACACAAGATATTTATAAAAAAATAAATCCTACTTATTAGAATTTTCTTCATCCACTAGGACTCATTCTCATACTAAGATTGCTTATTCTTGTAACATTAGCTCTAAGAATCCTAATGATAAATTAGTTTATAATATTTTTTCTTTAGTAATGATATTTTTTTACTCAGTATAAAAAATAATATAATATTATCAAAAATATTGTAATTCGGCTTATTCTGACCGATTCATCGCACCAATCTAAAATAAAGTGTGAGAGTATTTTTGATTTGTTCTTTTTGGAATGACTTTTATCCCAAGAAAAATAAACAGATGCTAATCAAGAAAATAAAAAGTTTACATCCCAAGAATTCATCCAAAAAATCAACTAACTTTGAGATGAATGGTCTTTTTCATCCCAAAAATTACATCCCAAGTCTTTTGCATGTAATCAGTGATTGACGGATGTCACAATGACATATAAATCAATCTTAATACAACGATGTGATATGTATGGAAGGCACCTAAGGCTTCACTTCGGTGGTTGCATCAATAGAGATCACTGTTCTAGTTTGTCCCTCAAAAGTCAAAACAAAGCCAAGCAAACATTACAATATTGGAAAATGTCTTATAACATCGCATGAGATAAATTTTCAAGTTAAAAGGCTTCAGAAGTTGGCCAAGATAGGATGTGAACGTTCCTCCCAACACCTTACTGTCAGTCACTATCTCAGAGCATGGCTATCTAAGAATTGAATGGCAAGTTGAAAGATACATGACCAAAACTGGATGCAAATATCAAGTCCAAAGTCAACTCTCGAAAAGAAAACTGTTCAAACGCTTAGTCAACGCTCCCAAAGGGGCAAGTTTAGTGTCTCGAAAGGGCGTTGGCATCTTCGAACTTGGATTGTGGTATTGTTTTTGTTTTCTTTTATGACCTACAGACTTGGCAAATTCCCCAAGCTTAATGCATCCGGAGAGTACTTCAGTGATTAGCAGTTCTTTAGGCACCCTATTCAGCACAAAATGTGTTAATGATGCATGAAGGAGTGTTAATTCATGGCAGGTGTCACACACACTCCTTTGCTGGATATTATATGAAATTCTCCAGTTTTAATTAACTCCTGAATCTGAAAATAATATCCAAGGCGATAGTTTTTGAGTGCATCATGCCATCATCATCTTTTAAGAGGTTTATAACACCGGTGGACTGTTGATTCATGAATTCAAGCTACAAAGAATCTATGAGAAAAGTCTCAGCAAGTATGCCATCATCAAAGGACCCATCACATTTTTATGTGGTGCTTGAGACACCGACAGGCGCCTACTTCCCGGCGATGGAGTACAGGATGGATGTGGCCAAATGCGCCGCCAATTGGCGATTCCAAGTTGAATGTCAAGGGATGAGATGAGATGAGATGGAATGAAGCTATCAAATGGAGATGAGCAGTCAACGTATAAAAATCCTACAGCCAATTTGAAACAGATCCTATTCTCTGTTTTCTAATGCGAAAGAAATACTTGGTCTTGGTGAATAATATTCTTCCTACTGCAGATTTGGCATGGTGTGATCTACTGAAGGTAGTAGATTCGAGTGAGGATTTGTACCACAGATCGAAAGCGATGGCTTCTACAATCTGCATTGCACCTCACAAACAACACTCTTCAAGAAGAGCGCATCTCAAGAACAAGCGAAATAAAGTAAACTATGAGAAAAAATTCTCTGCACTCGAGTGCATCACAATTTTAGCTGAAAACAAAATGATTGCACTAATAACTTTGTAGAATTTTGGGAATGAGTCCTTGAAAGAAACAAGTAAAACGTGAATCATTGTACTCAATTATTGTTCGTGGAAGAATGCGAAAAACTGAAGCAAGTAATTGCGTCGAAATCAACGATTTGGACCCACTTCGATGGACCTTAAGGCACAAACAAACACCACACGTAGTAGGAATCATTCAAACTAACACCTTATCTTATCGCACCCCCTTTGTCAACGGGGGAAGAAGAAGAGAAAGGCGTACCAAGAAGGAAGTGAAGACGGCGAAGAAAGCCCCGAAACCGAGGATGACGCCGTAGCCGACGCCCTGATTGAGAACTGGCTTGCCTCCGAAGAAGCTACTCTGCCTCACGCACTGGCCGTCGCTTGACAGCGAGTAGTACTTGTCGCCGAACCCCAGAGGGGAGCAAGAGGAGGAGGAAGCCATGAGAGGTCGCTCCTGTGCAACCTCCCTTGCCTTTTAAAGCAAGCTGGGAATTAACAAGGAAGAAGCATGCGTGGGATGTTGAGGAAGGGAGGCCGCGAGAGTTTACAGGAGGAGAAGCATGTTCTGCCGTCTAAGCCCTTTTTTAAAGTATCAAGCTGTCACGGTCGATGTGGCTTTTCTTCTACATAGTGAGGTCAGATGATCCCATGGTCTTCTTCGTTTCAGAAACAAAGAAAGGGACGATTGCATCTTTTGGAATCTGTGGGGGGGTTAAATGCCAAACACCAGTCGCTCATAATTCGTGTTCTCTCTCAGTATACCAGCGGCTATCAGTGTAATCGTGACAGAGATCCAGACAAATTACCTTAATATGTGAAGATGATAATAGGAAATGAAGTCAAAGCTTGCTTGGACTTTCGGGAATATGGACAGATACAGTCTCTCTCTCTCTCTCTCTCTCTCTCTTTAGAATCTACCATTTTTATTCTATATTTCGATTGGCTGCGGAACCCATTACTTTGGGAACAAAAGGTAACTGAGCAGCAAGAAGATCAGCACCAGAAAACATAAAACTGGAAAGTTAGGATCTCGCAAAATTGGCCAAAGGCATGGCCTACAAAATTATCTGCTCTAGGAACATGGTAAATTCCTAGAACATGTAGTGAATCAAAAAAGAAAAAGATATCTAGAACCAAGGAATAAGATTGATTCCCTTGGCAATACTGTTGACTATCTCCAAGCAATCAGAGTTGCTATCAATGCAAGGTGGTTGGAGAGACTCGACAGCTTTTAAGCCCCTTCAGAAGGACAATTGTTTCTGCCGTCAAAGGGTTTTGATGCCTTGCTACAGCTGCTCACTATCCGCAGCTTTGAGAAGAAATCTACAACCTACAGGAAAAGAAGATGACACAAATGAGCCATCCACTTGCAGAATGAAGCTAACCCTTATCTGGCTGTTATCATAAATATCCATAGAGTCCTCCAACTTTCTCTCAGAATTTGGGGAGAGATTATATAGTCATTAGCAACGAGAACAACTTCATAACAAGAAGGAAGGGAGGGGAGAGTTGAAAAGTGAGATCTGTTTTTTGGCTGGATGGAAGCCTAAAAGGATTGAACAAAATATCCAGAGGTGAATCAGCAGATAATTTGCAGATTATTATTATTATTATTATTATTATTATTATTATTATTTAATAGGAAACAGTTATACATTAGCTGTTAATTCAAAGTTACCTACTTACGTAAATTGGCTTCACACAAAAATAAATCAAACATTCAAACAAAGAGCTCCTTCTCCGCATGCACTACCGCAGCAAGAGCACTAGAGTTGGCAGTCCATACCCCTCTTCATCTTAGCTGCCGTACTTGGTTGCTTGAATTCACAAGAGCACCGTGAGATGGGAACAGAGCACCGAGGACACGGATTGCCAGCAGAAGAATGATGACAAGGATGAGTAGAAAGGGAGAGTTGCCGGCCGTCGGTTCCACTTTTGCTCCGACGATTAGCATCGCTGTAATATGGAATGCGACAGGGCCACCGATCAATAAGCATAAGATTAGGATCAGTAAGACGGGAACCAGCGGCGACGGTCCACTTCCCCTGCTGTTCCGCCCCTGCATTGTTTGAACTCTCTGGACCTTCTTCTTTTTCTACTCCGAGAAATACGATCTGAGCTCTTCCCACTTCCTGTTCATTCAGCTCATGAAGTGAATCTCACTATTCAACTGTTCCTTTTCTCATTACTTGAACTACTGACACATATGATGTGTCCAGAGTTTCAAAGTCTAAATGTTTCTGTTTATAACTGCTGAGACCATAAAAGTTCAATGATTAATCAACATTGTGTTGCAGTTATGCCAATTTTTTTACTTATTCAAGTCCCTGAATTTAAAAGTTTCATCAAGCTTGACACATTCAAATCTCCAAGAATCCAAGCTGTGGATGGTAAATCCCAAGTATTTTCTAGATTCTGCTGCCCAGAAGTTTGAGGAAGAAAAGCCACTGGCTAGCTTATTCTTGCTTGTTCTGCTTAGATGTAGTTCCACTTTGTTTACGAATTTGAACTAGGCTACTAAGAATCACATTAAATCATGTACTGAGATATCTTTTGCCCGATGGTAAACTAAGCTAAATTTTCTTCAATTCTAGAGAATTTTGAATATAATATAATATCCAGTAAGGTTTTGTGTATATAATGACGATACATATATCATGTATCTGTTTCAAAATCAATGTAAAATGCAAAAGATAAAATACGTATACCCAGAAAGTAAAACCCATTCATTTAAACACTTGCATTAATGTGTTTGCCATCTAACAACTTGTGGAAGAATTGTGTGTTGCTGGTGAAAAGTTGGGTTTTACAGCCATATCCACTAGCACTATTATACAGATATCACAAAAATAAATGTTTGCAAATAGCAAAATAACCTCAGAATAGTCTATGATCTTTTTTAAACTGATCAGAATAGTAGATAAAAGAAAGCCTCATCTTTTTTGAAAAATTACAGTTCTTGATGCTTACAATATTTTTGTTTTCAGCAGCAATAGACAAAAAGTGTTGGAAATATTTATATGTGTAATAGGAAAGGAGATAAGATTAAAAGAAGAATCACACATCGCTAAGGTTTGAAAGAAATGGATTACTGAATTTAACCCACAACCTCAACCTAGAAGTTTGAAGTTTTTGAATTGAATCGTTGCTAAATTTGATATATACTAATCCTGATCAAGTTTGTCTTGGACAGACACATCGTCGATCAATTTCTAAAGCTTTTCAACCAAAACCCGGAGATGGTGAGAAGAAATCAAATTTTGGAAGCAAGAGGTGATTAGATTGTTTCCATTGTAACATTAACATCTCTTAGACCACAATAAAAGTGATCAAACCTCTTAAGATCACCATTACATGAAGAAAATAAATCAAGCACATCATGAGATGGACAAGGTTTTCTGTTCAAGAAACAGTGTAACAACATAGTAGGACGACTAACAGATACTCTTTTCATTGTTATTTGTCTGATTTGCTATCAGAAAGAAATGGAGACAGAGGAGCAAACAAAGATAATAGAGAAAAGTGGCTTACCTCAAAAATAGAACCAAAGGGATCAAAGGGAAATGACACACAGATTACAATTAGGAGGTCGTCGGCAATCAAACAGAAGGCTGAGTATTGTCTTTTTATCTATCTTCACCGGGACTAAACACTGCAAGTAGTAACTGGAAGAACAGCTGGCTTAATGCTTAAATGCATGGTTGATACTTGCAGTTATTGGAAGAGAAGCAAGAGGAGGATAGACAACAACTGTGAACACGATAGAGTTGAAGGGGACAAAGTGTGGAGATAAAGTTAAATAAATAATTAAATTAAGCTTTGACTTACGATTCATCCTGCAACTATGAGATGAAACATTTCAATCATAAGTTTAATTATATGTTCATATGTTGTAAATGGCTTGCTTGCAGACAGTAAAATGTTTGCAAATGACTCCTTGCTACAAATAGGTTGGCAAGATTTCCACTTATGGGTAACTAAACGCTCCCCAAGTGCATGCACTCTGCACAGACAAATATAAAAGCCTGTCTAAAGAAAATATTAGGCACCTTTTCAGCATATCGCCACTGGCTCTTCTAGCCTTGAGATCGCTGTCAACATGCGTTGCGTTATGATGTATCTAAGAATCTAGCACAGAATCATGCATCTTAGATTTGATAATCTACAGATGCCTGTACATATGAAATGAAGGAAAGCCCAACTCTTTTTTGTATTTCCAAACCATACAAGCGGAAGGGATAAAAAATATCTTTGCATTGTAAGAAAAAAAAAGACAGAAAGAGAGTATTTAAAAAAAAATGTAAACTCACAGAGAGATTAAAAGAATTCTAAAAACTTTTACAATGTGTGATCAGGGAGGGACAATCAACACATCCCAAGTCCAAGTTCTGCTAGTCTAAACACTCAAGCCCGTACTCAATTCGAGTTGCACTCGAATTGAGAATGCTTCGAGTCCTGTGCTATCATGTTCTTAACTGGGATTGCCTAAAGTGTGCGGTCATAGCTGGGATTACCTATAGTGTGTGGCACCATTCATCCATGAAGGTCAACTTACACCTTAACCTTATATAGTCTACCAGTAAACTACACAAAAGGAAAGATTACAAAGCAAAATGTCTAAATGATATGCTGTCATTGCTCATGAAAAAAAAGTAAGATAATCAGGATCATAAGCAATATAATGCAACTAACTTTTATTAGACATAAAAGACTCTTGAAAACTAGCTAAATGGTCGTATACAAAATGGGTTCCAAAGGTAGGTATAAGCCTAATCTTCACCTTGTACTTTCATCAAATAAAAAGTAAGAACACTAAAGATATTATACTATCCCTTGAACCTATAACCAATGCCCACCTAAGAGTTCCAAATAGCTAAAATAACTAACATTTCACACTATAGGGTTCTTAGTCAGAAATTAGCCCATGGCACATAAGAACAAGGTTATTTTGGTTATTTTTCACATCATGTAAGGTATAGTCTTGATATAGCCATAGGGCTATATTTTACAAAATAAATATAAAATAAAAATATTAATAGTAAATAAAAATGAGACTGATGATAGTACTTTATATTCCGTACATGCTACCTACAAGAAAACACTCAAAAACATCAAAATAATAATAAAAAACAAGAATAAAAAAACCTCATGATGGACATGTTGTCACATATGATTGTCACATGCCCACAACGCCTCCAATCAACAGACCGTTCATCACTTATGTTTACTTAGTATAGTTTTTTCACAATTTATTTTACCTTATTTTTATATGTTTTGCTTGGTTTTTATAAGTAGAAACAGTTTGTAATACTGCACAATGATCGCTTGTTAAACTAGGTAAAACTATCTTAAAATGACTCATTTTACACGTGTTGCGATCTACTTTTTGTATGTTGTAGTGTAGTGCAAAACATTAGTCATCTTAATCTCTTATTATCATCAAAGTGACATAAAGCTAGATGGGGATTTAGGGATAGTATTAGGCATCATTTGAATAAATAAGTTTGCACACAAAGTATGCATGGACTTGCCTTACATCTTGACACCTAGTTAAGTGATCGTTTTGTAGACTTGTGATTATTCTTTTACCTTCTAAAGTTCTTATTTTTTCTTCTTCTGTTTTCTCTCTTTATATACCGAATCCCAAAATTTAATGATAAAATTAATTGATGAATTTATTAGATTAAATATGTTTTTGAGATAAATGACATAGGAAATACTTTGATCATAAACTTGGATCATCGAAAGGCTAACTATCGAGCAGTAGAATCGGATGTTGCATCAAAAAATTATTGTGCCAAAAATTGGATGTTGAGTCGAAGGATTAATCAATGCGTAAGATATCGAACTTTGTGCTATAGGTTCAAGAATCATACCAAAAAGATTGGATATTATTTCGGAAGATTGGATGTCATGAGAAAGAAATGATGATGTATTGGAGGTTCGGATGAAATGCCGAAATATTAAACAATATGTCAGAAGAGCATACAATATGCTGAAAGCTTTGTAAATATATCGGATACGTGATCGATTTGTTAAAGTCTTAATCGAGGTCATTTTAAATCAATTTGAGTTAATATTGTGTTGAAATAATGCCAACTTATCAAGAAAGCCTTTAGGCTTGAATCTGAGTCGAATTGGGCCTATAATAAAGCTAAACTGGTAGCCTAAAATAGGCATGAGCGATGGTACTACTAGGTTAAGCGATAATACCACTTGAGTCAACCGATAAGCACTACCTAAAATTTAAATTTTGATATGGTAGTACTATTAGAGTCCAAAATTGTGATAGTAGTACCATCCAATGTCATCAATAATACCGCCCATAGAAATTTTGAGGATTTAAATTTTTTGGCTTTATTTTTGAAACCTTTTGGGGTCTATAAATACCTCACTCAAACTTCGCTGATGGATTATCTATTCCTAAGTTTTGTAAAGAACCGTTGCTCTCTCTCTCTCTCTCTAAGTATTGTTTGCGTCTCTTCCTCTCTCTTAAGTTTAGTTATAATACTAAGTTGTCAGATGTGAGAAACGTGTTGAAAAAGAGTGAGTGTAGAGGTTTTCTCCTAAATCAGTAAAAAGGAGAAAAACTATAATAAGGATAGTTGATCTTCGCTTATTGGAAAGAAGATCAGTAGTAAAAGCTGATAGCCTCAAGAGAAGAGGAATCATGAGTGAACATAGGTAGGGAAGATTGAACCATTATAAATTAGTTTATATTCCTTCACTTCTAACTTTTGTTTATGATTGCTTACCTATTATTATTCACTTTATTTACAAACTTTGCTCACACTCAATATTTGGTTAACTATATTTTTGATATAGATTTTACGATCAAGCTTTAAAGTTGGTTTTGAAATAGATTTTTTGATATAGAGTAAGATTCTCTCAATTGGATTAACACCCAAGATAGATCTAATTTAGATAATCAAGATGGTCACTCCATTACTTATCCTCCTATGTTTAATGGAATGGACTACATCTATTAGAAAATATGAATAAGGATTTTCTTATTTTCTGTGAAGCTTGTTGTATGAAATGTTGTCGAGTTTGGATTTCAAAAATTTTCTAAACCAATGGATGAATAGAATGATGAATTAAAAAAAATCTCTAAATGTAATGTTTTATTTTATGCATTAGATAAAAATAAATTTAATCGAGTCATACATGAAGGAACTTGTAGAGTAAATGAATCTAAAATTAATTTTCTTGTTTATAGTTATGGGTTATTTAAAATGAAGTCAAGTAAATTTATTAGTAACATGTACACATATTTTACGGATATTATTAATGGATTAAAATCTTTTGGTAAAACTATACAAATATTAAATTAGTTAGTATAATTTTAAGGTCTCTTCCTAAAAGCTGAGATCCAAAGATAATGACAATCCAATGAGCTAAATATTTAAATAATCTTCCTCTTAAAGAACTCATAGGATCTTTAAAAACCTATGAAATGACATACAAAGCATACGACGAAAAAAATAAAAACCTTTTGAAGAAAAAAAAAGGATATTGTTCTCAAATCTAAAGAAGATTACTCAAGCAAAAGCTCAAGTGATAACAATGAAGACATGCCACTTCTTATAAAAAGATTTAAAAATTCATAAGGAAAAATAGGATAAATCTTACAAGACAAGAAAGTAAGAATAAAATTGAGCCCAAAAAAGATATAATCATATGCTATGAGTACAAAAAGTTATGATAGTTCAAAAATGAGTATCTACAATTAAAAAAAAGAAATCATCAATCCATACAAAGAAGAAAGCAACATGAGATGAATTAAATGAGTTGAAAGTGGAAGAGCAAATAAATGAAGAAGAAGTGACAAATTATGTCTTAATGGCTTTTAATAATGAGATATTTGAGTCTCCCGAAACTTTCTTATCGCAAGAAGAATTACTTAAAGCATTTCATGATTTATACGATGAACTCAAAAAAATTGATAAGAAATATAATTCATTAAAAAGGGATCATGCATTACTTACCAATGAATTTAATATATTAAAAATTATGCATAACAAATATATATTAACATATTGTACTCTTTGCTCTAAATGTAAAAATTTAAAATAATCTAATATTGAACTTAAAAAAGAGTATTTAAAAAATCAAATACTTTGAAAAATATAAAAAAAGACCTAATTATCATTAACGAGAAATTAGAACATTACTTAGGAGAATCAATTAATAGTAATAATATAATAGATACTCTAAAAAAGGAAAACATGCTTCTACGATAAACATTAGAAAATTTTAAATTTGAAAATAAATCATTTCATATGATTTTTGTTAAACAAGATTGTATATTTAGAAAAACAAAAGTATTAGTTTCACAAATAGTAGCGCATCAAAAACTAACTAAATTTGTAAAAGGACCACACGACACTATGTATTCCTCTTAAAATTAAATACAACTTTTATAAAAAAATTGATCACTATGCTTATACATGCTCTTTTAAGAATTATAATTATTGTAAATTAATTTAGATTCCTAAAGATAGACTACGAATGACAATACCTAAAACAAATCTCTCTTAAAATGATATCTTGATAATAGATGCGCTTAAAGCAAATGATTGGAGATCCTATAAATTTCTTAAAGCTCATTAACTAAGATGGAGAATATATTATCTTAAAAAATAATAATGAAGAAAAAAAATATTAATATTAAAAATGTTAATAACAAATCAAATCTTTGATTGAAGATATATTTTTTATAAATAATTTAAAACATAACTTAATAAGTATTAGTTATAAGAAATATAATGTTAAATTTAAATCTAATACCACCTCATGGAACATATTTTCGAAAATCTACCGATCAAAACTATTATACCGTGGTTTTCTCTACTCGAACATCTTTGAGCTTTTCAAATACTTAGAAACATATCAGATCGACTTTCATGTTGTGGTGGCCGAGCGGCCAACGTCTAAGGGGATTAGAGGGCACGGACCTTTAGGCTCCTTTGTAGACAACCATCCTTTGTATGATATATCACTTCAATAAAACTATAGAGAGTTCGCTGACCTGTAAGCTTCAGTTGCATGTAGGTTTTTTTTTCCTGGTGAGGCTTTCTGCAACTTTACTGACCATTCAGGAATATCAAATGAATCAGTATTTAGGAAGATAGAAGCTAGACAACACCCAGAAAAGTGATATGCGTGTAGCAACATTGAAACTGGAACATGAAACTAGAGTTCAGAAACAACCAGAGAGCCAAACCTTCAGAACTATACATAAGCAAAACCCCTGCACATGCTCTCAGGCCTAAAACACACAGTCAGATCATACAACAAGAGAAGCTAGTAACAATAGTATCAGATCAGACAGGCTTCTCGCCTGGGAGATAAGATGGGGAGCCACCATCAACCTGGCTCTTCTTCCTATGGAATATGCCACTGAGGTTTGGCAGAAGTGCCTTTTTTGAAACCGTTGATCTAACCTTCCGATTCTCTTCATTCTTCTCTGCGGTTTTCACACTCTGAACCATGGGTCTTGGCGGCAATGCTTCTGTTGACATTTGTGTCTCGGCCAGTATCCTTGAGGCAGTCTCAGCAGCCCTCTTCTGTTCCTTCTCCCGCCATCTCCTCAGCTCTCCTTCAACAGCTTTCTTAGCAGCCTCGGCCATTTCAGCCGTCTTCAGTGCCTCCTCCGTTGCTGTCTCCATATCCTCCATCTCCTTCCGAGCTGCCTCAAGTTTCTTGATTGCCTCATTCTCACTGGCCCTCACAGCCTCAACCTGAGCTATGGCAGCAGCAACCTTCATCTCTGTCAGCTTCTCAGATTCCACAACCTTTCGGGTCAGTGACTCGTACTCTTCTTTTGAGATTGTTATGTTGGCCCCAGACTCAGAAGTTGATGCACGAGCAACATTTGCTTTCTCAAAAAGTTCCTTGGTAAGTTCAAGGGCTCTTGCCTCTGCTGCTTTTGCTTCCTCTGCATCCTTCAAAGCAACCTGCAACTTTTTCTCTGCTTCATCTAAGGTGGTTCGGGCTGCCTCTGCTTCACCTCTTAGCTCTTCAGCACTTTTCTTCATTTCTTCTGCTTCCTGCAATGCATTCTGAGATTCCGATGATAGCTGATGAAGGGCTGACACTAGATCATCAGATGCTGAAGTTGCCTTGGATTCTGCAACTATGGCTGCCTCAAGCTCAGCTTTGCATTTCTGAAGTTTGAGGTGAAGGTTACTGACAACAGATTCAGTTTCTGCATCCTTCTCTTTGAGCTCTGTGTGCTCTTTCTTTACAGCTTCTAACTCAAGCTTCAGGGACTCGACCAAACTCCTGAGCGAACTCTCTTCTTCAGCAAGTTTCTGCAGCATCTCTTTAGCACCATCAAGCTCAGCAGTCACTGTTGTAACAAACTCCACATCTGAAATCTGGGCATCTTCTATTTCCTTCTGCACGGCTCCAATCTTAGCAGTTGTCTCTGCCAGCTTGGCCTCAAGGTTCTTATGAACTTCAGGATCAAACTCTTTCTTCAAAGAAGCCAATTTCTTTTCAGTTTCTTCTAGAGCTTGTTTGTAAGACTGTTTGGCAGCATCTTTCTCGATGCGAATCTTTGATTCTTCTTGACGGGCTTGATCAGTGGCAAGCTTAACATGCATAAGTGATTCCTGAGCAGCTGAAATCTCCTCCGACAGCTGTGCGACCTTCTCAGTGTAGCCATCATGTAGCTGCTTTGCTTCAGCTTCCTGCTCGATGGCAGTGAGCTTTGACTCCATCGATATCTCAAAATCCTTCTTGATCCTTCTAAGTTCCTGTTTTGCAGCATCAAGCTCTGTGATGGCAACTGCATACTGCTCCCTTGCATTGTCAAATTCCTGTTCCCAGACACCACCCTGACGAGTATTTTCAACAGAGCTCACATCTTCAAGTTTCTTTGTTTGAGTTTCTGCAGCTTCAGTAGCTTTTAGAGCCAATTCCTTCAACTCATTTATAGAATTCAGTTTGTTGGTCAGTTCCTCAACAGTTCTTTTAGCCCACTCTAACTCAGCAAGTGCTTGGATCCTAGTTGTTTCAGCATTAGTAAGCTGTTCCTTGTACTTGTTAAGCTCCTTTTTAGCCAAGTGAAGCTGTGTCTCCTTAGCTAAAGCCCTCTGTTAAAAGATAGAGAAGTTTGGAGCATATGCTTTGTGATATAATTGATTGATCAAAGTAAAGAAAACAGACTACCACTGACCCATATGAAACCAATATAAAAAGCAAAAACAACTTATTTATGTTGAACATACAAAAAATGAAATGACCAATAGAGGCACTTCATAACACATTAAATTATGAGTCAATGAGGGAATCCAATTGCCGCACTTTCTTAATCCATAAATCATGTACTTTTAAATTCATGACACTTAAAATGTATTATTTTCTTAAGAAATATTGAACCACATATTAAGTGTTCTGAGATAAAAGCCAAAGGCTACTGAATAGAAGTTTTTGCAGGTCCATTACATGATAAGAAATCAACAGCTATGATATAACCCCCTATAGATGATGTAGATTTCTTGCATATGTTTGGACAGGATCCCAAAAAGAAATATAGAACTACATTATTATTTCCATGGGTAATTGTTTGCTTTAAATGAAGAAGTAGCAAGCCAACATCATTCCTTGTATCTATAATTTGGAGTCTCTCTCTAAATAGCACATCTTAGATCACTCAGACAGTAATGAAAATGAAGAGACAACAAAGTCTCCAAATCCTACATCTTAAATTCAAAATAAAATGAACAAACAATAAAGTTGTTCTAGATAAAATTATTTTTAATCAGAATTCATAGACAGAGTGTGGAACATATACCTCAATCGGTGGAGGCTTTGGCTTTCTCACAGTAGCTCTGTCAGATGTAAATGCTACCTCACCAAAAAGGCTGACAGCAGCTTTAACAGATTCAAAAGGCGCTCTTGTGTCTATCTCTGCTTTGGGTGTTTTGGGTGAATCCACAGAATTTTGTTGTGTGTTTGTGCCCATGATGCTTCTCTAAACTATGTCAGCCTACAAAAGAAAATTAGATACAGTTTGCTTTATGAATTTATAAAGGACTCAAAATTTTGTCAACTTCAGTATCCAACTGAAATAAGAAATTACATAAATACTAAATAATTCATATGCCTAGATTTGAACAGAAAAAATCTTGTCAAATAGCTTGAGCATATTCAATGATTCACATTAATGCAACCAATACAAAGTTCACCTCAGTACAAAATTGACATAATTTTTGAAATGATAGGATATGTGGGGCCAATAATAATTACTTCATTTATGGTACAAGAGTTGAAAAAGATACCAACACATTAACCAACTGACCTGAATGGAAAGGATTAAATCAGTAAATATTTAAGCAATGATGTTAATAGAGAAGAAATTCATTTTAAAAGGAGCAAAACATAAAAAAAAAAGCCACCAAACCTTAAACTTTGACCAACTCTTGGAATAAACTCAATGATGTATATCAGATATTTCAGCAATCAACTGATTAAATATTTCTCTATCTGGATATTTGTCAGACTCTAGATAACCACAATTCAGTCTGTTGGAACATTCAACCCTAGACATCTTATTCCCAAGATCTAACTACACAAATCATCATTTGATTCATGTTCATACTCATTTAAACAAATCTCGAACTTTCTCATTCAAGATTACTAAAGCCAAATAAAGAAAAGAGACTGAGTTCCAGTGGACTGAAAACTGAAAAGCAAGCTTCACCACTTTGGTTCAACTTTCAGTCAATTATCTTTATCTTCTAGGATTTTCAAAGTACTTCAAATGTTTTTTAGTTACTCAATAGCAAGGTTTGTAATTTTGTACCGTACTGGTATTTCGAGCTCAACTCGATACGGTATGAGCGTACTGAGTGGTATGCTCTGGCATACCGATCGATATATATATATATATAGTAAAAAAGTTACAAAATAAAGAAAAAGGGCGGCGTCATCTCGTTTCTTCTCCTCACGAAGCCTCGGTGACGTCGCCGAGGCTTCTTCTCCCCATGCGAATGAGAAGAAGTCGACGACGATGTCGAGACCTCATCGCCTCAAACAAGGAGGTGACATCTCATCTGCGACGTCCGACGAGAGAGGGCGGCAACAGATCAAGATCGTTGAGGGAGAGCGGTACCGGATCTCCAAGTTCTCCCTCGGCTAATACTGCCCGATAGCGGGTAGCAACGGTCAACATCGATCGTTACCAAAAGATTTCGAGTGGTAATGAGGCGGAAACAGCCCCAATTGACGATATTGCCCGGTAGCGAGCGATCCGCGTACCGGTCTGCTAGCGGACATATACATACTGTCCGCTACGAGCGGTATCATTTGAAATTAAAATATTTTCTCAATAGTATGAAAAAGCTTAAGAACATGCAAAAATAAAATCACATGCAAGAATGAATTGGTAAGTTCAAGATAATATGAACCAATAACAATTGATCTTCAATGAATCTCCACAACAACAAAGCATTTTTCTAAGATCTGTTAATTGTTTACAACAATGATCTGGATATTTAAAGAAAACCTATGTGTTTAACAATCCAGAAAAACAACATTATTTACAATACTACTAAAATGCACATGAATTTTAGTTAGCACAAGATACAAACATATACAGCTCCAGCCCAACTGAAGTTCAAAAATTAATATTGAGATGGAAGATAAACTATAACCTGAAATGTAGAAAGCACTCTGAGACACAAACTTCATTATTCACAGTCTTAGGAAATCGTTTCCACTGAACTGGCAGTATAGTACAAAAATGGACATCAAGATTTGTCAAAATTCCATAAACAGCATTTCTGTGCATATTTCCATCATTTTGGAAGGCTAATTATAGAGCTATCACCACTTACAAACAAACATGGATGTCAATGAAAGCAATAAGCTCACTGGATGTCAACAAATAAGCTAGTAACTATATTTCAACGTCTGGAACTATCTTATCACAGTGTCTATCTAATTTAAAAGAGTCTTATAAGTGATCACAAAACTACATGAAGATAAACAAAGTTCCAATGATAATATCCATTTGGTAATGTTGAAAAGCAGAGAAGGATGTTTTTGCAGAAGTTTTTAGTGAAGTAGCACCCGTATCTTTATGGCCATGTAAAATGCCATGACCCTTGATCACCTCATCTTAAAGAAAGATATTGAGAACATTCCCGTTCAGTTTAGTTCTTTCAAGTAATCAGGCATTACATTTTTTCTATCTGCCCTTTATAAAGATCTTGACACCAGCTCATGAATGGCATAAAACCCAAATTCTACAGATTTTTATGTTCCTAAGAAAATAGGAATTTGACTTCTCAATAATGCCAGCAGCCATAGGAGAGGGGAAAGGCTTCTAAATTTGGTAGATATAACACAAAACTAAAAATCAATGCAACAAATAGTCAAGAATATTAAATAGATCTTAAAAGATTTTTATCATAGTTCTTCATAGCAAAACGGATAAGAACAAAAACTATTCTGGACAACACATAAATCCAATTTGAAAATAGATTTTACCAATATAACAACCAATGGTACAGTCAACTGTCTCCATCCTCGATTAGTACATAATAATATCCTAACATGTAAATTGTTGCTCTCTTGCCGGTTAAGAAAATCGGAAAGCTCTCCCTCTTAGTTCATGCAGTTATCAACCATCGCAAATCGACCATCAAACAAGATCAACAGAATTTTATTGGAAACAATTTTAATATGCGACGCAAGAGAACTTTGAGATCTCGTGCCTTCACAAAAACGTTCAGATTATTTGATCCCTAACTTTTCAATAAATGCCATCATAAAGATTCATTTCATAGAAAAGAGAAACCAATTTGATAAAGTCGACTCGATTACAGCCTCTTTTACGTATAAATGACATCAACAATTTGTTTCCATCGAATTGAATACGGCAATCAATTTCCAGACAAAAAAGCCGCTAAGCACTAGAAAGAGGCAAGAGGAGCAATAAAAGCACCAGGATCACAGAAGAGTCTCGGATTAAGGATCCAGTCAAGGAACAAAACAAGGCTTGAAGAAAAAGGGGGAGATGATGATTAGAGAACACACCTCGAATGGAAATCGGCCACAAATTTCCGACGAGGGTTCAAGGACACGAGATAGACGGACGGGAGCGTCGACGAGAGATCGAAGATGTGGAGACGCAGAGGACAGAGAAAGGAGGCGGCTCCGGCGACGGAAGAGAAGAAGCCGACGGCTTCGAAGGCCGTGCGCGTCGTCGGAGGGAGGAGGAGGGACCGATCGAGGAGAGAGAGGGAGAGAGACTTAAAAGGGGGGAGGAGGAAAAGCGAGGCCAGGGGTAAAGCGGACTCGTCGGAATGCGCGTCAGAGTTTAATCCCAAAAAATAGTCACCGATGCGGTGTTCCAGCCAAGACATCATCGAGTAAAGGCATATTTGTTGGTTGGGCAAAACTAGGGGTCCAGCCTTCAGTGACCAATGGGAATGATCCTATTCTTGCTGGAGTCCTCTCCGAGCAGGCAAACCCGGAAATAAAAATAAAAAACATAAAAAAAGTGCGCGTGTTTGGGACAAATTTCATGTGGTAAAATGTTGAAAGTTGGACTTCTTTTGCGTCTCGCGGTGGCTTCGTCGTTTTCTTTTGCTTAAATATCGTGATGGAAGTATCACTATATACTTACTTAATTTGGACGGACTAATTAAGGCTCTATTAGTATCATGATTTTTATATTTAAAAATTTATATTAAAATTTATAAAATTTATAAAATAAATAATCTTCTTTATCCTGATGTTATCAACTATATTAATAAAAAAATATAATTTTAATATTTTTTTATTTCTAACCTATGAGATATTAAAATTATTTTTTATCGATAAAATAATTAAAAATAAAAAATAGTAAAATTATTTTTTTCTCAAAAAGCAATCAATGTCATATGTGTGTTTCCCATTAATACTATTAGGATAAATAAAATTATTTATTTTCTTTTTAAATTATAGAAAATCCAAATTTTTTAGATACAAGAACTATAATACTAATAAGGTCTAAGTATAGGAGCTAATATATAATTATCTTATAAACTTGGTTCTATTAATACTAAAATATTTTATATTAAAATATTTATAATTTTGAAGATGAAATAAATAATCTCATTTGTCATGATGTCATCAATTACATCAACGAAAAACACAACATGTGACACCAATTGTTGGATCGATTTGAAAGTGATGAAAAAAAAAAGAAATTTTAATATTTATTTTATTTCTAACACATAGGTTATTGAGATTTTTTTTATCGATAACATCGTTAAAAATAAAAAAAATATTAAAATCATCTTCATGTGATCCAACATATTATTATGTCACGTATTATATTTTTTATTAATACAATCGATGATATTATAATAAATAAAATTATTTATTTTACTTTTTAAAATTATATAGATTTTAATATAAATTTTTAAATATAAAAGACTATGATATTAATAGGATATGAGTACAAGATCTAATATATAATTAACACCCGGGAATGAGGTGGGGCGATTGAGTGCTGTTCGGCTCAGCAATGGTAGGATCAATTATTTAATGTATTTAACATCAAATTGTGTAATTTCATGTGAACCACCTACTTAAATCTAACACTATGCAACCATTTAATCATCCGAATCAGATTTTAAGTTAACGGTCAGAATCTTAGACGACAGTGGACCCGTCGGAAATTGGTCTGCCACGACGCATCTCCTCATTTGAATTCCTGTGGTTGTCTAGCCTCCACGTGACTCTGCCTTCTTCCTATTTGAATTCCAGGGCAAGCGGAGCTCGAGCTACTTTAGTCCGGCCAATCGTAGCCGGGAACTTTGAGGATGATCGAGCTTGGGACATGAGTCAATCATGAATTGACCGCCAAAACATGGTTCTGGAAATGAGACGAGCCGAAACATTTGATATTATTTTTGGATTGAGTTTGATGTATGTGAAATTTCGCTTATTGTTTCTGGATCTGAAATGACTTCCAAGCTTTTAAATTTCCGTTACTGTTTTTTTCTGTTCGGTATGGGTAAGTGGAAATAATGGCCCGCATGACCAGCCTCAAGTAACTTGAGATAAGTTTCTTAATGGGATATCGACACGTAGTTGTAAGATCAGAGGCTTCAATTATATTGTAAATGTATGATACGAAAGTTATATAATTATAAAATAATAAAATTAAAAAAAATAAAGTAAGAGATATGAAACATTTCAGTGGTTAAGAGAGATGGAGGGTTAGAATCCCACTGTGAATGTTTCCTGATGTTGGATCTGCACGTGACCTCGTCAATCGGAATGAAGCGTTAAACAAAATTGTCATATTTAACAAGCATAAAAAAGTGCATCAGACTAATTAGAAAGTAAAATTCAAGTTCTTCCATTTTTCACATCTCGATAAAGAAAGGCAGAGGGCATGAAAGTTACGTCTCACTTGGATAGTACACGAAGATTCAAATGTCACATGAATGTAGGCGAACGGGCACGGCATTAGGTCGCCAGATTTAGTGACACGAAGTAAGTGGTTTTGACGCACGCACGAAGTCTTCCAAGTAGTATTTATGTAGTCACGTGCGTTAGGGAACGCTAATGTCAGCATCAATTTGTTCACGAGATCAATATCACTAAAAATATACATCAGCACTTTGGAGTTAGTTAGTACTTGCCTTTTATTCTTTTTTTCCATCAAATCCCATTTAAATAAATTAAAAATATATGATTATTTATTTTTAGCTTTAATCATTTAAAAAAAATAGCCTCTTTTTGCATCACTAGACTGTCACATTTTTCGACTACAATGTATTATCATAAAAGACTCAACCTTATTATACTCTCTATATATTTAATTATTCATGAATAAAAAATTATTATTATTAATTTTATTTCTTAATCATAACATTTTTCATTTCAATAAGATATGCATATTTCATTGCATATGTTGCTTGATTTTTGTGTAATACTGATCATATTCACTAAACATCGTTAATTTAGCAACTGTCTTATGATTTTTTAATCTAAATGGCACCCATCTTCACGTCTTCATCCCACTTCTATTAATCAATAATTTCTTCTATGAATATTATCTACATTAATTTTTTCATATTATTGAGTTACCTTCATAAGATTTAACATAATCTATAATATAATCCAACTTTCTACTTAAAAATACATGAAAAATATTTATTGATAGTAAATCTTGCTTTGTGAAGTTTGTAATTTAAAATGCTTTCACTTAGTATGTTATTTACTTTGTCTATTCCATCGATATATCAATTTTTCTATAATATCCAATCTTTCAACACAATATTCGATTCTTTCAACACGATATCCGAACCTATAGCACAAAATCCAATCTTCGATATGTTGATCAATCATTTGGCTCAATATCTAATTTTCGACATGATAATTTTTTAATGTAATGTTTGACTCTCTTACTTGATAATTGACCTTTCGATGATCCAAGTTTGTGATCAAAGTATTTCCTACGTCACTTATCTTAAAAGCATATTAGTCCAATAAATTTATCAATTGATTTCATTATCAAAATTTAAAATTCAACAATCTCTTCCCTTTGATGATGATAACCAATTGATGATGGAGTTATAGCTCCCCGTCTATATGCTATATTAAAATATAATGAACTCAAATTCAAAATAATAATCTTTTAATACTAGTCTTCATTTTAAGTTGAAATAATTTTGATAATAAATTTAGTAATTTTTAATAGTAAAAAATTAGATACATAATTTTAGTTAAACAATATCATAAGTCATCATGTTAAATATACCATAACATAATTTTCCCTATTTAACATCAAAAGATAAAAATATGCTTAGTATTACTTAATCAAAAGGTAAAGATAGATATTGTTACTGCTTCTCTCTATTCATCATTAATAAAAAGAATATACAATCTACTTAGGTGGTGACAATCTAATATGTCTAAGTAAGAAATTATGCATAAAAAATATCAAGACGTTGATGTATGTACTATATCTCAATCAAAATCTAGTCTTGACAAAGCTCAATGTGATTCAATTGAGTTGCTATATAGTCAGAAGATGAAAAAGATGATAGATCCACGAGAGTTCTCATTCTAAAGGGATTAGTAAGAGGAAAATAACTGCCCCTATATATGTGTGTTTGGTATATGCTTAGGTGGAGGAAGATCAATTCTTCTAGGTAATCTAATCCATATTCCATTAATTATAATATACCTTAATCTTCTTAATAGATTTCTATTAATGATATTGAGTTTATCTAGTTTCATGATTTCTTCCTATGGTGAAATGGGTATGTCATGTGTATATAAAAATCTAACAATCAGGCCTCCAAATAGAAGCATCATATCCTTATCAAATATATCAATCATGTTTTAACATACAAGGTAACCAAAGCTACAATCATATAATGTGATAATTCAATATATGGTGCCTATTTTCAGAGTATTAACTTCATCAAGATGATATTGTTTAGGAAGCAAAAAATAAATTAAGATATGATATAGTAATTTTATGTTAAATGGTAAAAGATGCTCGAGATAATAAATAAGTTAGGGTTTCAAAAATAATATCAATGGTCTCATGATAGGTGACCCTAAGGACTCGATGTCGTATTGTCTTAGGAAAAAGCAACCTTATATTTTTTCTATAATATCTAAGATGTCATAAATTATGCTGTTTATGATAGGTACATGATGCCCTAGAAGATAAATGGATATCCTATCTTGAGTAGTCTAGGGTAAATTATTATAAAATATTTTGAGTAGTCTAGATTATTATAGATTATTATAAAATATTTTGAGTAGTCTAAGGTAAATTAGTTCACTACATATAGATTTTCATCTACATATAGATTATTATAAAATATTTTGAGTAGTCTAGGGTAAATTAGTTCACTAAATTAAATAATATGAAAGGCATTTAAATTAGTAAATTATTGAATTGTTTCTCGTTTACCAAAATCTTCTAAGTCTATATATTTTCCTTTATGGATAATTTTAGATTTCTTGAAAATCTTATTATATGTTCATAGGAATCAAATAGATTGATGTCATAGGTTATATATATATATATATATATATATATATATATATATATATATATATATATATATATATATATATATATATATATATATATATATATATCTTTCCTTTATCCTTTCATGATCTTTTAGGTGTTATGAAGACTATAATATGTATTACAAAAATAAGAACAAGAATAAACTACAAATTGAGAATAAAAGGAAGATTTATAGATTATCCTTATAGTCTAGACTTTTACTAAGTTAAGTCTCTTTCTTGATTACTAACAAGATTGATTGAGTTCTAAACTTGATTCTTATCTTATAAAATGAGGGATGACACTCCTAGGCTTTAGATAAGTGAAAAGGAAGAAAAGATCTTGAAGAGATATTTAAAAGAGATCTAAAGGGTGTTTTAGAGGAGGAAAGGGTGAAAGAGGGTTGTGGGGGACATTTAGAAGAAGGTTAGAGGAGGGAGAGGTCGACTAGGGAAATGAGAGAGGTTTGGAAAAAGGTTTGGGGCGATTTTATCGCTAGCCCTAATTTTAAAAGAGGATGAGTTGGTTGCTATTACCACTACACAAAAAGCACTAGCAATAGTATTGCTAGTCCAATGGTGCTACTATGATCATCTTTTTTTTTTTTTAGCTTTCATAAAATAATATCAAAATTCACATATTCAAGTTTAACATGCTTAATTCCTTTCTAATAAAATCAAATTATTCCTCACTCAGTGATTTAGTAAAAATATCCAATAGTTGATATTTTGTGTCAATGAAATATAAAGCTATGTTATAATTGTTTATATAATTCCTAATGAAATGATGTCTAATATCAATGTGCTTGGTTCTTCAAGAATGTTGAATAGGAGTTTCTGATAAGCAAATTGCATTAGTATTATCACACTTTATATGAATGTTTTTGAAGTAAAGTTCATAATTTTCTAAGGTATTTTTCATCCAAATTATCTATATATAATATGCACCTTTCACAACATATTTGACTTCAACCGTAGATAGTGCGATAGAGTTTTACTTCTTAGATAATCAACAAACAAGTATATCACCTAAGAATAAACGAATTTCAGTGGTAGCTTTTTTTTTTATCAATTTTACATATTATAAAGTTAGCATTAACATAGGCAATCAAATCAAAAAATTTAGATTTAGGATACTATAATCTAAAATTAGGTATTCCTTTTAAAAATCTAATTTTTTTTTACTATTTTATAGTAAGATTGTTTAGGGTTAGACTAAATTTTGTACAAAACCAAATATTAAATATTATATCATGCCTAGTTGCAATAAAGTATAGTAAACTATTTATCATGTCTCTATATATTTTATGATAAAAGCATTCTTCTTCATTGTCCAAGTCTAGTTTAGCAGAGATGTTTATTGGTGTTTTGATAGCTTTAGCATTATATATGTAAAATTATTTTAATAAATCAAGACATACTTGATTTGACTAATGAAAATCTCATTATTTAGTTACTTAATTTGTAATCATAGGAAAATTATCAATTCATCCATTAAACTCATTTTAAAATTTTGGCTCATTCTGTTAGCAAATGATTCATATAAATATTTATTAGTAGAACAAAAAATGATATCATGAACACAAATTTGTATAATAAGAAAATTATTATTAAAATATTTAATAAATAATGTAGTGTTGACCTTATCTTTTGAAAAATTATTTTGAATAAGAAAGGAGCTAAGTCTCTCATATCAAGAGGCTTGCATATCCATTTAAAATAATTTAAGATTTTTAAAATATACATAAGTAAGAAGTATCCTTGTGGCTTTAAGTCTAGCTATAAGAGTAAAGATTTCTTCATAGTTTATACTTTCTTGCTTATCTTGCTTATTCCTAAAGACTTGTTTAGTACTAATCATAAGATGATCACAAGGTCTAGGAATAAACAACAAAACTTTGTTTCTTTCGAATTGATTTAGCCTTTTATGCATTGTTGAGGACCATGAGTCATCTTTAAGAGTATCATCAATGCATTTAGGCTTAATAAAGAGACAGCATTTTTCATAAATATTTTTTAATGAAGAATGAGTTTATATACCTTTTCATATATATTCAATAATTAGTTCCGTGCATTTATATATTTCTATTTTTTAGATAATATTTTTTTGGAAACAAATGTATCCGAGTTGCTACGGAGAGTAGAATATTCATTCAAATTTAATTTATCAAATTTAAAATTATTATCAAAATTATTTTTCTTAGTTTCAAAAAATTCATTAAAAATAACATGAATAGCTTCTTTAATGACTAAGGATCTCTTATTGAAAACTTGATAAATATTAAAGATAAAGGATATCCAAGAAAAATACTTTTATTAGATTTTACATCAAATTTTTCTAGGACTTTCTTATCATTTAAATAAAATATTTATAACAAAAAATTTTCAAATATGAGATGTTGAGTCCTTTATTATTTTATAATTCATAAGAAGTTTTAGATAGATGAGGTCTTATAAGAATTATGTTCATGACATAACATGTGATGTTAATGGCTTCGATCCAAAAGTATTTGAGTAGACTATGTTTATTTTGCATTATTTTTACTATCTCTTATAAGCTTTTATTTTTTCTTTCAACAGCTTCATTTTATTGCAGATTTCTTCGAGTGAAAAAATTATGGTCATACTCATTCAAATTATGAAATTTATAAAAATCATGAATTTTAAATTTACTATAATGATCACTACGAAATCATAAAATATTTTTTTTTATTTTAAACTAGTTTATAAAATTTGATAAAATATTTAAAAAAATATTTTTATATGTCAAGAAATATGTTTAAGTATATCTACTATAATCATCAACAATCATAAAACATATTTACTATGTCGTAGACTTGTGATATTAATAGGTCCAAATAGATTCATGTGAATTAGTTGCAATGGTCTAGATGTATTTATTTGATTTTTGAGTTTAAGGTTACTTTTTATATGTTTTCCTAATTGGCATGCATTATAAATTTTATTTTAGGCATTCCTCTTATAGATTTTTTCGTTCCAATTTGTGAATTTAATTTTATATTAACATGTCCTAGTCTCTTATGTTAAAATCATGCATCATCATTTAAAATCATGCATCATCATCATGATAGATTTATTCTTATTTAGTATTTCTATGATGTAGAGATTTAAATTTAATATTATATCTATTATCATAAAGTTGACTATTGCTTATTAAGTTGTGTTTCAAACCATCTATCAAATAACATATCTTTAATCAAGAGATTTGATTTGTTACAAATATTTCTAATACTAATGGTTCTTTCCTTTATTGTTGATTCCGAAGTTAACATATCCTCCGTACCGGCTAGTGAGCTTTGACAAGTTTATAGGATTTTCGATTATATGCCTTGAGCATCTAATATCAAGATACTATCTTTTGCTCTTAGTTCTTGTTTGAAGACATACTTACAAGAAAGAGTTGTTTGTTTTATGTACCCATTAAACTTTGGGTCCTTTATGATTTGATTTATTTTTTTTATTAAATAATTTTTTATTCAAGAACTCAAATTAATTTATAATGAGTATAGTATAGGTATAGTGATAAATTTTTTTATAAAAAATACATTTAACTTTAGGAGAAATATGTAGTTTGAGTTTAATTGATGTGAAACCGATATATTCTTTTCTAAAGACACAACCTTGTTTAGCAACAATTAATTTATTTTTAATTTTAAATATTTAATATTTATCATAAAAATATATTATATTATATTATTACTATCTATTGATTCTTCTAAGTAATATTCTAGTTTTTCATTCATGATAATTAGATTTTTTTTTATTTTTCGTGATTTTTGAAGTAACTTTTTTTTATTCAAGATTAGATGGCTTTAAATCTTTATATTTGAAATAAAAAGTACAATACGTTGATATATATTCGTTATATATAATTTTTAATATATCAAATCCGTCCATTTCCAGACTTGAGTTGAAGATAATAAATAGTCTGCCACACGATCTTGTCATTGACCTTCCAATTTGAAATCTAAATACAACTTACACAATCGATGGACAAGTCTTAAGCCATATGCATATGTGGTCAGGTGGTCAGCTTTCCAACGAAGAGTTTGGACCTAAACCTCAAAATCAGTTTGAAACATTCGAGTCTCGAAGCTTCAGAAGTTGATTCTCCATCTGGTCTTCGCCTCACTCTCGTCTCTCTACAACATTGGTTGGACACTCACTCTGAGATAAGTTACAGGCATTCGGCAAATATCATAAAAATCACAGCACCTTATCAATAATTTTAAATAGATTTCCACCATCACGTATGATTAGAAGATCCATCCCTTCTATCCTTATTTCTCCCTCCTGGCACAGTAACCTGTCACCAAAAATACACATCATCTAAGCCAAGGTTCCTTAGCATGAAGTGAGGAATATTCTTTTGAGGGAACATCGATACTGTGAAAAGAGTACCTTTGCCACATTTAGGAATCGACTTAAAAGATCAATACATGAATCTTACATCAACTTTCGATAATGTAATAATAGCCACCTAAATACTTATCTGCATCTTCGAGTAACATTTCCAATTCGTCTTTTGTGCATCCCACAGTTGGAATGTTGTTTACGTAATTGAGGATGCTGCTGGTCTATTAAATTTCAATCTTTAGTCTGACACTACTTGATATTTATTTTTATTTTTATTTTAATCGTTTTATAATTAAGAAAAAAAATCCAAAGTTCTGTTTTTAATTTAGAAAATTGGATTGTTTTATTCGTATGACCTTAGATCGGAAATAAATGTTTTCTTTTTCTCCACAAAAAAAAAATTAATTCCAAAATTTCCAGATTTAAATTTATTTTTTTAAAAAATTAAAGTTTAAATTTTCTATAAAAAAATGGATATTTTCCAAAAATGTGTAATTTAGAAGTCTTCAAAACTTACAATTTAAAATTTAAAAAATAATTTAATATCCAAGTCAGTATAGTAAGTTCTAACAGAACAATATAATACAATTTTTGAAATAATTTCTAAACCAAAATTACCAAAAAAAATAGAAAAATCAGGAGTATTACTAAAATTAGAATAAACGAATTTTATGTTTTTCAATCGGAAAGAGATCAATAATAATAATTATTTTATTTTATTTTATGAATGGAAAAAAATTTAATTTGTTTAACTAAATGCATAAATAATAATCAAAGCAAATCAAACAATTAGCAGTCTATTAACAAATGAATAGTTGCAAAGTTATAAAGTGGAATCTATCGATGCTTATAGCATCGTTAATAAAGATTTTGATAATTTATCGTAAGGTTTTGACGGCTCGAATTTTTTAAAAAGATAATTATAAAGTGCAACATAAATTAATAATAAGCTCTGTAAATGGATGCACAATTTGTTAAAAGCTAACCCAATTGTTTTTTTTATTGACAATACATCAATCAACTAATGGATCAAATATAATGGCAGTATTTGCAATTAAATTTGAAGTGAAAGATAGCTCATTTTTAGATTCTTAATTAGCAGCTGGTGTAAAGATTTACCTTAGAATGTCAGAACAGATTAAAAAATATTTTTTTTTCTAAACTAATAAAAAAATTAACTTTATATGGAAGACTTTCAAAATAAGTAAACATTGTGTCCTTAGTGACTCAAACATAAATTTGGATGATGAAAATGTAAAAATTATTAACATAAAGGAATCGAAAAGAAGGGAAAACGAAAACAAGAAATAATGAAAATAGTATATGAAATTTTTTATTTTTGTTACTCAATCTTTAATTTTTAATTTAAAAAAATAAATCTTTATTTTGTTACTAAACTTTGCTCAGTGGTTCCGAGAATGAGCTGTTCTTCATTGTTCAATTATGCGATCATCGTGACTTTCGATGTTGAACACATGAATTTGAACTTTTCCAAAGTCAGATAAAGAAAACAAAGAGTTGCTCTCGACCAACATTAGTCTGAAGAAGAAGATCGTCGCATTCCTCAACCCACATACTTTGTTACTTCCAATAATAAACCTGCAGCAACCTAAAACATCTATACAACATTATGATGAAGATATTCAACGAAACTCTTATCCTCCCGGAGTCTTTTTAACGCACCGCAATGAATTTGTCGGACTCTTTCCCTCGACAGATTCATCAGTCTACCAATTTCGTCACATGATCGAACAGTTTCACCGTTCAATCCATAATGCAATCTTACGATGTACTCTTCCCTATTGCTTAAAGTCTTGAGAGCTTTCTCCAAATTTTGCAACAGTAGTTGTCTATCTACGACTGTCTCCGGTCTACGATCATCTCGTGCAGGGATGATATCCTGAAACCAAAGGATAGAAGTGAAGAATCGTGGGAGCAAAAGCTATTTTGTTTCACAAAGAATAAACAGTAAATATGACCATGAGACGGAGCCCCTCCTTTCCCACTTGATCAATTGAGATTGGAGGCCTACTTCTCTCGGAAACAAGTCGCACGTTGGAAACATCCATGTCGATGAGGTCTGCTACTTCTTTATAAGTAGGCGATCTCCCTAGTTGTCTTCTCAACGATGAGTTAGCTTCTGCAACCTTGTTCATTGCTTCACATAAGTTCCCCTGCACGAATCCTTACATGCACATTTATCATACCTCCAAATTTGAGGGGCTATGTACTAAGGGTATCACCACTCACCGGCAATCTGATGAGTCTTGATTTGTTAGCTATAGCTCTAACAATTCCCTGCTTGATCCACCAATAAACATATGTTGAGAGTTTGTATCCTTTCGTATGATCAAATCTTTGTGTGCCTCGAAGGAGTCCTATGCATCCTTCCTGAAATAGTTCTGTATGATCAATCACTTGGGAAACTTTCTTTTGCGTTCGTTTTTTATTGGTATCTTTGTTCGATCTCCAGTAAAAACATACTCTTCTTCTTCTGAAAAGAAGTAATGAATTTTATTGCCTTTTACTGATTCAATAGATTTGTTACAGGCATTGGTTGTCTTTGCATGATCTTGCTGTCTACTTAAAAGACAATTCAACATAGTAAGTTTTTGTAGCCAAAATTGTATCCTAATATTTAGAAAGAAAAAAAAAATATATAATTTGTTTCATGTAAGAAACATCAAAGCTTAAATTTACATAAAGAAACTAAGGGTATAAAGGAGGTCACAGGCAAGTTTAATAGATTTATAACAACACACATTGCTGGTGACGAAGTCAACTCAGATAGGCTTTTCTCTTTGAGAAACACCAATAATCATCATATACTCTTTGATGATTTAAGAGAATTTGATTGCAGGCACTAAGCACTAAGGTTTAAAATCTTGTTGTTAGTCGTTTCTTTACTGTTTTACAGAAACCAGTTCTTGATCACTAAAACTGCTACTGAATTTTGTTTTTATTTTTAACATCAATAATGAAACAAAATTTGTTTTTTATATTATGAATCATATATTTAATATATACGTAAAGAATTTCCAAATTTTCATGAAGTTAGCACATACATACGCTACACGTACATCACAAGTACATTAAATCAAAAAGTTTGTAAATAATGAACTTAATAATTAAACAAGTCATACCTTTTAGAAGGGCAATTAGTGGTGTCAAAACAATTTTTGCTGCAAAAGTGGAACAGTCTCACAATATCACTTGGTTGGAGATCCATATTATAATTTTGAAGAATCCATGAAGTCTACTGCTGTTATGGCCTTTGACAATGATAGATTGTGTCACTACTAAATCAAACAAGCCATAATACGGATTGCTTGGTTACTAAGTTTACTTCTGATTCTAATCACAATATCAGTACCAGTAGGCACTATGGCGACATGGTAGGTATGAATAGACAACATTGTAACATGTGATCTGATGTGATGATGGACACACTTTTTAACTCAATCTCAGCAAAACTCAATTCTGAAGAGTTATTATCTGAGTTTTCTCTATCCTTATTTTTTTTCCTTAAATTAATTACGTGGATGACATTAGTAAAATATTATTGCTCTATGCAGACTCTATCTCTCGGTGTCTGAAAAACTCGATAGTGCTGCCACCATCGATGTTGTTGTTAGATGTGCTACTATTCATCTTATTCAGAAGTTTTAAGTCAACTAAGAATAAGTTTTGTCATCCTCCTCAAAATGTTGCTCATTAAAAGAATTTAATAGTTTTAAAAAATATTATTATTTACAGTATTTTTAAATATGGATAGTAGAGTATTTTACGGATTAAGATAATATAAAGATGACTCTTGAGAAATTTAAAAAGGGACAACTCTTCGAAAAACGTAAAAAAATTTTAAAAATTACTCAAGATATAATAAACTATGATAGACTAGCATTGTCCGTGTTATGATAAATATGATTTGATTAATACATCAGCATCCTATGTCGTTAGCACATCAGTATTTATGATTTCTTATTTAGCTACAACTTTCTTGTCACGTGTCCAAATCATTAATTGACCTATGTTTAGGCTAACTTCGTATGAGTGACATACTAAACTAATAAATGGTTCAATATCTATTGTGGATAGTTATAATCGATATAACAAATAAGTGCAATAACCTATGGTTGACAAAGGTGGTTGCAATTGATTCTTATTAACGAACGTGCTCCACCCTTCGCCCTCTTAGCCCTGTGACTACTATAAAAAGGGTTGCACAAGTACACTCAAGATATAAAATAAAATAAAATCTAACTCCTCCAACTAGTCTAATTTATTCAAATTGACTTACTAACTTAAGCGCTAGAAGAGTGTTCTTGGGATAGCCCCCCGACTTAGTTTTGTAAAGATCATACACCTAGCTTGGTGAGTTTCCCCCAAGACTAGCTCGAAAAGGAATCCAAAATCAATCCTAATATTTTGGTACTAAAAGGAGGGTTAACTATTATGTCTCAAGGGAATCTTACAAGACCATCTTTCACCCTAAGGACTTTGAATCCCCAAACCTCATGGCCCGACCTCGATAGCTTTGAATTCTCTCAATCAGAATCTTCCAATTTTAATAATTTTGAATCAGGGTTTGATGTGAGCATTAGCCTCAACTTTTTTCATCAATTTTTTCAAGATCCGACTTTAAACCAACCACCTCCTACAATAACCGTGGCTATTCCTATAGAAACTTTCTACACTCTATTTCAGCAAATGTAAGTTGTAATGGGAATAGTCTAAATCATCACTTTATACATTCTTTAAATTACGTAATTAGCTCATCAAACTCCACCTATATTTACGGCTCTTATTCTTGCCCCTACTCCGCCACCTATACCCATCTTGAGCCTAGTAGTTGAGACGTCCTTGGCTCAGATCCAAGCATCACCTAAGTCACCTCCTCCACTAGCAACTCAAAGCCAAATCTCATTGCTAGAACCAAAATTTGTGAATGAGTCAGTCGATCAACCTTCCAATTGGGCCCAAGTGTTGAATCTAGGATTTAGATAATGAAACTAATTGATGAGTTTATTGGACTAATATACTTTTGAGATAAGTGACATAGAAAATACTTCGATTATGGACTCGAACCATCAAAGGGCCAATTGTTGAGCAAGAGAGTCGAACATCATGTCGAAAAATTATTATGTCGAACATTAGACATCGAGTCGGAGTATTGGTCGACGTGTAAAAAAATCAAACTTCGTGCTAAAGGTTCAAGTATCATACCGGAAGAATCATATATTGCATCAGAAGATTCAATGTCATAGGAAAGTTGACATGCTAGTGGAATGGGTGACATACCGAAGGAAAGAGTGATGTGCTGAAGGTTTGAATGAAGTGTCGAAAGATTAGACAACATGCTGGAATAGTATACAATGTGTTGAAAGCTTCATAAATATGTTGTACATGTGGTTGATTTATCAAAGTCTTGATCGAGTTCATTATGGGTTAATGTGAGTTCATATTGGGTTAAAACCATAGCAACTTGTCAAGAAAGCAATTGAGCTTGAACCCAGGTTGAATTCGGTATGTTAGAAAGCTAAGCTAGTGGTCTAAACCATATCTTGGTAGTGGTATCGCCAAACCTAAGTGGTAGTACCATTTGAGTCGGCTGACAAACATTATTTATGTTTTATCAACTGATGGTGGTACTGTCTATGCAGCCTTTCTGATAGTAGTAGCACCTAGTTTGGTGGTAGTATCACCTAGGCCAATTATAGTATTGTTAGAGTCCATATTTGTAGCTTGGTTATGATGGTAGTACTATCCAATGTTGACAATAGTACAACTCGTATCTTAAAATTTTTGAAGATTTAAATTTTTTGCTCTATTTTTGAAGCCTTTTGGGGCCTATAAATATCCTACTCAAGTTTGGTTGATGGAACATCTATTCCTAAGTTAAAAAGTATTATAAACTCTTATTTTGAGTATAGTTTAAGTCTCTTCCTTCTTTTGAATTTGGTTATAATTATAAGTTGTAGGAGGTGAGATACATTGTATAAAAAGAGAGTATGAAGATTATCTCCTTAACTTGTAAAAGGAAATTGTTGTAATAAGGGTAATTGATCTTCACCTATTAGAAAGAATATCAATAGTGAAAGTCGGTGACCTCGAGGAATTAGGAGTGGATGTAGGTTAGAAAGACCAAACACTATAAATTGGTTTATCTTTCTGTACTTGCTCTTTACTTGTGACTTAGTTTTGTTCTCTTTACTTGCAATTTTAACTTGATCAATCGAGTTTATAAAACATGTTAATTTATTGATCGAGTTTTAAAATTAATTTAAAATATAATTGTACTAATTCAACCCACTCTTAGTGTCATTAAGTTTTTAACATTAAAATGGATCAGTAATTAGTAAACATTTGTAAAAAAATAAAGCAAGGAGAGTAGCCAAAAATGGATTCATATTTGTGGTTCCCTTCATAGAAGATATAAATAAAGAGCCAATTCCTCAGAGCTTTATCTTCATATGTTGCATGTTTATGAAGGGACAACTGATCCTTTGGGGCACATAGTTATATTCACTTCACAAATAACCCTTTATAGGATTATAAACTCTTTTACATGTCAAACTATTCCGACAACCTTAAGAGGAGCAACACACAAAGTGGTTTGTTAAGCTTCCCTTAGAGTTGATCTCATCCTTCAACAATTAGCCAAAGAATTCAAGCACGGTTTCATCAACTATAGGCTCCCAAAAAAACCCGCAACTTCTCTCCTTGCTATGCATCATGAAGAAAAATAGCTCTAGAAAGTTACACGAGGAGATTCAATGATGATATTTGATAAGTCATATATCTGACCCCCTCTATTCTCATCAATGCATATATTGGTGGCCTCCAACTTTTAAAGTTTTTCTACAAAGTCATCATTCAGCCCTTCAATAACTTTTTCAGAGCTATTGCAAGAAGCCAACCATCACATTGTTACCGAATCAGTTATTGCTAACAAAAAGAAGAGTGAGGCTAAGAAAATAATAAAAGAGGGAAAAGTCTCGCATCCAAATTTCATAGAAAAGCTAAGATATGATAAGCCAAGAGGAGATCAACCCCCTCCTCAACAAGAGTTCATGCTACTCAATACTTCCTACATTGAAATATTTATGCATATTTGAGAGAATGGATCTTGAAGACACATCGATGCTTGAGGGCTCCACCAACAAGGAAAGGTATGACTAAATATTATCGTTTTACCAAAACTATAGACATGATATCGAAAATTACTGTGTCTTGAATAAGCAAATTGAAGATTTGGTTAGAAAAGGATACCTCAATAAGTTTCTCTATTGGATTTAAGAATCCTCACCAAAATTTTGAAGCCCAATTGAACGATAAATGGATTTGATTGTGGGACCATAATTTTTCCACCCAAAAGATGTATACAAGAGAGCCTCAATTAAAAAGATTCTACCCCAATGGAGATCTGCCCATTATGTTTAGAGAAGAAGAGACTAAGCAATTAGATCTAGAGCACGATGATATGTTAGTAGTTTCTCTCAAGATTGCAAATTCATTAGTTAAAAATGTTATAATTGATACAGAGCTCAACATATATATTATATCATAATGTCTTTTAAAAAAATTAGCTTGTTGGCTAAGGACCTTTAGTCCATCTCCTCCACCTTCACTGGGTTCACAAGAGAGTCAATCACCCTATAGGAATTATCAATCTTTATATAATTTTTGGATCAGTGATTATACCAAGATTATAAAAACCAAGTTTCTGGTAGTCAATATCCTCTCAACTTATAACACCATTATCAGGTGACCTACTCTCAATAGAATCCAAGTAGCTGTGTCGACCTATCGACCTATTATATGACACTCAAGTTCTCAATCAATTTGGGAGTATGGGAGACCAAAAGTATCCCCAAAAAATCTAGAAATTCCTCTGAACTTGGAACGGCCAAATTGCATAATTAAATTAGGGGTCAAACTTTACTCATGACAGAAAGAAGGAGCTCATTAACTTCCTGTGATTGAATTTAGAAATATTCATATAGTTAACTAGTGATATGCCTTAAATAGATCCTCGATTCAACATCAACTCAATATAAACTCGGAATACAAAACGATCTATCAAAAACCTCAAAAGATTTGCTCCCAATCACTAGTATACCATAAAAGAGGAGGTTGAAAAGCTCTTGTAGGCTAGCTTCATCCACAAGGTCACTATCCATAATGGCTTGCTAATGTGGTCCTCGTCAAGAAGAGTAATGAAAAATAAAGAATATACATTAATTACACTAACCCCAATAAGACCTATACAAAGGATAGTTTTTCCCTTCCTCGAATCGATTAGCTTGTCGACTCCACCTCTAGACATAAGCTGCTAACTTTCATGGATTCTTTCTTTAGGTATAACTAGATCAAAATAACACCGGAGGATAAGAAACACACTACCTTCATTACCAAGAAAGACTTATATTGTTATAAAGTCATATCAATTAAAAATGTAAGGGCAACCTATTAAAGGATGGTCAATAAAATATTCTAGCACCAAGTTGAAAGAAACATAGAGGCCCATATAGATGATATATTAGTAAAGAGCTACACTATCGACATACACTTGGTTGACTTAGGGTAAATGTTTGCCACTATCAAGTAATATCGGATGCTATTAAATCTGACCAAGTATGCATTTGGTGTAAGTTCATACGAATTCCTAAGGTTCATGATACATCAGCAAAGGATAGATGCAAACCAAAAGGTCTAAGCCTTTATCAACATGAAGCCTCTAAGCTCCATTAAAGAGGTTTAGCAACTAACTGGTTGGATCGCAATGCTTAGTCGATTCCTATCTTAAATAGGTGATTGATGTTTACCATTCTTCAAAATTCTAAAATGCCTGATAAATTTTTAATGGGTTGGGAAGTGGGGGGCATGCATTATAATATTATAATAAAAGTTAAAATTTAAATGTCACTGAGTATTAGATGTCACGAGCAAAAGTATGCAATGTAAGTACAAAATGATTTGATTGGCGATTGGCATATATGATTTTATTTTTTAGTTGAAGTTAAATCAATGGCATATATGACATATATGAGGCTCGTGACATCAATAATTTCCTGACCAAATTTTATAATACTCTTCAACTCGAAAAGTGGGGGGCATGTGTTATGATAAATATGAGTTAGACTAACATGTCAACATCCTATTTATGTTACTTTGTTTGGCTATGGCTTCCTTACCACATGTACAAATTATTAATTGATATGTCCAGGCTAACTTACTACGAGTGACATAGTAAACTAACAAACGGTTCAACATCTATTGATGGTAGTTACAATCGATATAATAAATATGTGCAAGTAATGCTAGGTTCAGCAAAGGTGGTTATGATCGATTCTTATTAACGAATTATGTAACGCTCCCCCTCCCCCCCCCCCCCCAAGGTGCCCACTATAAAAAGAATCACACAAGTATGCTCGAGATATGAAAAAAAAAAAATCTAATTTGTTTGACTTATTTAATTAGTTTGAATCGACTTTCTAACTTGAATATTAAAGAGGTATTTTTAGGATTTTCATGGTAAAAAAAGTCGCACAAGTATGTTCGAGACACGAAAAAAAAAGGAATACAATTCATCTGACTTGTTTAACTAGTTCGAATCAACTTCCTAACCTAAGTATTAAAGAAGCATTGTCAGGATAACCGCCGATGATTTTCCTTTAACACCAGCTTTAAAAAAAAATCTGATGGGACTCAAGTTAGCCTCCAACTCAGTTAACCTAAAACGGATTCTAACAATAAGTTAATACCATAGGTAAATCGGATGAAATAGACAAGTGTTTGTATTTTATGCGCCTCTGATGATTGTCCTAGTAATCATCCGGATGATGCATAAACAGTGAAACATTATCTCTCCAATCTCATATTCGAACAATATATTTAAAATACTACTATCAAGGTCGTGTAAATTTAGTTTTCTTAGGCATCCAACTTTACCCTGAGAAAACATTGGGTTCCTTGAGGCCTTGTGCACATTTGTCTATATCAGAAAAACTTGTAGTGAGATGTTGCATCAGCTATATTTTTCCACCATAATAGTCATGATCATGGTGTCCCGATAATGATCATGGTAGTACGCTAGCCCGGTGCTTCGTCTAACAAGTATCCATACATGATTACAACTTATAAACCATAGTTGAATACAACCTAGATCGTATCTACATGCGTTTTGACTGAATCTGCATGCATTTAGCCTAAATTTATATAGCTAGGGATCAATCCATGTGAAACAAAGTTAGATAACCACTCATTAGTATAAGATTATGGGTATCAAGTCTGGATACATATTTAGACGATATCAATGCCAACATTGGGTAGATCTTGCAGCCAACTAGTTTAAATCTAAGAAGATGATCATGCTTGAATCAGTAGGTAGGTATCTAGATTGAATCCTTACCTAACAGCACAAATCTTACTTGGATTTACAAAGATCTAGCTTAAATTTATATAGAATTATTATAAACAATCATGCACTTAAAACAAAAAATCATGGTCAAAACCATAACTACAAAATGAAAGCATCACTCAAGAAATTTAAGCGAAAAACTTTTGAGTTTATCTATCATCTTATTTCTGAAAGTTTTAAGACTCGTACTAAACTTTCAGAAATAAGAATTTAAGCATGGCTCATCTTCCTTCCAGTGAGGTGGATGAGTCAAACATAATTAATTAGAAATAAGAATTGATCTTATTACGAAGCATACAATAGGAATAGCTAAGTTCTTGAGGTTGCACTGTTAATAGACTATGGAATTACTTTAATTTATCATCTAAATAAGATTGTGACGAACCTGGATGAGGTCTTGGATGGTCAGGCCTTTCCCTTGATAAGTTGCTGCAATCGAGACCACAAGCCGCTTGTAACTCAGGGTGATTCTCTCTTTGCTCTCTCTTGCCCTGAGAAAAGCCTTTTCACTTCTTCTCTTCATCCTACCATAATGTGCAACATTCTCTGAATCCAGCGAACTGCATCCCCTCAACAGTTGCGCTTCAGTATCCATCATGGCCTCTTCCTGGCGTCACCATTCCAGATGTAACTGAACAGTATAGTGCTCGAGCAGACAAAAAAGCTTTAATTGGATTAACATTGAAGGCACCAACGAAGCATTAAAACAAAAAAAACAGAGTAGTTCATCTCTTCGGAAGGCCCTGTAATTTATTAGGCTTGATTCGGATTTGAAAAGGCAAGCTTAAACACCCCTATGCTGTGCTTGGAATATAAACTAGTTAGGCTTGAGATTGAAGCTATGAATGAAACTCGAATTCAATTAGTTCGGGGTTGCATTTATCCAAAATAGAGCTAATTCCACAGTGTTTATATTCGACTCTGCTTAGAACAGGGTTAGTTTAGGCTCGATCAGTTCAAGTCGAGCCTGGTTGGTGTGTTAGGCTCGATCTTCTTGCATGTATCCTTCGATTTGGTTGCTAAGACGGTGAGTTCAGTGTTCTTTTTATTTGAATCAAACACATGCAAGATTGAAAACAGGAATCGATCTGAAATTGAGGATAGAAGATGATTCCTACTTTGAGATAGCAAGAGAACTCAGCTTCTTGTCGGGATGTAAGATATTTTGATCGCTCCGATCTCGAAGAGCATGTTTTACCTAAGAGAAACCTGCTCGCAATCCCATCCTCCTCACTGTCGTCGTCAACGCCTGACAACCCAGCAGCCTTGCTCCTCTTCCTCCTCCGACGCCTCCGCCGCTCGGTCATTGCGTTGTCCCCGCAACGTCTTTCATCAGAGCCTTCTTCTTTCCTTCGCAGCAGCAGCGGCAGTTCGCGTCCAGACTGCACTGGCGTTATCTCCTCGAAAGCTGTCGCCGAAGAGACTGATTCCTTGGCAACTTGCGCGGCCACCCGTGAGAGATCGACCGCGTCTTTGATGGCGGTGATCGTCGTCGGAGTCCTGGAAATTACTCTGGAACCATGCGAGGAACAATAATTTGATGGAGGTGAGGAGATGACGGTGGTGGGCTGTGACGCCTGAGCTGATGATGATGAGGCCTTCGAGAGCATGACACGGTGGGTTGGGAGTGACAGGGTTGTGGGTGCGCCGGAAGAAGTGTTCACGGAGCATGCACACATTATCATTAGCCGGATGAAAGGGAGGCTGGCTGATGGCGTGCGTTTATGCAGCGGGATTTCTCCTGTTCACGGAGCATTCACGCCACTTGTTCAGACATTTGAAGTAGATAAGGTTATCCCAACTCAATTACATAAATGTGAATTTTCTAAAAAAAATCTGTTTGTATTGCATATTTTTTTAAAAAAATATTTTTTAAAAAAATTTCTCCAAGGAACGCTCTCTATTCTCATATTAGTTTAGGACTCAAGATAATTCAAAAAATCATAATATTTTTTCTTTCTTCAATTCAAATTTATCCTCAAGACTGAGTAGCATCAAACTCTAAAAATTTATCATGCATAGTGGATGAACAAAATATAAAATCCCAGATTTTCTGTAGAAATTTTTTTTTTATCTTTGTGCGAAGATTGATGCATAAAAACATACAAAATCGAAAACTACGTATATGTAAAAGATATGCTACCTAAGGAGATCATATATCCCTGAAAACTTACAGATCTGTGGGAGAAGATGAAGGAAGTCAATTGTCCTCCTCTCTAGCAGTGATCCACATGGTAGATACGACGAAGATGCTCTTCAAATCATTGTATGATCCTCCTCTCTACATGCACTATGTAATCAAGAAGGGGCTGACCTTTCTTACTATCCATACACCCCAAACTAGGGCTATTGGCTGAGGAGGAGAGGAAGAGAAGAGTATAGGAGGTGGCAGCCAAAAGGGTCTAGCCTATGCCCCTTTAGTTCCCTCTTATTTATAGAGGTCCTTGTCAACTTAACCCTAATGGATCTTGCCTAATTGGGTATGGAATCTCCATCAAACAAACCAAACCTCTTAGATTAATGAATCTCTACCAAATATTCTCTCATTCGCTCTTATTATATCTTATCCACAAGATCCAATAATTCAAGAGCCTACTAGATATCCAATAAGATAGTGGCTCTATTGGATATCTCACATTCAAATCTCTACTCGTTGCAACACCTACCATATGTATGTGACCCTTTAGGCCCAATATCGAGCTGGTCATGAGTTATACCTATCAGAACTCCTTCTAGCTTAGTGAATCATTATCACCATAATGATTCACTCGACTTATCGACTACGGATGTACTAGGCCACTACGCCATAGCCCCTAAATGATATAAGGAAATCTAATCCATTGGACATATTTGTCGTCAATTATCATGTATCTATAGTCTCTTATCCATCTAACATCCCAAAGACTGTATACTAGGCATGGTGCTATCAGACCCATACAAAATCTACTCGAGTCTCGCTCCAATTAGATTCTCTCAAAGAACTCCTTCTCTCTTAATCCGAATAACTTTGGCTAAGGATTTACTTAAGCAAGAATACATGAGATATTTCTCTCATTATACCGAGAGTGGATGATCCTTTATTAACACTCAATTTTTCTCATAAAGTTGACTATCACTCTTGACAATCGGTCATGCTAGCACACCAATCTATCCATTATATGGACAGGTATATAGCATACTAATCTATTTAGTTATCTCGATATCCCTCTTGAGTAACCTACAACTAGGATTATTTAGGGTTTGCGTTTAAAGATGAATCGATCTCATTATTGTGGTCTCATCACGATACAATTCTTATTTCACAAATTCATGAATATCACAATATATGCAATATGTAATATAAAGTGAGAAAAATATCAAATAAATAATAAGTAAAAAAAGTGTGTATCATGTCACATATGCCATCACTCACATGATTAGATTACAGGGCACCTATGACTAGCACATGTCTCATTAGAAGTATATCCCCAAAGACTCCTAAAGAAAAGGTAAACATAGATAGGATACTCTATGCCTCAACGATATAATCTATCATATATGCTATACTATATACTATATTTGATATAGCATATGCTCTAAGTATTATGAGCATATATCAAGTGGATCTAGGTTTAAAACACTAGAAGGTAGTAAAGTATATATTTAAGTATTTGAAAAGGATTAATGATCTTTTACTAGTATATGGAGGAAGTAATTTTTGGGTTGAGGGCTACATAGACTCGAGTTTGCAGTCCGATGTCGATGAGAGTAAGTCTAACTTAAGGTATGTGGTCACTGTAAATAGAAGAGTAGTTTGTTGAAAGGGTTCCAAGTAAGATACTATTGTTAACTCGACCATAGAGGCTGAATACATTACTGCAGTAAAAGCAACAAAGGATGAAGTCTAGATAAAAAAGTTCATCACAAATTTACGAGTCATGCTGGGTAGTGAGGAGCTAATTCTCTTATATTACGACAACAATGAGGTAATTGCTCAAGTAAAAGAACCTAGGTCTCATCAGAAGTCCAAGAATGTTCTAATGAGATTCCATATGATAAAAAAGATCATGGCCCATGGACATATAGCAGTAGAAAGAGTTTCATCGAAAAATAACATCATAGATCCACTAATAAAATTATTGTCTCAAATCGTTTTTGAGCTTCACAGGGGTCTGATGAGGATCAAACACATAGGTGATTGGCTTTAGGTCAAGTGAGAGATTGTTAATCATGAGAGTGATGACACGTGTGACATGCTGCGAGTCTTTTTGCTTATTATTATTATTGGTATATTCTCATTTTGTGTTGCTTGTTGCATATATTATAATGTGTTGAATCTCGAATTTTGATGATGAAGTCAATTGTAATTTGTTTAATCTAATCTATATGTTGAAAAAAGTGTGCAGGATTAACTACGATAGCAGTAAGACATAAGGCAAGTGTTGTCCCGGAGTCAAGATCGAGATCTCATTGGGAGTTCGAGAGTTCGTCGGAAGTCCGGACGTTTATCGAAAGTTATGCCGGAACTAATTGAGAAGTCTAAGAGCTTGCCAAAGAAGCTCGTTGGAACTCGCTAAGAAAATCATTGTAAAGTCTAGGAGCTTGTTGGGAGTCCGCCGGAACATTACCAAGAGTTCGTTGGATGTTCGCCGGACGTACACCGGAAGCTCGCCGGAAGATCAATTGACGCACCGAAATAAGAAGCATTGTAATTATGTCTTAATTATCATAGTTAGAATATAAATTAAGTTAGGATTGGGAGGTAATCCCACTAACTTAATTAGGGACCAATTGGGCCCTTAATAGGGCCGAATTGAGCACCTAATTTAGCCCTTGAAAAGATAGCCGGCGGTGGCACCACCTGGAAGGCAGTGTCCCAAGATATCTGGGCGGTGGTATCGCCCAGACTGGGTGGTGGTATTGCCGATAGTGAATGCTGCCAATGGTGGTACCACCACTGTCCGATGGTGGCACTGCCTAGTGTCAGATCAACGGCGTTAGTACCGCCCAGTAACGACGGTGGTACCGCCAATACCCCAAATTCCAAGGATATGACACTTTTTGGTTCCAATTTTGAAGCCATTGGTGCCTATAAAAATCTCACTCTTTTCTGCATGAAAGAGCATGAAAAGTATTGAGATAATCTTGAGTTATTGGGGTGTAAAAGTGTTGTAAACAAGTGCTAGAGTCCTCCTCCTCCCTTTCTAAGTTTTGAGATCATTCAAGAGAGGTGTGAGACTTGTAAGAGTTCTCTCCTAAACCTTTGAAAAGGAGAAAGCACTGTAAAAGAGGTGGTTGGTCTTCAACTATTGAAGGAAGGCCTTTAGTGGATGTCGGAGGCCTCGTCGGAGGAGGAATCCGAAAGTGGATGTAAGTCACGTTGACCGAACAATTCTAAATCCTGGTTTGCTTTCATTTGAGCAATTTACATTACTACAAATCTCCTTAATCCTCTCTTGCACTTTTATGAAAGCTTTCAAGTTCTTAATCTCTCCGAAACGATTGAATCAAAACCATTTTCATCGAAATCAGTTTTAATCGAAACAAATATTTTTTTGAAATTATGAAAGTTTTCGCTGCACTAATTCACCTCCCCTCTTAGTGCCGCTCTTGATCCTAACAATTGGTATTAGAGTAAGATTCACTCTCATTTGGTTTTAAACCCAAGAGAGATGGCATTTGCTGACAACCTAGAGGGCCATTCAATTACACGTCTGCCCATGTTCAATGGGATGGATTATACATATTGGAAGACTAGAATAAGAATCTTCCTAATTTCAATGTATTTGAATTGTGGAATATTGTAGAAAATGACTTTCAAAAGTCTTCTCTTCAAATGAACGATTAGAATGAGTTGAAAAAGAAGACTTTTGTTTTAAACGCAAAGGCTATGAATGTGTTGTTTTGTGCATTAGATAAAAACGAGTTTAATTAAGTATCGATTTGTAAAACGACTTTTGACATTTGGCACGCACTCGAAGTGACTCATAAAGGCACTAGAAGAGTGAAGAAATAAAAAATTAATCTTTTAGTACATTCTTATGAGTTATTTCGAATGAAACTGAGTAAGACCATTGGAGACATGTACACTTGATTTACGAATGTTGTCAATGGTCTAAAAGGACTTGGTAAAGGTTTCTCGAATTTTGAACTTGTTAATAAGATTTTAAGATCCCTTCTAAAAAGTTGGAATCCTAAAGTAATGGTCATTCAAGAGACCAAAGATCTAAATAATTTTCCTCTTGAAGAACTTATTGGGTCACTAATGACCTATGAAATGACATGTAAAACTCATGAAGAGCTTGAGGACACCCTTCCAAAGAACATGAAGGATATAGCATTGAGAACACAAGAAGACCATTTGAAAGAAAACTCAAGTGATGAGGACTTTGATGAAGACTTAGCACTATTAACAAGAAAATTTAAAAAATTTATAAAAAAAATAAATTTAAAAATGATACTTAAAATAAATTTGAACCAAAGAAAGAACAAGTGATATGCTATGAATGCAAGAAGCCGGGACATTACAAGAGTGAATGTCCCCTAACCAAGAAGAGGCAACCAAAGAAGAAGGCTCTTAAAGCAACATGGGACGAGTCAAGTGCATCCGAAGAACAGGAGCCTACCATCACTGAGCAAGTTGCTCACTATGCGCTAATGGCTATTGGAGATGAGGTAACAAGTTCATTAGACGCAAATTTAAATTTCGATGAGCTTTCAAGTGCTTTTCATGAATTATTTGACGAATGTAGAATTTTGGGTAAAAAGTACAATTCTTTGAAAAAGGAACATGCCTCTCTTATTAGCGATTTTGATAAAGTGAAGATTGAGCATGAAAATAGCTTAGCTCCCTACACAAAATGTCATAATTTAGAAATACTTTAAAAGGAAAACTTGCTACTCAAAGATACCTTGAAGAAATTTGAGGTTGATAGCAAGTCATTGAATATGATCCTTGCCAACAAGGGTCACGTTCGTAGGAAATGTGGAATCGGATTTATGAGTAGCTCTCATCAAAATCCAACTACCTTTATTAAAGGACCTACCTTGCATGTATTACCGCACACCAAATGCAACTTTTGTTATAAACTTGGATATATTGCGTACAAATGTCCATTCAAGAAATATAGTCCACATAAATTAATTTGGGTTCCTAAAAGAACCTCAAATGACTCAATGTAACATGATAAGTTATGTAGATCGATTTTTGAGGCAACCAAGATCAAATGGGTACCTAAAAATCATCTCTTTTTGTAGAAAAATGTGCCATCACAAGCTAGGAGTAAGAGATGGTACCTTGATAGTGGATGCTCAAGGCATATGACCGGAGATCTATTTTATTTCTCTAAGCTCACTAACCTAGACGAAGGATATGTCACATTTGGAGATAACAACAAGGGTAAAATCATTAGCAAATGAACCATAGGTAACAAATCCAACCTTCTTATTGAAGATGTATTGTTAGTTGATGGTTTAAAGCATAACCTTTTAAGTATTAGTCAATTATGTGATAAAGGATATATTGTTAGATTTGAATCTAATGTGTGCATTATTAAAAAATCATACGAAAACATATCTATGATTGCTCTAAAATAAAATAACATATACACTATTGACATTAATGATCTTTGCAATGAAATATGTTTTTCGGTTTTGAATGACGATGCTTGGATTTGGCATAGGAGATTAGGTCATGCTAGCATGAAACTAATCTCTCAAATTTCATCTAAAGAACTTATAAGAGGAATTCCTCATATCAAGTTCGTCAAAGATAATGTGTGTGATGCACGTTAACTAGGAAAACAAATAAAAGGTAACTTTAAACCTAAGAACCAAATGAGCACCTCTAGACCTTTGTAATTGATCCATATGGACTTGTTCGGACCAATTACTATATCAAGCCTGGGAGGTAGTAAATATGCATTTGTCATTGTAGATGATTTTAGTAGATACACATGGACTTACTTCTTTATACACAAAAATGATTGCTTTAGGTATTTCTCTAAGTTTTATAAACTTGTTCAAAATGAAAAAGGTTTTATGATTTCATCAATTTGAAGTGATCACAGTGGTGAATTTCAAAACCATGATTTTTAAGAATTTTGTGAATCTAATGGATACAACCACAACTTTTCTACTCTAAGAAATCCTCAATAAAATGGAGTAGTAGAAAGAAAGAATGTAAACTTACAAGAAATGGTTAGAACCATATTAAATGAACATAACCTACCCAAATATTTTTAGGCCGAAGCTATAAATACGATATGCTATGTCATGAATAGAGTTCTAGTAAGACCATTACTTTCCAAAACTCCTTATAAGCCGTGGAATAATAAAAAACCTAATGTTTCATTTTTTTAAAATTTTCGGATATAAATGCTTTATATTGAATGAAAAAGATACATTAGGAAAGTTTGATGCAAAATCCGATGAAGGAATTTTTCTTAGTTATTCTTCCATTTCTACAGCTTTTTATATCTTTAACAAAAGAACTTTAATTATAGAAGAATCAATTCATGTGGTTTTTAATGAAATTTCTGAAGTTAAGAAATATGATTTTGATGATGATCTTAATTTTGATACTTTGAACTTGAATGAATCCATTTCTCCTTCTAGCAACTTAGATACATCTTCTTCCGAACCTTCTTTACTGAAAGAATGGAAGTATATAGATGCTCATCCTAAGGAGCTAACAATAGGAGACACATTTAAATGGGTTCAAACTCATTCCTCTCTTAAGAATTTCTATGCAAACGCCACTTTTCTCTCCCAAATTAAATCTAAATGCATTGACGAGGCCTTGAAAGATGATTCATGGGTCATCACAATGCAAAATGAGTTAAATCAATTTGAAAGAATAAAGTGTGGAAGCTTGTTCCTAGGCCAAATGACCATTTAGTTATTGGTACTAAATGAGTCTTTAGAAATAAGCAAGATGAACTTGGTATCGTGGTTAGAAACAAGGCTAGATTAGTGGCCAAAGGTTTCAACCAAGAAGAATGTATCAATTATGAAGAAACCTTCGCTCCTATGGCACCGATTAGAAGCCATAAGGATGCTCCTTGCCTATGCTAGCAGTAATAATTTTAAGTTATTTCAAATGGATGTTAAAAATATTTTTCTTAATGGCTTTATTTCCGAAGAAGTTTATGTTGAATAACCTCTTAGATTTGAGAATGATAATCTCCCTAATAATGTGTTTAAATTGACTAAAGCTCTATATGGATTAAAATAAGCCCCAAGGGCTCAATATGGGAGACTTAGCTCATTTCTTATCGAAAATAATTTATCTAAAAGCAAGGTCGATACTATATTGTTTATCAAAAATTTTAAAAATAATTTTTTATTATTCAAATTTATATTGATAATATTATTTTCAATTCCACGAATGAATCTCTATGCGAATCATTTGCTAAAAGTATGAGTCTTGAATTTGAAATGAGTTTGATGGGGGAATTAACTTTCTTTTTAGACTTACAAATCAAAAAACTAAGTAATGAAATTTTTCTTAGTCAAACAAAATATGCTTTAGATTTGCTAAAAAGGTTTAATATGAATAGCTCAAAGGCTATTAATACTCCCATGAGTACCTCTACTAAATTAGACATTGATGAAAGTGGAGAATGTTTTGATCAAAATGCTTAAAGGGGAATGATAGGAAGTTTACTATACCTTATCACAACAAGACCGAATATCATGTTTAGTGTAGGTCTTTGTGTTAGGTTTCAATCTAATCCGAAGATATCTCATCTTAAAACAGTTAAATGAATTCTTAGATATCTTAAAGGTACCACTAATCTAGGATTATGATATCTAAAATCTGAGAATTTTGAGCTAATTGCTTATGCTGATGTGGATTTTGCTAGATGTAGATTAAATAGAAAAAGCACATCCGGAACATGTTAATTTTTAGGACATACACTTATTTCTTGGTCTTCCAAGAAACAAAATTTGGTTGCACTATCAACAACCAAAACCATGTATATTGTAGCTAGTGCATGTTGTGCACAAGTTGTGTGGATAAAAAACACTTTAGAGGATTATAAGATTCATCTTAAAAATATTTCCATAAAATATGATAACACAAGTGCAATATGTTTAACAAAAAATTTAATTCAACATTCTAGAACTAAACATATTGATATTAGGTATTACTTTATATGAGATCATATTAATAATCATGATGTAATCTTAGAGTTTATTGATATAAAACATCAATTCGCCAATATTTTTACAAAGCCTTTAAGTGAAGAACAATTTGATTTTATTAGAAGATAATTAGGAATGTTAATTTGTCCGAATGCATAAATTTGTTAAATTTCGTTTTCAAATTTTCTTGATTCTTTAGATCGCTCACTTAAATCATAATCTTATAGAATGCATAATGAGCCATATGCATTTTCCCATACAAGTTTAATATAATGTTTGAGTATGAATCTTCGCCTCGTATGATACAAATTTTATATGATAAGGTTGTGTGCTTCACTTAGATGTTATAACTTTTACTTTGATGTTGGAATTTGATGCTGAAAATTGTTTACCTTAATGTTGTAAACTTAAAATGTTGTTTACTTTGATCTCTGTGCTTTGATACTGAAAATTTCTATGATGTTGTGATGATGAGCATGTTATTATACAATGACACAATATCGTGTTTACTTTGATGCTGAAAATTTTTATGATAATTATGATCTCTATTATTGAGAAGTTTTAATCATATATGATGCAATATCGGATTCTTAACTTTTGAGTGCTACAAGCACTAATGATATTACCTCAAGTAATGATGAAAGGCTATAATGAAACATTTTATAAATGCATGAAGTGTCTATATATTTAAATATCTTGATGTTTGATACATAGAAGTTATTCACAAATGCATTTCTCACGGATTTCACTCTTATGAATTTTTAATGAGAAATGGATTTGATATAATGCTCTTCTCACTATGAAGTTTTATTCGTTAATTTCTACTTCATGTGATACTCCGCTCCCATGAATTCTTTCTTATTCTTCTCATGAAAAATGAAGGAATTCCAATGGATATCTTAATCCTTAAAAGATGTGTTTTCGTGTATGATACTTTGTAAGATTGAGGATTTGATTTCATATGGATATCTCGATCCTTTTCATGAATCCCTTCTATTTGTCAAAATGAAATCATATTTTAACGAAAACTTATTTATCATTTGATTCAAATCATTTCACTAATTTAGTTCTTAATGGATTCCCTCCTTACCTTCTTTTCTTTTCTTCATGCAAAATGTGATGACAAAGGGGGAGAAGTTATTAGAATCTATCATTTTAATGTTGATAACATTTAATGATAAGAAGATTTGAGTGTGAAACTTGCTTGATTTTTTTTACTACACTTGCATTGTTGAATTGTTCTCCTTTTTGTTGATGAGAAATGGGGAGAAATAATACCAAAATGTGGTAAATTAATGACAATGTATGCAATATATTTCATCATATATACTTGAAATGTTTGCTTGATAAATTTCTTTCATTATGATATAATATCTAGAGCTTAACTTGCTATTTTGTAATTGATATCTTGCCATAGAATGATGAACTGCTATCTTTGTCGTCTTTCATATTTGAAATATCATACTTAAAAATGAATGTCATGTATTGACATCATTTTGTGAAATACTTGGCATCGTATTTTGAGAATGATAGATCATGATAGGAATCATAATGTACATGTTGATAAGTTTAATTATCTTATCTTATTGATTTGTTTCTTGAATTTAAAAGCCTTGAATTCAAGAATGTCTTTTCTCAAGTATGGCATATAGATAGGGGGAGTTAAGGTTAACTCTGTCATCAATTGATTGTCATCATCAAAAAGAGAGAGATTGTTGAATCTCGAATTTTGATGATAAAGTCAATTGTAATTTGTTTAATCTAATTTATATATTGAGAAAAGTGTACGGGATTAACTATGATAACAGTAAGACATAAAACAAGTGTTGTCCCGGAGTTAAGATCCAGATCTCATTCGGAGTTCGAGAGTTCGTCGGAAGTCTAGATATTCGTCGGAAGTTCTGCCGGAACCAACTGAGAAGTCCAGGAGCTTGCCAAAGAAGCTCGTCGGAACTCACCAAGAAGATTGTCGTAAAGTCTAGGAGCTTGTCGGGAGTCTGTCGGAACATTGCCAAGAGTTCATCGGATGTTCGCCGGAAGCTTGCCGGAAGAGCAATTGACGTACCGGAACAAGAAGCATTGTAATTATGTCTTAATTGTCATAGTTAGAGCATAAAGTAAGTTAGTATTGGGAGGTAATCCCACTAACTTAATTAGGGGCCAATTGGGCCCTTAATAGGGCTAAATTTGGCCGCATTGAACACACAATTCAGCCCTTGAAAAGATGACCGACCGTGGCATCACTTGGAAGGCAGTGCCCCAAGATATCTAGGCGGTGGTACCGCCAACAATGAATGCTACCAGCGGTGGTATCACCCCTGTCCGACGATGGTACTACCTAGTATCAGATCAACGGTAGTAGTACCGCCCAGTAACGACAGTGGTACTGCTAATACCCTAGATTCCGGAGATGTGACACTTTTTTGCTCCAATTTTGAAGCCATTGGTGCCTATAAAAACCCCACCCTTTTTTGTATGAAAAGACACGAAAAGTATTGAGATAATCTTAAGTTGTTGGGGTGTAAAAGTGTTATAAATAAGTGCTAGAGTCCTCCTCCTCCCTTTCTAAGTTTTGAGATCATTCAAGAGAGGTGTGAGACTTGTAAGGGTTCTCTCCTAAACTCATGAAAAGGAGAAAGTGCTGTAAAAGAGGTGGTTGGTCTTCACCTATTGAAGGAAGACCTTTAGTGGACGTCGGAGACCTCGTCGGAGGAGGAATCCGAAAGTGGTTGTAGGTCACGTTGACATAACCACTCTAAATCCTAGTTTGCTTTCAAGTTCTTAATCTCTCCGAAACGGATTGAATCAAAACCATTTTTATCGAAATCAGTTTTAATCGAAACAAACATTTTTCTGCAATTGTAAAAGTTTTCCACTGCACTAATTCACCCTCCCTCTTAGTGCCGCTCTTGATCCTAACATAATGTTCATAGATCTGTGCAATGAGAATCAGATCACGATAAGATCATAATAATACGACCTATTCGCCTATAAATGTAGACCCTGAAAATTCTCGGTCATAGGTTACTCAAGAGGGACATCGAGATAGCCAAACAGATAGGTATATTATATATTCATCCATATGATGGAGACGGTTGGTCTCATAGCTAGCTGCTTGTGTGGAGATAATAGGGATATAGTACAGGTGCTCATTGGAGAATGAGTTCACCAAATGATCTGCTCATGGAATGTTAGATAGTTGATGATACCTCATTATCAAATAGCGATTCTATGGTCTTAATTGTGTGTCTAGTCCTTAGACTTGAGATATGAATGATGCCTTATATGAGTACTTCACTCTTTAATACGGGACTTATAGGCCTAAAAGTTTCAGATCTAGCACAACTAGTCATGGAAAGTGGTAGCCAATGTTACAATGACAATTGAGTGTCGATAGAGGATCATCCACTCTCAATGTCAAGAAAGGAATATTTTGTGTTCTCGCTCAGGCAAATCCTTAGCCAAGGTTATTTGGATTGAGAGAGAAATGAGTTATCTAAGAGAATCTGATTAGAGTGAGACTCGAGTAGATTTCGTATGAGCCTAATAGTACTATGCTTGGTACACGATCTCTAGGATGTTAGATAGATGAAGGACTATAAATTCACGTAACTAATAGTAGATGGACCAATGAATTGGATCCCCTTGTATCATTTGGGAAATATGGCATAGTGGCATAGTATGTCTATAATCGATTAGTTGAGTGAATTATTATAAATATAATAATTCACTGAATCAGAAGGAGTTCTGATAGGTACAACTTATAACTAGCTTGGTATTGAGCTTAAAGGATCACACACATATGGTAGGTATTGCGACGAGTAGATGTTTGAATATGAGATATTCGTCGACCTTCTGTCTTATTAGATATATTCAATAAGCCCCAAAATTATTGGATCCTATGAATGAAATCCAATAAGAGCTAATAAGATATTATTGGATAGAGATCCACTAATCTAAGAGGCTTAGGTAATTATATATAGATCTAGTACCCAATACGGCAGGATCCATTATGGTTAAGTGACATGAACCTCTACAAATAGGAGAGTGCTAAAAGGTGGCATAGGCTGCCCCTCCTATTTGTAGAGGTTCCTATTCTCCTCCCTCTCATCTCCCCCTCAGCTGACAACCCTTGCTTCGAGCGTGTAGACAGTAAGAAGAGTCGGCCCCTTCTTGAAGACAACACAATCTTATGGTGCGTGTGGAATGAAAGATCATGTTGTGATTTGATAAGCATCATCATCGCATTGCTAAAGAGGAGGATAGTTGACCTCTTTCATCCTCTCTTATAGATCTAGGATTTTTCAAAGATATATGATCTCCCTAGGTAACACATCTCACATGATATACGTAGTTTTTCGGTTTTGCGATTTCTCATGCATCAATTGTTGCACATTGATAAGATATTTTTCTTTGGGAGATCTGAGTTTTTATTTTTTGTTCTTCCACTGCGCATGTGATGCTTTGATCATATTTCCCAATAGTCGTTTTATTCTTGTGCAGTTGCGAGGTTATTCCTCAAAAGCTAAATAATCTTGTCTCTGTTAAGTAATTCCTTGTTCACTTGATCTACTTTAGAGGATTTTGGTACATATATTATAATTATATGTGCGGTTCAATCATAAACTGCTAGTCATAGGTGTCCAGCAAGCCAATCACGTGAGTGATAGCACATGTGACTTGACACGAAATCTTTTTTGCTTATTATATTTTGACATTTATCACTTTATATATTGTCTATTGCATATATGCATGTATATATTGTGATGTCCTTGGATCTGTGCAATGGGAATCAGATTGTGATGAGATCACGATAATGAGACCGATTCACCTTTAAACACAGATCCTAAATTATCTTGATCATAGGTTACTCGAGAGGGACATCGTGCTAACCGGACAGACTAGTGTGCTGTATACCCGTCCATATGATGGATGCAATTGGTCTCATAGCTACTCGTGTGGGGACACCAGAGATACAGTACAGGTGCTCATTGGAGAATGAGTTCACTAATTGATCCGCTTACGGAATATTGGATGGTTGATGATGCCTTATTGTCAGACAGCGATTCCGTAGTCCTAGTGGTGTATCTGGTCCTTAGACTTGAAACACCAAGGATGTCCTGTATGAGTGCTCCACTCTTTGATACCAAACTTATAGGTTTGGCTGTCTCAGATCTAGTACAGTTGGTCATTGGGAGTGACAGTCGACTTTACGAGGGCTATTGAGTGTCGATAGAGGATCATTCACTCTCGGCGTCATGAGAGGAATATCCCATGTGTTCTTGCTCAAACAAATCCCTAGCTAGGATCATTCGGGTTGAGAGAGAAAGAGTTCTCCCGGAGAATCCGATTAGAGCGAGACTCGAGTAGAAATCGTATGGGTCTGATAGCACCATGCCCGATATACGGTCTTTGGGATATTAGATGGATGAGAGACTATAGGTATACGGTAACTGAGGACAGACAGATCCAATGGATTAGATTCCCCTGTATCGTCTAGGGACTACGACGTAGTGGCCTAGTACGTCCGTAGTCGATGAGTTGAGTGAATTATTATAGAGATAATAATTCACTAAGCCAGAAGGAGTTATGACAGTTATGACTCATGGCCAGCTCGATATTGGGCCTAGAGGGTCACACACATATGGTAGGCGTTGCGATGAGTAGAGGTTCGAATATGAGATATCTATCGGAGCCCCTATCTTATTGGATATCCAATAAGCCCCTGAATTATTGGATCCCATGGACGAGATCAAATAAAAGCCCATGAGAGATTATTGGATATTGATCCACTAATCTAAAAGGCTTGGATAATTGGATGCAGATCCAATACCCATTAGGGGAGGATCTATTAGGGTTTGACAGGGAGCCTCTATGAATAGGAGGGATTCAGAGCCTCATGGGCTAGAGCCTTTGCTTGCCTCTCCTATTCTCCTCCCCCTCTCCACCTCAGAGTAGGTCTGGAGTTTTTGAGGAGCGTCGTCGCAGCCCTACTGTGTGGATCACTGCTAGAGAGGAGGACGCTTGACCTCCTTCATCCTCTCCTAGAGATCTGCAAGGAAACAGGGATATACGATCTCCCTAAGTAACACAATTTATCGTATACGCAGTTTATTTCGTGGATTTATGCGCATCAATCTTCGCACGACGATGAACATTCTTTTGGAAAATTGGGGATTTTGTTTTTCTTGATCTTCCGCTGCGCATGTGATGTCGCCCCCAAGATTTCCCAACATAAACTACTTCAAAGGAAGTTATTTTAATAGAAGAATGGTAAAAAAATATTATACCACCACTTTGCCTAGGGAAATCATTTAGTCTATTCCTTCAGCTTGTCATTGGTAAAGTATATGAGATAAATTTTTTAGGCACTTATTTACCATTTCAGTTTACCTGTCTATTTGTAGATGATAAGCAGTACTCATATTCAACTGGGTACCTTATAAACGAAAAAGCTCTATCCAAAAGGTGTTATTGAAAACCCTATCTCTGTCACTAATAATAGAATGGAGAATCTCATGCAATTTAGCTATGTTCTTAACAAAAATACGAGCAACCCTTGTGGCAATATAAGGATATCGTAAAGAACAAAAATGAGCATACTTCATAAGCCGATCTACAACTACAAATATAGTGCTTTTTCCTTATGATGGTGGGAGCTATCAATAAAGTCTATGGATATATTGATACAAGCAACATCAGGAATAGGGAGGGGTTGAAGCAAACCTAGGGTGGTTATTGTATCACTTCTATGGCACTAGCAAATATCACATTCAACAATAATTTTCATACCTTTCTAGTAAAAAAGTTGTTGGACTCATCTATAAGTGTAGAGATATATGGAATGACCAACAATTAGTGATGAATGGAACTCCTTCAGAATTATCGCCTGGCAAGAAGAATGTAGTGCTACAACTATTTGACCTTTATAATACAAGTCTATCAAATCCCAACTATAATTAGGAACAAAACTCAGAGCTTCTTCTAGTCTTCTAATAATATCCTGGATCTTAGGATCATCTGACTATTCCCTCTTGATAATTTCTAAAGTCTCGTAAGTCGGAATAGAGATAACTACTAGTTCAGCTTGTTTTAGAAGGTGTGAGAATACATCTACAACTAAATTCTCACTCCTCTTTTTATAAGTAATCTTATAATCTAATCCTAATAGCTTGGTGACTCATTTTTGTTGCTCTAAAGAAGAAATCTTTTTCTCTAAGAAATATTTTATGCTTTTGTGATCAGTGCGTATTTGAAATCGTTAGTAATTAAGTAGGGCCTCCACTTCGTGACTGCATATACAATGTCTAGCATCTTCTTATCATAAATGATAAACTCAGATGAGAAGGGGAAAGAGCCTTACTAGTATGAGCAATGAGCCGGCCTTCCTACATTAATACAGCTCTTATACTTGCTCCAAAAGCATCAAACTCAATCATAAATAACTTATTAAAATTGGGCAGAGCAAGTACTAATATAGTAGTCATTGTAGTCTTCAAAGAGTTAAACACCTGAGTGCCTCTTCTAACCATCTAAATGCATCTTTCTTCATAAGTGATATCAAGGGGGTATTAATTTTACCATAATTATTTACAAACTTTCGATAATAACGCATGAGTCCTAAGAATTCCTTTAAAGAATTGATTGATTTTGGAATTGGCTAGTCTTTCATCACTTGGATTTTTGAAGGATCAATTACAATACTACTTTGAGAGATGATATGGTCAAGATACTCAACCTTTGGTTGCACAAAGCTGCACTTTGATTTCTTGATAGAAAGACAATACTCACGAAGGATAGTAAAGATAGTCTGTAAATATAATAAATGACTCTCCAAGAAGGGATAATATATTAGAATATCATCAAAAAAAATCATAACAAACTTATGGAGATTAGCTTGAAATATATCATTCTTTAAACTCTGAAAGGTAGAGGGTGCATTGGTTAACCCAAAATGTATGACTAGAAATTCATAATGGTTGTTATATGTTCTGAAGGTGGTTTTCTGAATATCATCTTCATGTACTCTGATTTGGTGATAGTCCGACCATTGGTCCAATTTAGTGAAAACCTAAGCTCCTCCTAATTTATCCAAATGCTCATATACCATTGGAATAAGATATTTATCTTTTATTGTCATGTTGCTAAGTGCTTTGTAAACCACACACATCTGCCATGAGCCATCATTCTTTCTTACCAATAGGACTAGGGAGGAATATGGGCTGATACTAGCTCTTATGACCCTTGTTTCCAGCATCTCTTTGACAATCTTCTCTATCTTTGCCTTCTGAAAATATGGATATCTATAGGGTCGAACATTAGTTGGTGCTCTCCTAGGTAATATTGGAAATTGGTGATCATGAGGTCGAAGAGGTGGGAGTCCCTATGGCTCTGTAAATATATATACAAACTCTTTGAGCAATGATTCGACATCTTCAGTCTGGTTATGCACTATCGCTTCCTTTTTAATGCTCTACAATTATACTAAGAATCCGGTGTGTGTCTTTCGAAGAATCCTATCCATTTGATGGCTAGTGATAGTTATGACCTTACTTCCATGTCTTCCCTTTAGGATCATCTATTTTCCATTAATAAAAAATTTTCATGATTAGTTTAGAAAAATTTCATGAAACATCATCCAAGGTTGATAGTCATTCAATACCAAGCACCACTTTATAGTTTTTCAAGGGTAGTAAAAAGAAATCTACAAGTAATTCTTGACCCCATATAATCAGTTTTATCTTTGAACACTTACTATCACAAGTTAGAATCCGTCCATCAATAACCTTTACTTCAAATTTGACATAGCCTCTAATGTGGTAGGCCAATCGGGCAGTAACCTTACTATCCATAAAATTGTTAGTGCTACTAGTATCAATCAAAATAATAATAGGCTAATATGTCTAAGTTCCTCCAACTTTCATAATTTGCGAGTTAGAGTAGCCTGCTAATGCATGCATTATATGTGTGATAGGTTTAATATCTTTATCAATACCCATACATTCATGATCAGAGTCCACATCGTCAGCTTTCGATTCCTCCTCAATTGACTCAATCATCAAAAACTTCCCTTGTTTGCATTGGTGCTCCTTATTCTACTTTTCATCACAATACCAACACAAACCCTTCATTGATCTTTCCTTGAGTTCTTCTTGAGTTAGTTTTCCGGTGTTAGGGTTTTGGCTAGGAGTAGATAGGGTGGGTGGCTTGCTGATCACCTGTTTATTGACACCTCTTTTTCAACGATTCTCCATGTTAATTTTTTCCTAATGCAAATATGCAAATGAAATTGCAATGGTCATAGTGTGAGATTGGCGAGCCTTAACTTTATACCAGATATCTGGATTCTATCCTTTGATAAATGTATTCACCAATTATCATTCATACCAATCTTTAGCTTGATTTGACAATCATTCAAATTGACTTTGATATTCTAGCGCTGTAGAGGTTTGATAAATTTTGACAAGCTGCCCATCAATATTCTCATATTCGGATGATCCAAAGCGAACAAGAAGTCATCTCTTGAATTGCTCCCACAAGAGGATCCCGTGACAGGTTTCGTATCAATTATACTATTGAATTGCATCTCTATCTAATTAAATTGAAGCTATTTCTAACTTGGATTATTCTAGAGTTTTGTGAAAGCGAATTTTTTTTTCTGCCCTAGGGATCCAACTTGTCAGATCCCCATCTTCTCATCTTGGAAATTCCACCTTCATGCGTGGGTAGCTTATGTCATATTCTTAGTGTCTTTTTCCTATGTCTCTAGATCGATTCAACATCGAACTTGAGCTCTCATCTTGTTGATACTTGATGAAATTCTCCAATAGGCTTATTTTGAAATTGTTAAGGTTTTTTTACAGTTGGTTCTTAATTATGGCTTCCAAGGCTTCTAGTTGGGCTTTCATTGAATTATCGGTAGCCATTGTGTAGGACTACAGATCTATAATTTCCAACTCTTAATTTTGGTGTTGAGTTTAGGGCATCAACACTGCCCTATTCGGTGCGGTTGTTGTGACGTCGGTTGGTTGCAACGCTGAGGGCATGAAGGATCGCTGCAAGGATGTCGAGGAAGCCTTGGATGTCGAGAGCAACGTGAGGGCTCGCTACGGTTGCTGCATGGAGGGCGCGTGGCCAGAGGGCAATGTCGGTGGTGTGGGTTGGATGTAGTGACAAAGTCAAGAGCAGTGTGAGAGCTCATTGTGATTACTGAGTGGAGGACGCACGGTTGGAGGGTAACATCGATGGTGCAGCTAGGAGGTAGCGATAGAGGCATGGTTGTTGTAGTGGGAACACTAAGGGTCGCAATTAGGAGTGACGTTGATCACGTGGTTGGGACAGGACACTGTAGATCTTGTGGTTGGGATGGGACATTAGCGATCCTAGTCGAGACGACAAGGGGGTGGTCCGTTGGCTGTCGCCACTATTTGAGGTGTTCGAGAGGGCACATGAATGAGTCAGTGGGCAATGGGCATAGCAACAAGATCGCATGGTTGGGAAGTGGTGATAGAGTTAAGAGCAGTGTGAGGGCTCACTATGGTCACTATATGGAGGGCGCGCGGTTGGAGGGTAGCGTCGATGGTGCGACTAGGAGGCAATGGTGGAGGCACGGTCGTTGCAGCGGGAACATCGAGCGATCGGTGTGGGGAGCTGTAGCGGAAACATTGAGGATCGTGGCTCTGATACCAGATGGTAAAATTCTTAGGGTTTTACCTTTGAAGAAGGGGAAGAAAGAGATAAGTTCACTTTGAGGGGATCGACCTCCTTGATCACTTCAAGGGGATCGGGCTCCTAGGATTTGCCAAAGGCTAAAAAGTATTTTCTTGATAGTGAAAAGAAGTAGATAAACCCCTATTTATAGAGTTCCACCCCTTAGTCCACTAGGACTTGGACTTATAATCAAAATAATAAATCTCAATTAGACCCTTAGTCGACTATAAGCCCTAGTTGACTCTTACTAGAATTACAGAACTCAAGAGAATATGTTCTTTATATTAGTTCAGGACTTAGAGAATTCAGGAGATTCTAACAAAATTATATAAGAAAGAACTCAACTACATTTACGTATAATGTTCTTAAGCGAGCTTATAGTTTTGTCGTGCATATTAATGATATAATCTTGAATTTCTCAAATATGGTCATACTGAATCTTACTTAGTTCTTTCGTTAATATATCAACCAATGACTTGTTAACAAATTTAAATTAAACTTTAAATATTCCAATGTGCTAGTTGAACTATAATGAAGTCTAAATATTATTAGTAATTATCATAAAACTAAGTCTTTAGATATTTTTTGATCATTTATCTCAATTACTTATTTCATAGGATTTCAATAGTTATATCTATTATCCTTTCAACTAGTTTGAACAAAGTTTAACACACTCAGTGTAAATTACATATGCTCAAGTTATTTATAATAATTTAATCTAAAAAATATAGTGTTATTTATAAGAATGCAATGGTGGAAGTAACATTATAATAAAATAATATAATATCAATATTTTTAAATTTTTAATAAATATTAAACAATTGATATCATCTTTATTTCACCTTTGGGTAAAATATTGATATATCTAATATTCACATAAAATTATTTATGAATGAATTATACCATTCTGATATACAACCCTAAGCTATAACAATATCCAAAACAATATCATCTTATCCTATCATATAATTATTTGAAGTAGATACTCCTTTGAGATTATATAAATTTTCTAATTATGTGTATCATTATGAATATTATTTTTTCTAATATCATTTAGAATTATTTTTAATATAATTTTATAAGTTATTTGTTTAGGCCACTTTAGTGGCTACAAAACTAATATAATAAAATATAATTTAAAATATTTTATATATGATAAAATATTTATTGTAATTCATATCCTATAAGTGTATCATCTAATGCTACTTTGGCAACTACCAATCAGATAAAACTTAGAGATATGAGTTACAAATACTATTCTCAAAATTTTTTACCTAATTTATGTCGAAACAATTCAACAATAATAATAATCTAATAATTATCAAAAATTAATCAATATAAAGAAAAACTCAAATGTTAATTATAATCATGATAAATTATAAATAATATATTTTATGTGAAAATATATATTATTTCATAGTTTCAAACATATGCATGTGAATAATCAAACAAATATCTAAGAATAATAATTATATTTTTAATTATCACATGTAAAATTTTATTAATATGTCATATAAGAAAACTATAAAAAAATCATGATTTATGTTTCTTTTAAAACTACACATGAAACCCTTAAACTAGTCAACCATATTTAATTGGGTAGGCTTAGAATTGAACTATCTAAATTGGGCTCAAAGATTTGGACCAACCATTCGTCCATCAAAATTAAAATTGATCAAAGTCAAAATTTAATTAAAATTTAACTTTCCTTGAATTTGATTAAAACTTCAATTACAGTCTCTTTCTACTGTTTCTTCTTTCAACTTGAAGCAACGAAACAAAGAAAGAGACCCTTTCTCATTCAGTGACTAGCGACCTCACTCATCGCTGCAACCTACTACCACGTTACTCACTAATGGAATACCTCCATTAGTGCACCATTGAGCGAGCGTCGATGATGGATTGTCCCATCGTGCAACTGTGCATAAGCGTCGACCAGCGGCCCCTACGATCATCGTGGTGTGCTACTGTGCTCACGTGTCCATTATGCAATTGTTCGGAACCGTGGATTTGGCATCTAATTTACAATGATTATGGCAAGCAAATATTGTAACGATGTTGCTGAAGTTGTATAGTCGTCGTAGGCAACAATGCTGTTGCAGCCGTTGCAAGCAACAGCACTGCTATAGATGCTAAAGAACTATTGTAACTATCGTAGGCAACGACACTTCTACAACTGTCACATGTAGCAACTTTACTACAACTGAGACACATAGCACACTGCTACAGTCGATGCACATTGTGATGTTACTATAGTCGTCGTAGGCAACAATGCTGTTGCAGCCGTTGCAAGCAACAGCACTGCTATAGATGCTAAAGAACTATTGTAACTATCGTAGGCAACGACACTTCTACAACTGTCACATGTAGCAACTTTACTACAACTGAGACACATAGCACACTGCTACAGTCGATGCACATTGTGATGTTACTATAGTCGTCGTAGGCAACAATGCTGTTGCAGCCGTTGCAAGCAACAGCACTGCTATAGATGCTAAAGAACTATTGTAACGATGTTGCTGAAGTTGTCGTAGGCAACAATGCTGTTGCAGCCGTTGCAAGCAACAGCACTGCTATAGATGCTAAAGAACTATTGTAACTATCGTAGGCAACGACACTTCTACAACTGTCACATGTAGCAACTTTACTACAACTGAGACACATAGCACACTGCTACAGTCGATGCACATTGTGATGTTACTATAGTCGTCGTAGGCAACAACGAGGCTATTGCAATTGTTGCATGAAGTGGAACTAATGTAGCCACTTGCGACCGAGATAGGTCAGCCATCGCAAGGCTACCACACCCCACAATTCTTTCATTGCATACATAAGCATTGCTCGCAATTGGGCTGGCAACCACCGACATGGTTGTCGCCCTCAATAATACATTTATCAATAATAAGTTGTCGATAATGATTCATCGATTAAATATGAGGAACCTCATATTACTTACAAGTAGGCGATAGGATGGACTAGATTAAAAGCATATCGATAACATAAATAAATAATTTAAGTATCATAAATCAAAATCAAATAACACCTTTTCGCAAGTGAATGATGCTAATAAACAGATTTAAATATAAAATAGATTTGAAATATATTTATGATCTTAAGTATTTGATTTCAAAACATTACTCTGATACTAATTGTAAGCATAAAAACTGTAATGTACTATTGTTATGTAAAAAAATTTAATGTCAAAAATTAAAATCAAATAACAAAATATTAAATATATGACAAATACCTTTCGATGCTACTTAGAAAGTTTTTATCTGATATATAAGCACACTATTGTCGGATTTGAAAGTTACAGTGATGTTGATATATAAGAATAGTTAGACTTGTTTTCTCATTTCTTTTTATCTTTCATAAAATTGTTATAAGTGATGGATTAAGGATAAATAGGAAATAAAAGATGATTTATAATCTCTCAATAACTAGTTTTTTTATCCGATGTCTTGTTGCGAGAATAGAATGTGTAGGATAAATACATAGAAAAATCACTTCCATCAAAATCATCTCATAATGAATCATACTATGATCAATAACCATAATCAAAATCCAATCATCTCTACAATATATATCTTCTTATTTGATAAAATCACATAATCTAATATTGATATCACATATAACTAATATATAAATAGTAACAACAATCTACATAGATAGCATAAGAGTCATTGGCATAGTAAGATGAATATCACAGACAACTGGTAAAGGAACGTCTTTCGCTTTAACATAGTTTGACACAGAAGTCGCTGGCATGGAAAGACCAATATCATGTGTGGCTAGCATATAAGTAGGGCAAAGGATCTCCGTTGACATAGGTGAGATAGTAGTAAGAGTCATTTGCTGCTTCGAGACCTATTTAGTTATGTGTCTACAAGTTGAAGAATATAAAAATGTGAACATCGGCTTCCAATCGTACTCCAGCCTAACAACGTAGTTTTTAGCATTACTGAGAAAATTACTTGTTACATCCAATGCGCTCCATTAGTGAGCTGACGATGCAGGATCCACATCTGGTGAGCCTTCGCTAGCTCAAAATATCGAGGAAAGGACGTTGACGAGGAAGATCCTCTTCTTGCCGAAGAAGGGTTCAATCACTCGAGTGCCACACCAATCGGGGAAGATATAAGAATAAATTTTTTGTGTTAAAAGACCTTTTGAATAGTGAGCAGCCATAAGTTAATTCGGTGCCCTTTCAGCGTTTAAATACTTGATGAGATATCCATTTGTTGGACTGACAAGTGGTATTTTAAATTGAGACGTCCATTTGATGATATATCAAATGTATTCGATTTGGAAGTAGTATTTTAAATTGCATGGGACCTTATAGTGCGATTGGTTTAATAAATACAAGTGGTAAATGACGTCGATAAATGTTGTTTTGTTGATCGATGATATTGGTTGACAGATATTAGTTGTAAATATTAATCAGCTGATGTATAATTTGTAAATGTAGATTGATTCATCGTTATAATTTGGAAATATTGACAGTCGATAGATGTTAATAAATACTAATAAGAAGAGAGCTATCCGTTGTTTGGTCCAACGATAAATTCTGATTGGTTGATATCTACTTGTACTCGTTGATACTTCATAAATATTGGTCTGCAGACTTCCGTTGGTTGATGTCAATCGATCGGTAGATCAATCAATAGAAACAAATATGTCGTGAACGGCAGAGATCGCATCCAAATAGCACATACAACCACGATCAACTTTCGAGCAGATTTAAGCACCAAATCAACCTAAAAGATATCTTGGTCGACGCGTCCCCACCAACTTATCATGTCCTCTGTGGAACGTCAGTATCTCCTCTGGCTTTCCATGTTCCCGATAACCATAAGCAACAGATGCATCCAATAATGCCAGATGTTGTGACGACAAGGCTGCATTAATTTTTGATATACCTACGTATAAAATGTGCATCAATATTTTTATGGGTTAGTGTTAACATGGGGCTTGTACAGAGCCTCCGTATCATTCATGTGGACACCAAATAAGAGACTCACATCATTGTCAACATATTAACTATCTATTATAATGTTTACCTTTGTGTATGCGATTTAATTAGTAAAGGCACTTACGCGCAATTTGTTGAAGCGAGAAAGACCGATCATCAACCATCAACCATTTTTTTTCTTTCTGCTGCTCCATTGTCTCGAGTGAGTGTGATTTTTTCGCGAAACTTCTTAAATCTTGATTGGAAGCAGAGAAGGCGACAGCTGTTGGGGCCTCCATGGGCTGGCTTCACCGTGGCTGTTAAACGGGCATGGCGTGGCGTGGATAAGTATCATGACCTTTCTTTTCTTTCAAGGGCGTTTAGGTAATGACAACAGCGCGTAAAGATTGCGCGTGGATACCATGGTATATTCCGGAACATCAGAAGACGCCTCTTTCACTGTACGAGTACGATCCCCACATCGTCCCTCCAGTCTCTGCCTCGTCCTCATCCTCATCCAGCTCCGCCCTTTTCCCCTTGTTCTCTCTCGCTAGACTGGGTGGCCGGCATCTAGCTTCTTCCTTCTTCGTTCCATTATTTGAAAGAATGGATCGCGAGTCCACCCAGTGTCTTGGTGAAAGAAAAAAAGGATTAGTTCCTTTCCTCTTAATTGTCCTTCCCTCGTAGCCGAAAAGAGGAAAGAAAAACCAAGAAAATAATTCGGGGATATTTAATGGTGGTAAAGCGCGAGCGCGATGCTACATCGTCATCGTCACTAGCCTCATCATCAGCAGTGGTATATTACAGGGGGAGGGATATGGATAGTTCTGCAGCAGTTTTTGCCCTATCTTCTACTTATCCGTCCTTTCCCAGCGAAATGGCGCCAGGCGAGGCACGACGCTCCTGCAGTTGCTCTAGAGGCGCCTCCCGCTCGCCCTACTTCGAGAAGGGGATGTCCGACGCATGAGCACCACTGCCTCACTCTCCTTGTTCATCCATCCATGGCGTTGCTCCTGTCTGCTACGCGCTCCCAACCTCTCTGCTTCCTTGGGTGTCAGGGTGACGGCTTGTTTCCGTCTTCTTTCAGGTGCACACCATCTCTGTTCCTTCTCAAACCCTCATTCTTCCCTTGCTGTTGATCTGGTTTCTTTTGAGGATAAATAAAATTATGGTTCATCCATCCATGGCGTTGCTCCTGTCTGCTACGCGCTCCCAACCTCTCTGCTTCCTTGGGTGTCAGGGTGACGGCTTGTTTCCGTCTTCTTTCAGGTGCACACCATCTCTGTTCCTTCTCAAACCCTCATTCTTCCCTTGCTGTTGATCTGGTTTCTTTTGAGGATAAATAAAAATTATGGTGTAAAATGTGAGCGAGCGTCATATAGTAGTTGCAAGAGGAGATTAAAGAGTGTGAAAAGGATGGAGATAGACATAGAGATAGAGATAGAGATAGCAAGAGATAAAGATAGAGAGTCGGTTATGCTGCTACCCCACCCACCGTTTCTTCTTGCGATCAGGTTTGGGTTTGATCGCCGATTCGGGAATGGGAAAAAGACGAGGCACGTGGGGAGTCCTCCCCAGTCCGTGGCTTCGCCCACCATGTGCGGTCAGAAGAGGGATCACCTGTCCGATCCCAACCTCAAGGTCTGTTACCCTTCACCACCGCCTTCAACTCTGTTATGAATGGCAGCAGCTTTGTTACTCTCGATGGAGTGATCCTAATGCACAGATGCCAACCCTACCCTTCTGTTATCTTGATTTTCTTTTTCTTTTTTTTTTTCCTGTTTTCTTGTTGATGTTCTGTTTGCTGTTTCCTTTTCTTCTCTAATTATTATTACTAATGGAGTCTTTTTGTTTCTCCCTTTCTTGGCATCACGGGGTTGGATAATAAAATCATGAATGCAGATTCTCAGGCTTGCCCGAGAGAAGTTCACCCAGGAGATATCCTTTAGATCTGAGGATAAAGATCTTTCACTAGCCAAGGTAATGTGATGTAGCTGATATTAGCATGTTCTTCTGGTAGTATAATCTGCTTTGGCAGTTTAGTGTTAAACTAATTACTTATTTCATCTTCATTATCTTTCCAAGAAGGATTCATGTGAATGAAGTTGTATTTGTAGCAATACCTTTTATATAAACAATAATTAGTGTGATGTTTCTTTTTGTGCTCTTAGTCACAATCTTAAGCTTGCAGTGCACTACTGTGGAACACCTCATCAATCACTAAGGTTTCTTATCTTTTCTGTTTGTCCATCATTACATTTGGAACATGAGCCATATTTTTGGAAAAGTAATGACCTGGAAGCATCATAGGCACCTCTAGTTTGATTTTCAACATCATAATTTGATTTCTTTTTTCATTGCAAGTCCTTAGAAAGTAGGATGGCTTTGTAGAGAATGGTGTTTGAAAGCTTGGTGCTTGATTCAAATGGTTCTATTTTGTATCTTCTATGCTGCCCAATACTTTTCTGGAAGTATCCTCAATTTCATGGAAATGATGGAGTGTATAATGGTGTACAACTATTATTGCCTCTTTATCATCACATATGTAATGTATAATCACACATAGACACTAAGGTACGGTAGCATGTCTTGCTAGTGACTACCATTTTCATATTCAGTGATGGAAAGGTACCCAACAGGGCATCTGTACCACCTGGAATCATATTTTTCTCTTCTTAAACAAGTGTCTACTTCATAATATGTGAACTTTATCTATTTAAATATGAACTTCATTTTTTTCCTTAATTTTTGGATGTGGTTGTATTTTCTGCAATGGTGATTGAACTTGTCGCTTCACCTTGTGAACCCATGTTTACATGACATAACAAGAGTGTAGGCATGAGTCAAACTCAGCTAGTCACTGTCACACTTGGTAGGACCTGTTTGGTCTAGGTTTCCAGCTGTTGTGTTGATAAAGAAGATGTCAGCACCAGCACCAGCAAGCTGCTGCCGACCATTATCCCTTTGAAGCTAGATAAGAACAAGAAAAAGAAGAGAAGAATGAAGAATGTACCTGGGACATTGCCCACAACCCATTGTTCCTACTGAGAGAAGGCCTGTGAATCATGTGATATTGAGTTCCACGAAACACATCAGGAATCCAGCAGCACGAGCAAGTTCAAATGGCATCTTAAACTATAGTTTCCCACATCTGATGATCTGAAGCATCAACTTGACAAAATGTGCAACATAGGTCTCTAAGTTATAGCTATAGTCATTTATTCTTTTATGTTTGGGTAACAGAACAAGCATTTAATCACCATACTCTTAGAAATTCATCACTCAATCTGTCATACCATAAGGCATCAGGAAACAATTTGTCACCACAGCTCACCAAACAAAACCGAGAATTACAATCAACCTTCTGAAGCATATATCTTATTTCCTAGTCGCATCTTATAAAACAAAGACAATCTCATCTCCCAGTCACATCTCACAAAACTAAAACAAAGAAACTGTAATCAAGAATCTCACAATGTCGTGGGAATACCTACTTTGCAAGTCTCAACAGCTGATCACTTTACTGCAAAGCTCAGTCCAACTATTCTAGTACTGCTGAAAACTTGTTGCACATCTGTAAATTGACTTTTGAATATTCCCCTTTAGCTACACATCAACTGATAAATCTGACCTTTTTGGTTTTGTAACTAGGTTACTTTATTGTAATGTACATTAATTTAGACTATCTACTAAAGATTGTGCTCCCTTTGAGTCTACTTTTGTGTTTATTACCTGTGCTGCAATCTACCTACCTGTGTTGGCATTTGACATGTCGTGCTCTTTCAGCCTAGCACAGTGCAAAATGCAGCCAGTTGCTGCATTATTTCTTAATCAGTATCATTTGCATAATCAAGAGAAAAGAAAGGACATGCAACATCATCTTTTTTATTTACTATAACTAATTATCTTCTTTGGCTGTTGTACCAACTCTGATTAGGACATACAAGGTGTTATCATTGTTTAATGATTTACTGTAAACTTTGTTGTAGGCATTGTTACTTGTTGCTGCTGAAGATGAAGCTTTCCTGTCTTTCAACCGAGACATGGATGCTTGTTCATTGCTAAGTGAAAGGAAAGGTGCAACTGGTCAATTCAAGGCTCTTTCAGAAGTTACTGATGTGGAAGATATTTCTTTAGCAGGCAAGACCATATCTGGGTGGCTGAAAGAGTTGGATGTGATAGCAGCAGAAGTCAAATCAGAGTTGATCTCAAGGGAAATAGGTTGTCATTTATTGGAAGTGTTGGAGGCTGTAAACGTTGTTCTTTTTGATTCAAGAGGTTTTAGAAGATTTCCTGTTCTTGTGGATTCAAAGTTTTCATACTTGCACACAGTGCTTAGCTATGGATGTGGCAGTGGTAAGTCACCTTTTCTGGCTTTACACTGCAACATTAGCAATTGTTCATAATAACCAAATGTTTCTTCTGCTTATACTTCTCTCTGGAATGTTCTTTTGTCAACAGCCATAATGTTCAGCATCATATATATTGAAGTATGTCGAAGGCTTGGTGTTACTGTTGTGGGTTCTCGGGTTGGGGAAGATTTCTTGATTTGGCCGCAATCAGGGAATCTAGTGGTGTGTTCTTCTTTGGTTTTTTTCCTCCTGTTCTTATATATTTTCACACAACTGTTATACTTGTAATACAGAAACATGTGACTCTTATTTGTTCCAGCTGTTTGTTTCCCATTGGATCATCTCCACATTTTTTATGGTTAACATGTTTGTCAGCCGGTTTTGTATCTAACTCCATTTATTATGCCTGCTAGCTCTTCCTAATCTATTTTTCCTTAAACATACTATATGGAGTTTCTCCTTCTTGATTACTTTTTCGACCAGCCACCAAATCACAAGTCTTTGTTGCCTGATTATGACAAGTTAAAGTGGATCAAACCTTGTTGAGAGTATTCTGTTGTTTCCTAAAATTCAACTGTATCATAGTCTAAAGCCACAATGATCATGTCATTCAAGTAATAGTTCTTTTTTTAATGTTTTATTATGTCAAAGCTAAGTTTTTTCCTTGCTACCACAGGAACTGTTCAGGTCTGCTTCAGGACATAGCCTGTTTGCTACAATAAATGGCAGATGCGTCAAGGATCCTAGATCAAAGGCTTCTGAGTTGGATAGTGGTTCACTTTTAAGGCTTGATATAGCTACAAACAGAGACATCATTGGAATTGCTCTAGCTAATCTGATTGTATGTGATGACAAACATAGCAGATTCCACTTATGTTTTGTGACGCTGGATGTTTTGCCTAGTTAATTTATCATGACTCCACTACATGACCCTAGCCTTTTCTATTCATTTGCAGAGACTTCACTGGAAACGGGCTTCGAAGGCAAATCATGGCTTGATGTTAACTTCTCCACTTAGGCCAGTTCATCCTGGAAAAGACAAGGCTAACATGGGGGAGACTTCACTTCCGCTGTTGCGGCCCCAAGAACTCAGGTATTTTTATGTTTTAAATACAACATTTAATCTTAAGTGATCTTTTGCAATCATCAGGCTTTTCAATATCAAAATCAATGTTCTTTTGTCATCAAGATTGTTTAAAATTTATAATTATCTTAGAGCATATTGACATAGATTGTTGGATGCACAAACACAACAGTTAACTTGAATGAATGTGTTTCCCAGTATTCTATCTCAATACCTATATAGTTGGAACTTTATGGCTTTGCTGCTGTTGTTGTGTTTCCCAGTATTCTGTACAAAGAAGAAGAAAAGATAGGGGAACATTAGAAAATAAAACAAAAAAACCATTATTATTAAAATTATATCAACATCATTGAGTAATTGAAGAACAAGAGTCCTATGTTGTGGTATCATTATGCATTATAATAACTATGGGATAGTCTAATCTTGACCAATATTTAGCATTATAAGTTATTTAATAGCAAGTTTTTTAAAATAATGCTAAATGCAAGTCAATAAAATGGTAAATATGCTTAAGCATTAAAATCTTGATCCGTACCAGTATGATCAAAGGGGTTGGACCAGTGTTGTACAAATACAAATGTATCGACACTTGGTACAAGATTATTTTGTCCGAAACACAGGTAGAAGAGGGGATGAGGAGGCAGTGGTGGAGGTGGCGATGCGTACTGGTTGAAGAGGGGGGACGACAATGTAGACAAGGAGGCAAAGGTGGAGGAGGTGGTGGTTGAAGAAGAGAAGAACAAGAGGTATAGAAGTAAGAAAGAAGGCAGCTACTTACAACTTATAGAAACAGAAAAAGGAAAAAACTCCTGTTTCAATACTGTGTGGTAGGCGTATCTCCTGATACGATAAGTTTACTAGACAATGAGCTTAGTTTACCATTGGATTAGGTGAAATTGTCCAGTCCACATACTGAATTGGCCATCAAACCAGTAAATACAGTCTATATGACTATTATGGCCAAAACTTTAATCCTTGAAAGTACTAGTCATTGAAATGTAACTGACAAGATTATTTAAGGTGTGCATTGAGAGCTCACCAGAGATGTTTTGCTCTTGTATATGAATCCAGTAGGAGCTTATTCATGAATCTTGATCAGAGTATTGTCAAATTTACATGCCCACAGAAAAGTGTCAAACTATTACTGCATCTCGAAGAAGATTCTCTTTTTTTTAAGTTGCTGACTGATACAATCCTGGTTGCATATTTTGTCTACTCTCCACATATGGGAATGGGAATTACAAGGTTGGCCTTTTTCCCCATATTTTTGACAATTGTTTTACCAGCCTCTTTGGACCACATGAGACTGGATATTTGTGTTGCATTTCCTTAGAAAACTAATATAAGCAATGTCATGTGGTTGTCTGGTCCACAGATGATCAGTAAGGGTGGATATGAAGATGTTAGTAATGCCATTACAATATATATATTCCTCTTGAAGTCAGTAGTTTTGTGATGCAAGTTGGTCAATGATCAAATGAAGATTATTATGTCATAGTTGGTGTGATATGGATGCACTGTAGGAAACTAAAAATCTAACTTGGACCTGCATCAATTACAGATAAACTAATGTAGTTGCATTTTGGTGCATACAATCAGCACTGGCAGTGATGGTTGAAACATGCACTGGAATGATACAGTAAGACCTAATTTTTGTTGATTGATGAGCTGGTGGATTGCTTTTGTAGGGTTTTTCATCCTTAAAATTTCACGTCTTTATAGCCTCTTGAAAAGACTGGATTCATTTATATCGTTGCTTCATATAACTGATCAGATGATTATCAAAGTTCCTCCTATCTAAATTAAACAATGGTTAAGATTTTGATTACTGATGTTAGACATATCAATCCATATTTTCGAATAAAATAAACTAAAATGCTTTTATCTAATAGTATTGTGTACATTGTCAGACATCTTTTATTTGTTGTTTTGAAGGTTGCTAGTTGTGGCGTTTTGGTTGTTTCTTGTGCATTATGTTCTAAGTAGAACACACCTAAAACAAAAAGAGGAAAAATTGAGGGGGGCCTAGAAACCATGTTCATCCCTTTATTAGGTCCAACGACATTATATATTTATCTGGATTTTAGTTCAGTATAGGACTTTTTTTTAAGTGAAGCTATATTGCTTTAATTTGGTTCCAAGCATGACTAATATCAGGCAGTTCATTGAAAGGAAATCCACTTCTTGACCTAACTTTAACATTTATCCTTGTAAATGTTAGGCAGTTCATTTTTTTCAAGATGTATCAATGTCACACTATATGATGTGATTACAAATGTTGTGCAACCATCCAAGCAATCCAATTTTGCTCTATTCAGTACATTATGGTATGGTCAATATTCACTCTGTCACATGATAGCCCAATTCTGGGTGATTCATATGTGATACATTACAGGGTTAACTAGATGGTAAGGTCTATGAACTGGACTTATTGCCTGGTTTTGGTTTGGTAATTGGCTTGAACTGAGAATAGTGGGCCTGGACCGAGTGCTAAGTCTGGCTTGATTTTTATATTTTCTTAATCCTACAAATTAAAAAAGTAAAAAACCCTAACACTTGACATCTTGTGTGTTCTCTCAATTCCCCTACTACCATGTTCATCGCTGCCTGCATTATTGGTTGCTTGCATCTGACGACATTAACATCCGCCACTATAAGTTAGGAGAGATTAGTACACTCCTTTTCTTGCTCTGTCACATGACATGAGAGTGTCTAATTTACTACAATCAGCTCATGTAAATTTTGTTGATCCTATTATAGTCTCTACAGTCCACAATGCTTGTCCTATGGCCTTTAATCCAGACCTCTCAAATGTGATAACCCGTAAGTCAAATGAGTTACAAGCCCATTTTCCAAACTCGCAGATGGCCCAACTTGATTGAATAGCTTGAATTGATTGCTAAAGAGGTAAGGGGCATGGCTTTATAGGTTGAAAAAACTTGTCTCTTAATTTTTCAATTGTTTTATTAATAGATGGTCTGGTGGGCAGATTCAAAGGGAGAGTTAATTCAATTTATCTTCATGACTGAGGAATGCATTAAAGGGCTTAGTTATTAGTTGCAAAGCAATAAATTTTGTAATTCCCTATGCATGGAGGGTTGTTTCATGCACTAGTATTTATTTTGGTGTTTTAGAGTTAGAAACAGTTTAGAATCTGATTGTATTTGATAGAAACTCTTTGAGTTCTCTCTTTTAACTCTATATCTCTTTGATTTACCATAGAGTGGTGGGTTTAGTCTCTGTATCTCTTGGATGTTTCCTCGAGTGGTGAGTCTTTTTTTTTTAAAGTTCTGTATCATTATTTAATTATCCTTTGGGTGGTGAGTTTCTGTATCCCTTTGTGATTTTATACTTGATAAATCCATTTATCTCCTTTCCAAAAGTATTTCTAGCAAATACAACTATTAGCTTTTCAAATTCCATTCCTCAGTATTTCGGTATCAGTTTAGTATCAAAGCTAAAGGTTGGAGAGCATGGCAAGGCGAAATGAAAAAGATATAGTTGATGAAGGTAGTAGCCATGAAGATGACGTTGAGTTCTTGAGGTTGCAACTTCAAAGATTGCTACGCAATCTATAAGAAAAGAATGTAATCCTTAAAGAACTTTATAAAAGAAACAACCAGCATGAAAATGATGCCCAAGAGTTTGGTTCCGACGATGATACACCTCCTCACCTAAGGGAAGATATTGAGCAAGGTATAAAGACTAAGACGAGTGACAGAACAAATATAATCCAAAGTTGGATATTCCAGAGTTTGAAGGTAAAATTAATGTTGATGACTTTATTGATTGGCTTAATACAGTGGAAAGAATGTTCGAGTTTCATGAACCACCAGAACAAAAGAAAGTAAAGCTTGTGGCACTCAAACTTAGAAGGAATGTATCTTTTTGATGGGAAAACCTGAAGAAGCAAAGAGAACGTGAGAGAAAGAGTAAGATCGTGACATGGGAGAAAATGAAAAGGGAGTTGAAGAGGAAATACTTGCTTGACAACTATAGGCAAGAGATCTTTCTCAAAATCTATGATTTCAAGAAAAAAGATCTTAGTGTGGAGGAGTATACAGTAGAGTTCGATAATCTCATGTTAAAAGGAGAGCTTGTGGAATCGGAAGAGCAAATCATTGCAAGATACTTAGGATGTTTGAAATATGAGATTGCTAAAGTGGTTCAACTCCAGCCATATTGGTCTTTGAATAATGTGAGCAAGTTAGCTTTAAAAGTTGAGAAGCAACAAAAGTTTGAAAAGAGTTCTCGATACGGGTCAAAAGAAGGTTATACAAGAGGAGGAAATTTTAAGCCTACTCTTCAGAGCAAGGTGGTGTCAAAGGTGCAAGACAAGGGTGAAGGATCTGTTGGTAGTAAATAAACACCTAATTCTTCTACACCAAGTGACCGAAAATGCTTCAAATGTCATGTCTTTGGGCATATTGCTTCAGATTGTCCAAATTGGAGGATTGTTATTGTGGTTGAAGATCATAGTGATGGAGAAGGAGATGAAGCCAAAGAGAAACTAGAATATGATGATGATGAGGAAGAGGTTACTTATGTTGATCATGGTTTGTCTATTGTGTTACAACGTAGCTTAAATGTGTTCTATATGGCGGAGGATGAAAGTTTGGTGAGAAAGAATGTGTTTCACACCTAATTCACTTCTCATGGCAAGATGTGCTTGCTGATAATTGATAGTGGCAGCTTTGAGAATATGGTGTCTTTGGATATGATGCAGAAGTTAAAGTTAGATACAATCCCTCATCCACATTCTTACCAGTTATGCTGGCTACAAAAGGAGAATAACATCAAGGTAACTAAAAGATGTTTAGTTTCATTTTCTATTGGCAAGCATTATAAAGATAAAGTATGGTGTGATGTTGCTCCTATGGATGCTTGTCATTTACTAGTTGGGTAGACCTTGGCATTATGATAGGAGAGTGTTGTATGATAGTTACAAACATACTTATTCTTTTAAGGTGAATGAAAAGAAGATTGTTTTAGCTCCATTACAACCTTTTGAAACCAGCCCACCAAAGAAGGAAGTTAGTGCTCTTATGACCTATGATGAATACAAGGGTGTACTAGAAAGGGGTGGTGATGTTTTGGCTCTAGTAGTAGTAGAGGAGAATGAACACAAGGAGCCACTAACAATCATGAAACCAATCATAGAGGACTTTAAAGATGTTATACCGAAGGAGATTTCACATGGTCTTCCACTTTTGAGAGACATTCAACATCACATAGATCTTACTTCAGGGGCTGTGCTACTTAATAAAACAACTTACTGAAAGCCCTTAGGAGCATGAAGAACTTCAAAGGCAAATGAATGAGTTGGTGGAAAAGGGTTTGATTCGGGAGGGCATGAGTCCTTGTGTGGTCCTAGCCTTGTTGGTGCCTAAGAAGGATGGTTCTTAGAGAATGTGTATAGACAGTCGCGCCATTAATAAAATCACAATTGATTAACGTTTTCCTATTCCAAGGTTCGATGATTTACTTGATCAATTGTGTGGTGCTTTTATTTTCTCTAAAAACAATTTGAAGAGTGGCTATCACCAAATTAGAATGAGGCCTGGAGATGAGTTGAAAACAATATTTAAAACTAGAGATGACTTATATGAATGGTTGGTTATGTCATTTGGGCTATTTAATGCTCCTAGCACTTTCATGAGATTTATGACTCATATACTTAGGCCATGCATTGGGTCTTCTGTTGTGGCTTATTTTGATGACATATTGGTGTACAGTTAGAGTGAGGAGCATATGAATTATCCTAAGGAGATCTTTTTTATTTTAAGGTAGCAAAAACTTTATGCTAATCTAAAGAAGTGTGATTTCTTTACTCATAGTATGGTGTTTTTAAGGTATGTTATTTCAAAAGATGGAATTATGATGGATCAAAGTAAGGTAGAGGCTATTCTTAATTGGCCAACACTAGCTTTATTGCATGATGTGAGGAGTTTTTATGGCTTAACTTCCTTTTACAGAAGATTCATCAAGGGTTTTAGCTCTATTGTTGCTCCAATCACCGAATGCCTAAAAGGTAATAAATTTAAGTGGACTAATGAGGCTAATGATGCTTTTGAGCTATTAAAAAGAAAGGTGACTGAAGCTCCTATCTTAGTTCTGCCTAATTTTAACAAGGTGTTTGAGGTTGAATGTGATGCCTCTAATGTGAGTATTGGTGTTATTTTGAGTCAAGAAGAAAAGCTCATTGCCTTTTTTTGGAAGAAGTTACAAGAAGGAAATATTCTACCTATGATAGGGAGTTCTTTGCCATTTATAGAGCCTTATCTTATTGGAGTCAATATCTTTTTGCGAAGCCATTTGTCCTATATTTTGATCATGAGGTATTAAAATTCATTAATTTCCAACACAAGCTAAACAAGAGGCATGCAGCTTGGGTAGAGTTCTTGCAATCTTATAACTTTACTATCAAGCATAAATCTGGTGTACAAAACATAGTTGTTGATGCATCGAGTAGAAAACATTCTTTATTATTAGCTATAGAAGTCAAAGTAGTTGGATTTGAAACATTCAAAGATCTCTAAGAGAATGATATGGATTTCAGCTCAATATGGTTGCAAATTAGGTTCTTTTCAGTAATTCTTTATCTTTGATGGTTTTCTTTTTCGAGCTAATGCCTTGTGTGTTCTATTTTGCTCTTTGAGACAAGTAATTCTGGTTGAAGCTCATGGTGGTGTTTTGGGAGGACATTTTGGTTGGGATAAAACTCGATCTCTTGTTTAATCAAATTTTTATTGGCCTAAGATGTTTAGAGTTGTGGAGAGACTTGTGAAGCAATATCGAGTGTGTCATTTGGCTAAAAACAAGAAGCTAAAATTCTGGTTTGTACACTCCATCGCCAGGGTCTAATGCTTCATGGAAGGATGTGAGTCTTGACTTTGTTTTGGGATTACCAAGAACTCAAAGGAACAAGGATTCTACCATGGTTGTTGATAGATTCTAAAAAATGTCTCACTTTGTTCCCTGCAATAAATCAAATGATGCATCTCATATTATTGATTTGTACTTCAAGGAGATTATGAGATTGTATATCATTTTAAGAACTATAGTGTCTAGTCGAGATTCAAAATTTCTTAGCCATTTTTGGTGAACTCTATGGAGGAAGTTGGATACATTTTTGAATTTCAATTGCTCTCATCATCCACAAATTGATGGACAAATAGAGGTAACAAACAGAAGCTTGGAAAACTTTCTTAGAAGCTATGTTGGCAAGAACCTCAAGCAATGAGATCTCATTCTTACACAAATTGAGTTTACCTACAACCGTTCTATGCATCATAGCATTCATAAGAGTCCTTTTAAGGTTGTTTATGGTGCTAATCCTACTGGTCCTTTGGGCTTAGTTTCTCATTCTACGACTAAACAATTTAATGGAGATGCTGATGAGAGAGCTAAAGAAATAAAGAAGTTGCATGAGAGTGTTAAAGCAACCATTGAGAAGCAAAATGAGAGGTACATGCGAATTTCTAACAAACACAGAAAGCATGTGGAGTTTAATGCGAGTGACTTGGTCTGATTCATCTAAGGAATGAGAGATTTCCACCAATCAAATTTGAGAAATTGAAACCGAAGGCTGATGGTCCATTCAAGGTGCTAAAGAGAATTGACAAGAATGCTTATGAGATCGAGTTACCAAGAGATTATGGAGTATCCCCAACATTTAATGTGGTTGATTTAAGTCCGTATCATGTTGATGAAATAAATGAGGACTCGAGGACAAGTCTTTTTCGACCAGGGGAGATTGACACGGGAGTGCCTAATTTACTATAATCAGCTCATGTAAATTTTGTTGATTCTATGGTATTCTCCACAGCTCACAATGCTTGTCTCATAGCCTTTAATCCAGACCTCTCAAATGTGACAGCCCATAAGCCAAATGAGTTGCAAGTCTTTTTTCCAAACCTGTAGATGGCCCAACTTGATTGAATAGCTCGAATTGATTGCTAAAGAGTTAAGGGTGCCTTTATAGGTTGAAAAAGCTTAGTCTCTCAACTTTTTAGCTGTTTCATTAATAGATGGTCTAGTGGGTAGATTCAAAGGGAGAGTTAATTCAACTTATCTTCATGACCAAGGAATACATTAAAGGGCTTAGTTATTAGTTGCAAAGTAATAAATTTCATAGTTCCCTATGCATGGAGAGTTGTTTCATGCGCTAGTATTTATTTTGGTGTTTTAAAGTTAGAAATAGTTCATAATCTGATTGTATTTGACAGAAACTCTTTGAGTTCTCTCTTTTAACTCTGTATCTCTTTGGTTTGCCATAGAGTGGTGGATTTAGTCTCTCTATCTCTTGGATTTCCTTGAGTGGTGAGTTTTTTTTTTAAAGTTATGTATCCTTGTTTAATTATCCTTAGGGTGGTGAATTTCTGTATTTCTTTGTGATTTTATACTTGGTGAATCCATTTATCCCCTTTCCAAAAGTATTTTCAGTGAATCAACTTTTCAAATTTCATTCATCAAATTCCCTGTATCATCACCTCCTCCCCTCCTCACCTTTACCATTGCCTCCCCTTAGTTGATCAAGGAGAACCCAACAATGGTGAAGTGGGTCTATTTCGCATAGGTTAGTCATCAATAATCTCAGTAACCACAGGATAAAAGCCAAGAGCTCCTATTGGTAACCATGTAAGTATAGCTTATGTAGGTGCGTGCAAACCATGGAAAAAAGAAATCCAATAAGGAAACATTTCTGCAGCCTACAAGTTTGGGTCTATGCCTCTGCCAAATACACCAGAGCTGCAAGTCCTAGTATCTCAACTCAAGCAATATTTCTTCTTAGAATGTCTCTATATCTATGATGAAAGGGACTCTACCAATCTCCTCTGGAGCAAGGAAAAGCAAGTCTGTTTGATATCGGTAATGATTCACATTCTTTTGATTGAGAGAGGGTAAACCCTTACTTCCCCCTTTCTCCTACTCTGCTATCTTCTTTCCTTGGCCATTGCCCCTCTATTTCCACCTCCTTCCCTCCTCTCTTTCTCTGCCTCGCCTCTCCTCCTTCCTTCCACCACCTTCTCTTCTTCTTCCTCTCTCTCTCTTTTCTGCCTCTCCTCCTTCCCTCTGTTAGGACTCTAGCTAGGAGAGTCCTAATTGATAGGGGCAATCATGTAAAACCTACCTAAGCTGACCCTTATTAAAGAGGTGAAGAGGCCGGCTAGGGTTTGAAGGTTATTTCTTAAAGAAGAATTAGGAGTTGTAAAGGAATAGGAGTCTTGAGTAGGAGTCCTATTAGGAGTCTTGAGTAGAAGTCTTAATTGAGTAAGAGTCTTGAGTAGGAGTCCTATTAGGAGTTAGGGTTTAGACACCCTATAAATAGTCATGTATTCATCCTCTTTTGAAAAGCAACAGATGAATATTTTCTGCAGCCTTTGAGCAGCAACTTGGAGGAAGGAACCCCTATAGAGTTCCAGGAGGCTGATCCCCTAAAGAGATCAACCCCAAGCTTAGAATCTGCAAGGGTTCTAACACTTGGTATCAGAGCAGCGTTCTTGGCATCTCGCTGCCCTTCCACAGCCATCCATCATCTCTCCACAGCCGCCCAAAGCAATTCCCATAATTGCTTAAAAGATCGTCGCTAAATTCCACCGTCATCTCCACCACCGTAGATCATTCTTTGATCTCCCCGTGAATTGCAACAGGTTCTGGTTTCCTACCTTACTGCTGCTGCAATTTAGTTATCCTTATTCAAAAATCCAAAAAAAAAATTGTTCCTATATTGCTGCATAAACTTTTCGTCGCAAAGTTTTCATCTCTACGACGAAAGATACATTGCAGAATTCTAACCGCATAACACAGTCTATTTGATCTTGCTACTGCATTTTTTCTATTCAAATCTCTACGAAATTTTTATGACATAATTGACACTTCCTAAAGGCAGATTTCTCTTTGGTTTTGTCAAAAAATTCCTAATATAAACCATTGATCTTTTACATCTAATCTGCTATACTTAAAAATCTGCACTATAAAATTTCAGCCGCATAGCATAGTTTGTTTGATCTTGCTACTGCATTTTTTCTATCCAAATGTCTATGAAATTTTTATGATAGATTTGATACTTCCTAATAGAGGATTTCCTTTTGGTTTTATCAAAAAATTCTCAATATAAACCACTAGTCTTTTACGTCCAATCTGCTATACTTGAAAATCTGTGCTGCAGAAAATTTCAGCTGCATATTGTTGCCTTAACCGATCTATTTGTAATCTTTTTTGAACGAAATTTCTTCTACACTTTATAGATCATCTTGGCTTCCATCTAAGATTGATCTATTGAGGAATTCATCTCTAAAAACAATTTTGTGTTGTTGTAAATTTTCGTCGCAAACCGCTGAAATTTTTCGACGAGAATTCTGCTATCGCAACTTGCACCAATTTCTTTGCTGTTATATTGCCGAAATTTTCTTGATTAAATTGGACATACTTACTGTCATATACACTGAGATTTTGCTATCAATTCCCTCCTCAAATCTCTCAAGTTTTTTGTGGAAATTTCGTTGAGAAACCGCTGTTTCTTCGACGACAATTCTACTCTTACAAGACAACACAATTCTGCAGCAAACTTCCACTGATTTCTATCAAACCTTTGCTGCCATCTACCATAGATCTAAAACTTTCATCCACAGCTCTAAAACTCCACCAAACCACACCCTCAAACTACACCCAAAACGGCCACAAAACAAGCCTAAACCGCAGCCTACATCCACCAATCCACCAACCCTTTTGACCATCACTTCTCTCAACCCATACTTGCCTTTAACCCGACAACAAAAGAGAGATCTAAACATCACAGATTTGGAGACATATTCTATGGCATCTAGGGAGGCAATCAATGCTAAATTCGAAGCCTTGGAGGCGCGAATGGAGGATAAGATTCGGACTCTCTTTACCGAACTCAGTTTGGGTCGACCACTAAGCTCGAAGAAATCACATCAAGGAGAGAGCTCTAACCAATCGCACCAAGCCCGAAGAGATGACTTCCAATAGAGGAGAGGTTCAATGACTGATCTCAACTATCCACGAATGAGGGTGGACTTCCCTAGATGGGAAGAAGGAGACCCGATTGGTTGGATCTCGCGTGCGGAGCGATATTTTCGGTACCACAAAACTGTGGATGCATCTATGGTGGAAATTGCAGCTATACATCTTGAAGGGGATGCCATACAATGGTTTCACTGGTTTAAATATGCTCATGGAGTTCTCTCATGGCAACAATTCAAAGAAGGACTATTGATCCGCTTCGGACCAACCGATTACGAGAACATTGACGTTCTAGCAAAGATCCGACAAACCTCTACCGTTCGGGAGTACCAAACCAGGTTTGAAATGTTATCTAATCAAACTCATGATTGGTCTCAAAAACAGCTATTGGGGACCTTCATTGAGGGCTTGAAGCCGGAGATCCGGGGAGAAGTTAAAGCACGACAACCGTACACGCTTATGGCAGCCATCTCTTTCGCACGACATCAAGAGGAGCGATTGAACCATGAAGCCCGAAAAACTAGGATCGCTTCTCAACCTACAATGCAGAAGCCCTCACCCCCCCCTACTATCAATCAAGTTCTTGCACCAAAAATGATGACAAGAGAAGAGCTTCGGGAGCGATCTACAAAGGAGTTATGTTGGCACCGCGACGAGCCGTGGAGCCGCGAGCATCACTGTAGCAAAGAGAGACTTCTTATGATTGAACCAGTAGAAGAAGAGGTCATTGAACATCTAGAAGAGAGCCTTAATAATGAAAAGGAAGATGCAGAAGAAGAGCCACAACTGATCGAAGTTACGGTACATGCACTAGCCGGCTACTCAAACCCGCAAACGATGAAAGTTGAAGGCCTTCTCAAACAACAATCGATCACTGTTCTCATCAACACGGGCAGCACTAATAACTTCCTAGATAGTAAAGTTGCTGTCCGGATGGCCTTACCTATCGAGTATTACAGCAGGTTTGACGTCAAGTTCACCGACGGACGGATTCTGAAGTGTGATCGTAGGCGCCCGTGGGAGAAACTATTACCGCAGGAACAAGAGATAATTGCAGATTTCTTCCTCCTTCCTCTTGATGATCATGAGGCTATGCTCAAAATTGAATGGTTGACAACATTAGGTAATGTTTTTTGGAATTTTATGAAACTAATTTTGAGATTTTACAGTAAAGAGAAACAGGTGATTTTACACGGGAAACGTGGGGGCGACGTAATGACGATTTGCACACAACAAATGGAGAATGTTTTACATAAAGCATGCAGCGGCTTTTTGATACAACTTGAGCAGCAAACTAAGGGAGAGCCAATAGAATTTGAAGATCCAAACCTACTTCCTTTGCTTGCTGAATTTTCAGATATATTTGACGAACCGCACAACCTACCTCTTGCCCGTCGGCATGATCATTGTATACCGACTCTTCTGGGCAAACCTCCTGCAAATACTTGGCTATATCAACATTCATATCTGCAGAAGGATGAAATAGAAAGGATTATAAAAGAGATGCCCGAAACAAGAGTTACTCGGCCAAATTGCAGCCCCTACTTTTCACTGGTGCTCTTTGTACGAAAGAAGGATGAAACATGGCGAATGTGGATTGATTACCGAGCACTCAATGGCATAATCATCAAGGACAAATACCCTATTCTAATAGCAGATGAATTGTTAGATGAAAGAGAGCACAAGTCTTCACAAAGCTGGACCTTCGATCCGGGTATCATCAAATATGAGTGTGCAAAGAAGAGATACCGAAAACCGCCTTTTGAAGACACAACGGCCACTACGAATTTTTGCTTTCGTCACCAGAAGGTGGAATATCTTGGGCATATCATATCAGAGGAAGGTGTGACAGTGGACCCCTCCAAAATTGGAGCAATGCAAAACTGGCTGATCTCGAGGAATATAAAATTGCTACGTGGCTTTCTCGGTTTAATAGGCTACAATCGCAAGTTCATGAAAAACTATGGAAAGATCAGTGCACCACTTATTTCCTTACTGAAAAAAGATTTATTCCAATGGTTGGACAAAGCCTCCGCTGCCTTCGACAAACTTAAGGCAACCATGACGACGACGCCGGTGCTAGCACTACGAAATTTCAACCGACCCTTCATTATTGAGGTCGATGCATCTGGAATCGGAATTGGAGCTATTCTCATGCAAGATGGTCGACCACTCGCATACACTAGCAAGACATTGTCTCCCTCCCATCAAATTATGTCAACATATGATAAGGAGATGCTTGCCATTGTGCACGCAGCAACAAGGTGGAGACCCTACTCGATCGGTCGACGATTTCAAATTAAAACTGACCATAAAAGCCTCAAGTACTTTTTGGAGCAAAAGATATCATCCCCTGAGAAGCAAAAATGGGTAACAAAACTTCTTGGATTTGATTATGAAATAACTTACAAAATGGGGAAAGAGAATGTTGTTGCAGATGTGCTTTCACAACTACCTGAGCAAGCTGAATTTTCGGTCGTTTCACTTTCGACTAGCAACTTCCTTGAGGATATTAAGATGGAATGGCAAGAAGATCCAGAGACTAGTAAGATTATAAAAAAATTGGAGGAAGCACTAAACTCCGTGGCGCATTACAATTGGGACTCAAAAGAATTACACTATAAAGGACGCATTGTGCTTATGACAAATTCTACCTATATCTTCACGAGCAGATTTTGGACAAAGTTATTCCATATGCAGGGTACTAAATTGAAAAGGAGTATGCAATATCACCCACAAATTGACAGCCAAACGAAAGTTATAAATAGGTGCTTGGAGACAGCCCAAAGCCACCCACCAAATATGACTACTCAAGGAGAACTCCAGACCCAGCCAAATGTCATTATTGATCAACGGATCGTGACTCAACGACGACGACCCACTACTGAAGTGCTAAAACAGTGGGTGAACCTACCAACAAAAGATGCCACTTGGGAGAACTATGACAACTTGAAGATCAAATTCCCAAAATTCATGAATCGTCAGCCTCGAGGACAAGGCTGATTTGAAGAGGGCGGGTCTGTTAGGACTCTAGCTAGGAGAGTCCTAATTGATAGGGGCAATCATGTAAAACCTACCTAAGCTGACCCTTATTAAAGAGGTGAAGAGGCCGGCTAGGGTTTGAAGGTTATTTCTTAAAGAAGAATTAGGAGTTGTAAAGGAATAGGAGTCTTGAGTAGGAGTCCTATTAGGAGTCTTGAGTAGAAGTCTTAATTGTGAGTAAGAGTCTTGAGTAGGAGTCCTATTAGGAGTTAGGGTTTAGACACCCTATAAATAGTCATGTATTCATCCTCTTTTGAAAAGCAACAGATGAATATTTTCTGCAGCCTTTGAGCAGCAACTTGGAGGAAGGAACCCCTATAGAGTTCCAGGAGGCTGATCCCCTAAAGAGATCAACCCCAAGCTTAGAATCTGCAAGGGTTCTAACACCCTCCTCCTCCACCACCTTTTCTTCTTCCCCCTTCCCTCTTCCTCCTCCCCACTTCTCTGTACTGTGGTGTTTTCTGGTATGCCCGAACAACTCAGACCCGTACTGGTCTGGCCAAGAACCTGGCATGGGTCGACACCTGAAATTGAAAACCTTGCATCTACCATCCCAAAGATGACACCTAGCTCAATGCGTCTGACAAAGGCCAAGCAGGTTATCATGATGATGCATCATGAATTGGAATCATGTGAATGGGAAGCCAAAATTGATTATAGTGTTAATGTGAACATAACTAATGGTGTAATAATTGTGAGAGAAAAATGTAATGGCAAGGTTCTAGCAGTGTATTCAGAAATTAATATCGAATTACTTAACCCTATCATGATCTGTTCATCTTGAAGCTTTTACCCTATCATGATCTTGTTCTTGAAGCTTTGGTATCACTTCATGACTTGACTAGTACTGTTTGATTTTACCAATTAATATACACTTGTAAAATTGATTGCATTAGTAATTGTGAACTTTCACAATTGTAATTGATCTTGAACTCTTCCTACAGAGTGGTATTTAGTCATTCTACATAACATTTGAAATTTGTTTAAATAACCTTGATACGAGAAGATTGAAGGAAGATTATTATGAATAGATGATATGAGAAGTTTATGTTTAAGTAAATTACTTAACTATAATAGATAAGTCAAATTATATTAGATTTAAAGATCTAAAGGATAATTTACAAAGTAAAGGAGAATAAGACAAGAACCAATGCTTGAAAAGGATAAGAAAATTGAGGGATACATATGTTGTACATTACTAGATATTTTCCCTGTCATGGTCTTGTACTTGGAATTGTAGACTGTATTCAGTGACTAAGAGCTAAATAATTTAGCAGAACAATATTGCTATAATTGCCATTTGAATAATGGCAATTTGCAGAGAATTGGTGGTTATTTAGGAGGCTGATGAAAGTTCCTTTCCTGTTCCTTTAGCACTTTATAAAATCTTTGTTATGCAATAAATCTACTTCTGCTGCATCATTATTCAAAGATGTGTACATGTTCAGAAGGTCTCATTTGGTCCAACAACTTATGGAAAAATTTATACAATGATTCCATTGTGCATGTTTTTGGAGAGTTATCTTTTTTCCAGCTCTGACTAATGTTTAAAACTCTACAACGTTTAGAGTACTTTGTGGTATAATCTAGTGAGGCAATGCTTAACAACTCTTTTGTCTTTTTTCTTTTTCCTCTGGATTTTAAGGTTGGCCATTATGGCATCAGAAAGACTGCTGATTCTTCAGCCTGACAATTGGACTTTAAGGAGAGACCATGGTTTGCTTTTGTACTACAGCAGGTAAACCATATTTGCACTATATAGATTCCCTGTTTGCCAGTAATTGCACAGGACAAATGTTTCAGAGTCGTATTTTCAGGAGGTATGTTGAAGCTGTTCAAGAACTCAGCATTTGCATGGCTTTTGCACCAGAAGAGGAGGCTGAGATACTGGAGCCATTCGTCGAGAAGTTGCACCTCCTGCGGCTTTTGTCATCCTGGGAGTGCTTGGATCAAGCTGACTCAGTGCCAGTTTTATGAATTGCCTATGCAAATTTTGGTTCACTCTTCCTTTGCAGCCATGCAAATGCTGTTAATGTTGAAATCTGTCAGTGCTGGTGGCATGTCGTTGTGGAGATCACCCAAAATTGTATAGACGCAATAAGATACGATGACGATGATGTGCCTTACTGAGATTCAATTTTCCTAGTTTTTGCAGAAACTCAAGTCTCTTTGATGGAGGCCGTCAGTCAGGATATAACACAACGCTTTATCAAGAGCACGGTCAGGGATTCCAACCTAGCAATGCACAATGCCGTCAGCCACCATCACTTTCAAACTAGTCAAACGCATTGCTATCAGCCGTAGGATATTGCAGGCGATCTTAATTGCTGCTGTCATCACTTTCACGACTCTGTTCCCTGTCCAGTAACAGTGGTAAAAAAAAATGTCTAGTGATAGGGTTGAAACGAGACAGTTTAAAAAAATGTCTTTTTTTTTCCTTTTTTTATAAATTTTGTGGCTTTAGGGCATGTCGAGCACAGTAAATTTTACAGATTAGAGAATTTGCGTCCACCCTTGTCTAGGAGCAAGACAAATCCTGCGCTAGGTGCTCTCCTTCAGAGCCTTGATTGATTATACGTTCTGGTTGATATGGAAGGCCAAAATGATCTCTATTTTAATGGTGTTTGGTGATCTTACTTCCAGTGTGTGCAAAACTAGGGCTTCGTTTATGAATTGTAAGCTTCGTGCAGGCCCCTACCTGATGGGGTTCTTGGTGAGATATGTAGAGTTATAGAGCTTTGCACTCGTTTGATAGGGTTCATTGTGAGATATATCGAGTTCTGGTGAAATAGAACAAACTAATGTATGGGCGGATTTAATTCAACGCTGACGCGTTTTCGATTCTTGTTGACAGGATGAACTGCGATTCATTTTGAAGTGATGGTTCGTATACGATGGCTGGAAGAAAGTTCAACACGGAAGGTGGAAACTTAATGAGTCGCTGTTAAGGAACCCAAGCTGCATTCTCACGAGTGCAGAGGATAGTGATTGCGATGGATCATGAACTGCTGCTGGTTAAGGTTCTTAACAAGGAAGAATTGGCCTTTTTGGTTTTTCGCCAATCTAATTCAGAATGCTTTTTCTGAACCGGCAATGTTTCGTGAATATAAAATTTCTCACATATCTAGAAATGTAAAACTATGATGCTCATTGCTTAGCTACCAATTAGATCTGGAGGTCAGATTTAGCTCATGATCTGCTTCCTATTTTTGGCAACAAGAACAGCTCCGGAGGTTTCAGGCAGTTAAAAGGAAGATTTCCTTTTGAGGAAAAAAAAACCCATCTGCCAGTGTGGAAATAAAAAAGGAACTGCTGACAGAATAGTGTCATACATTGGTAGGTAAAAGACTGACGAATAGAAAACGTTCATAGATAGGGTCCAGGTTCTGCTCTTATACCATAACATCAGTCATGGCAAGTTTGGTTCCTTCTTTCTGAAGTTAAAAGAGGAACTGATCTTGTTGGCGTGTGCCAGCTTGATAGTAACGTTAATTGTCTTCATAATCCTTGGATGATCAACACTACATTCTATTCACCTATGATCATCACAATTTATAATTTTGTGCAAATGATACCAAAAAATTAATCGAAGGACTACGAGCATGGAACATGGAACAGAATCATCATGTACAAGTTCAGCAGCTGTCACAATACCAGTCACAGACCTAGGAAGTTCTAACCTCAGTATGGTACAAACTATATGTATAGATATATATATATATTTTAATACTCTTTTCATCAACTGTGAAGCTGATCCCTTCCTGCAATCTGGAAAAGTGTAGGCTCATAAGGCCACAAAAATACTACAAAGTTTTAGTTTACTAGCTCACAGTTTGTCGGCGCACCTGCTTCAGAATTGGAGGAAATCATGCTGCTGCCGGGATTAATTGCTCATCCAAAAATCCAAAAACCCTTCTAAGGAAACTTTCAACGACAAATAAAAACTCTTCCACTCTTTCTTCATGAGGCAAGTGCCCACAGTTCTTGATTACTTCAAAGCTGGAACCAGGTATGACTCGTGAAAGATGCTCAGCATTCCACGATGGGACAACGCGGTCGCTGTCGCCAGTAATGATCAGCACTGAGTTATATAAACAAAAATGCACAAATAAGAAGAATCACATTTGTTATGAGCGAGCTGTCACCAGTAATGATCAGCACCGAGTTATATAAACAAAAATGCACACATATGTTGTGAGCGCTTGTGGAAGAGCAGTAACTTGGGACATACGGATAACTTAGCGCAAAGCACGTACATGATAAATGCATAGTTCCTAAAGATCAAGAAAGACAAATAAAATCATTTTGCACGTTTTGGTAAATTCATCTTTGTACTAATGGAGAAGAAGATCAATAAAACTAACCTGATTGCTTGGGTAAGTGCTCTTTTATTGTTGGAATTATATGTCCTATTTATCTAGTAGGAATTTCATCCCTCTTCCTAAGAGGAAACTATCGTTCCTAAATCTAGGCCTATAGTTTTATTAAGATCTGCCCCACCTATTTTTCTAAGTAATGCAAACATTTAGGTAAATGGGTGTTTGTCAGAGCTAAAACAGTTAAAATGGGTACCCCCTCGAGTACCTGGTAACATAACAATTAAAAGTTCTTGTGAAGTGAATAGAAACTAGAACAGCAGTAGTTTGCTAGACAAGCACAACACTTTAAACTTAGAAATTACTCCATGTTCTAATATATCATATCATGATCTCCAACCACAAGAACAAGTAAGGCATTTGATTAAGATTTAAATAATTTAATTCTTTATGCAGCCTAGATAAAATCAGACATCATAGAATTCTGAAATTTTCTTAGTGTTCCATCAATAGCATTGAAGTGAAGCTGAATGTCACTGAATGATTGTAACTTATCATTACCAACAATAAAAAAATTAAAATTAAAAGACTTCACCAGGGCATGAAATCTGAGCAAGTCTTCCAGACAATGGTGGCTTAGATGAAGAATCAGTAAGCAATGCTGAAGTGTACTCTAAAAGTGCCATCTCCCAACCTTTTGTCTTCAATGGCTGCATAAATGCAATGGATTTAGAAAACTAACCACACATAACAAATGTATCTCTTATTGTTATAACATACATTAGAAGCTCACCTTTGTGTAACCTTGAAGGACATGATCTGTGACCTGGCTTGGATCAAACCAAGAATAGCGAATAGCCAATATTCCAAACTTATCTATTATCATTCTTACCTGGAACCATTATGAAGAAATCAAAATTAAACAACCTTGAGATGCATGGAATAAATAAATTTATTTGTCAAAGAGCAGTCTAAAACTGGATAAGAGGGAAAAAAACAAGACGCTGATGCGAGATGACATGGACATGCTAATATGTTGAATCTTATAACAAGACAATAAAGTACAACATGGATATGCAGATATATATTAAATATTATTTAATATATGACAAAGTTGACATTAATGTAAAGCATTATAAAATGTTGATATTGAATATTAGTTAGTACATAACAAACTTGATGTTTATGTAGAATATGCAACAATTGCAATGCAAGGAGGACTTGTTTTGGAGAAAAAAACTTCCATTCTGTTCTTTTCATGCACATGTAAGGATCAACATAGTACATAGCTTCTAGATGGATGGAGAGTCTTTGTAGTGGATAGCGAATGAAGTGTGTTACAAAGTCCAGAGCAGATGACTAATAATAGATCATGATTTATACTATCAAGAGAGGTCACTTGATTATCTAACATTAAAACACTAAATGTCCACAAACAGATTACCACATAAGTTAAATATCAAAACGTAACATGTTCATTTATTTATATAAGCATTATGTGAAACAATATTGTAGGAGAGCTTATCTCTAGGGGTTGAAGGCCTACATGAGCAACATACTAAACAACCATGAAAGATCAAGTATAAGAAACATGTTAAAACTGATTTAAAATCATGAATTAATTAGTTCAATCCAAAAGTTGAGATGAGGAATGTATGCCAGAATAGGATTTGTAAGTGGTCGTTAATTAGGTTTAAAGTAACCAAATTTTGAGGAGTCAGAATTAATTATGCCAACAACTGTGTTATAAACAAAGGAGAAAAGCTTTGATGCATCAACATACCAGCATTGAGGCAAATGCAGACCGCAAGAGTGCAGATAAGGCTTTGGTATAAAAGGAGCAAATCATATCTCTCATCCCTTTCAGAATACTCAAAACTCCCTCCAACAAGTGCATATACAAATTCTTCAAGGCTTTCCAAATCCTCATAAAGGGATTCAATGAAGCAATCAACAAATTGGAGTCTCCATCTTCCTTCAGGTTGCCTTTTCGCATTTCCTTCTCCTTGTCAATTCTCCTTAGGGTTAGAGGAGCAACTATAGCTGGTGCAACCAGGATCAATGCAGCAACTCTGTCAGGAGCTTCAAAGTAGGTTTCAACGGCGACAAGGCAACCAGCGGAGTGCCTGAGAAGATCCCAAATCATAGTTTCAGTTCACTATTTCAGACTATGTAGACCAACTAGTGTTCAACGAATAAGTAAAAGATAAGCGGATGCTCTTTCTCTTTATAACAAAGAGAGGAGATTTCACAACAGAGAAGACCGATTTCATCTTCAATTTGACAGAGACAGACAGACAGATCGACCCGATTAAGATGGCCTTCTCCTCCTCCTTCTTCTTCCGGGCAGCAGCTACAAGGTCTATGAAGAACAGCGTAGCGAGGACAGAAAAGGTCATGGAATAGGGGTTTAAAGGCCTAGCAAGACTATCATCATCGTCGTTCCCACTTCTGACGGTCCTCCTCGCTGTAAGTCCAAAGGCAGGGCGATCGAATGCGAGGACCTTCGACCCCACCAACCGAGAGAGCGGCTTCATCACTCGATCCCACGAGAAGGCCGAGGCTCCGAAACCGTGCAGCAGGATGATGGGAAATGTTATCGTGACTTTTGGGGAAACCCGTCGATCCTTCTCTCTTACCTCCTCTTCCTCTGCGATTTCTGCATGGTGGCATATCTTATAATGTATCTCAACCCCATTAAACTCGCAGAAAAAACTATCGGCATCAGCTAATTCTCTGGGTTCCACCAGCTCCTCTTGATCAACGCCTGCGACGCTACGCCGCTTCGGCCTCCTCGCCGTGGGCTTCCTTTCGGCATCGCCCGCCACATGTTCTGCACAATTCGCCTTCGAGCTGAGAAAAAGAAAGAATGTGGGAGAGCAACCAGATAGGGTAGGATTGATGATTCGTTACCGCCGGGAAAGTCTGAGGCAGAGCTGGTGATGGAAGTGGCTTGTGGAAGGAGGGGCTGGGAGCGAGAAACAGGGCTGAGGCGGTGGCTTCGAAAAGGGAGGGAGGGTCGGTGGGTGCGGAAGTTGGCGGTGGAGTTTATGAGCTTGGGTTGGAGTAGTGGAGAGAGACAGAGACACAGGGCTCCGTAGCCAGACATAGCCGGCGATCGGTGAAATGGGAACGGAGGATATTGTCAAATTAAAGAAACGAAGTAAATGGGTCGGATGTGGGTGGTTGGATTGTCCGAACCCAAACGCGAAGCAATGGCGAGCCAGAGAGAGAATTATTTTGAATACGAAAATTATTTGGGTTGTTTAATACATGTATTTCTTTTCGGACGCACGCTTCGTGGCTACGAGCAGGGAAGCGATGGGAATGGTTGGATTGTCCCTCCCGCAATCTCTCTTGAGGCATTTGCTCTTCTTGCTCCCAGTGATTTATCAGAGTCTTCGATTTATACGATTGCCCCTCATTTACCCTTGCGTTCTTCACACAATCCCTTGCTGGCTTCACCGCTTCATCAATTGGGAAACCTTTGGTGACACCCACTACTGTCTCACCCAAATCAGATATTCCTATCAATCATTTGTCACCCAAGCCTTTGGTAAACCCTCTCTTGTTGTTATTCTATTGATACGCAATACTAACGATTTAACATATGTACCATCGTTTGGTATGGAAGCACAAGGACATCGCCCGATTGTGTCTTGGGCATTGCTTCAATAGAGATCCTTTCTCAGTCTATCTTAGTCCGTATCTCTATTTGGAAAGGGTTGAACGAGGGCATTCTCGATAAATATCTTTTTGATAGTTAAGTTAATCTTGAGTTTAGACTAGTTGAACAATTCTAATTAAGAGAACTATTCAGTGCATCATGAATGCACCTGGGGTCCCTTTTATATGTAACTCTAAATATTATTACATTTAGGATCATTAATGATCATGGAAGAAACATGCGACATTCTCGAGTTGAATCAAGGTAATAGTATCATGTTTGTCGTATATGAGCGCTCCTTGATTGGCTCGGTTTAGATTAGAGACATGTTGTCATGACTGTGTGTAATCATTGTCAGGCTTGGATAGTTAGTGTATTGGCCACGTGTTGTCATGTGGTGTTGATGCACTACTCAAACAACCTGTTATTTATCGATTGCATGGGGTTGATATACCCTTGGGTGGTCAATCTATCAGTCATGTGATAGTAAAGTGTTTATCATGTCATTCATCACCTATCACTAGCTCTCTCACTTCTTGGCTCATTAGAGTGTAGAGCTATCGAGCTAAGAAGTATCTTGGTTGATACCATGGACCTTGACGAGGAGATGCATTACCTTTAGCCTTTAGACCTATTATCGTTGAAATGTGCACTTGATCTTTCAATCATACATTATCGAAATATGCATTTCATCTTTTGATTGTTCATTGTCGAAATGTACATTTAGCCTTTCGACTCTACATCATCGAATTACATATTTATCCTTTAGATTATACATTATTGAGATGCACATTGGACCTTTTGGCTATGCATCATCAAGATGCATATTTGATCTTTTGGTTATGTGATATTAAATTACACATTTGGCCTTTTGACTAAGTGTACATTTGACCTTTTTGGTTATGTGATGTTAAATTTAGTTTTTTAGCTATTCATCATCCAGATGCACATTCAGCCTTTTAGCTATGCATTGTCAAAGTGCACATTCGACCTTTCGATTGTGCGAGAGTTGTTGCTTTGCCTCCCGGGTCTCGACCACACCAGCACACATGCACCATTTCACCCCATTCCTTGACGATTATGTCGATTCAATTGCCAATATCTTCATAATGATGGTCTATTGCTATGTTGATGTGGCACTCACTCGAGCATCTACATATAGAGATTCTCTGTACTGTTAGAGATTCGAAAGATTACAATTATTACAATACCCAACCTTATGCAATAGCATGCTTCCACGTTCCCCATATCACAATTTGCTCCTTTCACGCTTTCAATTCTTGTCAAAACATTCTGAACCTTCAAGCTTTCAAAGCCTTTAGTCCTTCAACAACTTCAAAACTTCTAATAAGGTCCAACATGTCTTCGTTATCTAGATCTTTCGTTTCCTCTAATGGCAAGTTGGGTCTTCCAACAAAGGGTGGAAGAAGTAGTATTTTTTTATTTATAAAGGGTATGGCCTATCAATTTGATGTGGTCCACTATGAAGTTTCCGAATATCATCTCGAGGTTGAGTGGGAGCAATACCGCTGACTAGCAAAACCTTGTTTGAGACTACGACAATCTTGCAAATAAGCGATAATTGGCTTGTGGAAGTAGGAATCAGCCTTATGCCTTGGTATTGGTATTTGAATATGACCCTCTTATGTTTTTGACTTGAATCTAATCTGACTTACATCTTTCATATAGAAATGAACCTTCATGCCAACATCTTTTAAGCCACTAAGACATTTAAGGTCCCCCAATATCATAGACACATGCGTATGGCCAATTGACCGCCTCCGCCCTAATGTGTCGAGGCGACCACATGTGGGTAGAAGCAAGATGAGTTCTCATTTAAGGCTATGAGGTGGCTTGTACTATGATAAACAGTTGGAATCGAATTGTTATAACCAAATTATGCCTGACTGATACAATACCATCGCCTCTACCACCACCATTGAGCTAGCGTCGAAGAGGCATAGAAGCACCATCATCCTTTCAAGTGGTCGAGAGCTCCCAAGATAGTGGGAGATGGGAAGGACACCATCACTTGATTACAACATCGAGTGATTAACCAACTCCCACCCTTTTCCCGTGGCCTAGTTAGTTTAGCTTGATCAACACATTTAACATATGCCGCATTGATTAGTTGACCTTTTATTATGAAATAGTAGTCACATGGTTATGAAATAGTAGGCCCATGGTTGTTAGTTAGGCTTGAGAGATTCCTCAAGAGGATATGGAATGAAACCATAACATCCTCCTCTAGTGGCCATTGGTTATGTCAAACTCGCAACACTTGCGATAATTATGATGTGGTTGGTAGCGTTTGGGGAATAATATCATATCAATCATATGTTGTTGAAATATCGTGAATATAGTGTTGATGTGTCGATCATATTCTACTGAGGTACTAACCACATAGTATAGAGATGTCAACCAAGTAATAATAATGAGATGTTGGCCACATGACTATTACGACCAATGACGTTGCACCAAAATGTCGATCACGTAATATCAATATATCGATCATATAACATCAAGATGTTAAGCATGTGAGGTGTCGATCACATCATTATCCTTTTATCTATAATAAATCCTATAAGTTGTAAGTTAAAGATGTAATGAATTATTCTGTATGATAAACATCTCTACCAAACTTTCTGGGGAGTATTATGTCTCATAAACACAAAAATAGACAGCAATAGAAATTGCAGTTGAATCTTGAATGAAACAGTTATTTATATCTAGTTTCCATGTAGTCTAACCCTTTTCCAAGGGAAAAAGAATAGAAAGAAATGCAACTTACTGGATAATGAGACATAATATGCTTAAAGATAGAAACGGCCGAGATGAAAATAAAGATCTGGCTTCTCGAAAAGATAACTCATGTACCTGAATAAGATGTTAAAATGTCACGGTATATATACACACTTCGATCTCTGCTCTCACTCAAATTCTAATGTGTCACATTACCCGAACAAGGGTGACAACGAACAGAAGGAACACTATTCGGAACCCTGTTTTCTTCATCGCTGGATAAGACTCGGGTTCATTTGGTGTAGCACTTAAACTCCTTGTCCACCCTTGGTCCGACGGCCGCAAATGGCGGGCTTGAACAACCTCCTCAGGGCTCTGAAGAGCCTCCGCGGTTTCCACGGTTCGGCACACTTGGGTGGGTGCTGGGCGGGATGAGGCCGGGCCGGCTGGGTAGTCCGGGCGGCGATTGGCTCGGAATAGCTCCTCCGGAGGATAGCCCGGTTCAGCTGGATCTCGAAGGTGAGCCTCTCGAACTCATCCAACAGTGTGGTATGGTGCTCGCCAAAGCATACGTCGAGACTGCCTCTTCGTTCTTCTTCTTCCATGACGGCGGCCACCCCGTAGTGACGAGGAAGAAGCAATGGTGTTTGTTTGTGGACTCGGTGTGGTGAGTTGTCGAGGCGTTTGGATGCCGAATACCACCTGAGGGGGTTGCTGACATCTTGTGAGTTCTTGAGGCGTTTGGATTCCCAAGACCAAGAAAGGGTGGTTGCTGCCATCTTGTGAGTTCCTGAGGCCTCTGGATTCCAAGGCCAACGTGAGAGAAGGGAGCTGGCTATCGAATTAATTGCCATATTTGCTGAAGCTTTGACAGTTTGCCGTGTTCAGCAGGACAAGCATCCCATCAACGAGTCGGCCGTTGGCAATCTCTCTCATCTTTTGAGCTGTTGAAAGCTTTACATATTGCAGGGGCAATATCCTCATTTTATGTCTCTCTCATCCTTTGCGCTGTCGAAAGCTTCGCATATTTACATCAGCCCCCTTCCATGCCATGGAATATGCATATACATATAGTATTTTACGTGCAACAATGAACGTCGGAACTCCATACCTGGCTTTAGCATTTCCTGAAAAAGGATCCCACTTCTGATAGACAAGTAACAAAGAGATGCATTCGATAAACGGAAGTCCCTAAAGCCATCGCACCTGTGTCATCTCATCTCTTCCTTTTGCTTTAGGGCGTGTGCCAAAGTCCAACATATGCGAGAAATGTCCATTGGGATAAAGGCCATCCGCCCCAGGCTCTTCGGGGAGGCACTACGCACCATTGCCGCTTGTCGGAGGATTATGGGGATGCAATGCAACAAGGGTATTCCTTTCTTTGCAATGTGTTGGCAAGGGTATTCGAGGCACTTGTACCTTGCTTCAGGGGTGATGGCAAGTACAGGTATCAGTTCTTTGCTTGCTCTCGAGGCTTTGCACATCTTTCCCCTATCTACAAGGCAAGGAAAAACAATTGCCGATAGGCTGGAAGACAGATAACCAGTAGATATCAATCTGGGCGGAGTACGAGCAAAATAATCGGTTTTCGAACAGAAAAAAAAAAGAAAATGGCTGTTCACATCAATATAAGCACACAAGGATTTGCTATGTTATCTTAAGCTTCGTGTGAGCTTCGTAGTCTCACTCTATCCTCTTCTCCTGTTTACTGTAATCCCTGGCCCACGTGGTTTGTGTGACAGCTCGGATCTCGTTACGCTATCGTGCAATGTAGGTTGTTATACACGTGGCACACCTCCAATCGTGTTTCAAGAAACTTAATACAATTAACACGGAGGCTCTTCCGTGGCCTGGATCATAGTCTAGCGGTCGATGACGTCTCTGTGTATATATATACACATATGAAGACCATGGTCGACACCGGCCTTATAAACTCACGCACGCACTCTCGGTATCGCTTCCCTGGGCTTCGACGCTGTTCGGCGTCCTTCCTCTGGTCCTCCTCGCCATGGCTGCTGCTTCTCTCGATAGCTCCCTTCTTCTCGGAAACCTTGGTCCGAAGCTCTGTGGAAACAGAGCCCCCAAGGCCTCGCGTCTTCCTTTTCTTTCTTCCTCCCATTGCCCATCGGAAGCCATCCGATGCCCTTTAGGTTTGGCTCATTCCCCACCGTTGAAGAGCAGATTGGGGCCTCATCCGAGGATCGTTCCCTTCGCCGCTTCGCCTGAGGAATCGGTCAGTCTAATTGCTATTCTCTGATGATGTGTCGAATAAGTATATTTATTCTCGATTATTTCTTTCTTTCTTTCTTTCTTTTCTTCTAGTCTATGCGTTAACCTGTGGGGTTGATAGAAAGCATTTCTATGTTTTCTATTTTTTCTTTGAATTAACGTCTTGACAGAAATGTGGCGAGTCGTAACAGAACAAATCTGACCTTTTAACTATTCGATACGATGGTTGTGATTCATATTTGAATTTGATGAATGTGCAATGACAGATCTGTGTTCTTTTAAGTTTCGATGAGAAAATTTTGGATGTCGTTTAATAGTTGTCAATCTTTGTGTGCGTATTGGAAGATTTATAGTGAATTCTACGGCTTTAGGTGTTGCAAGCGAGTGTTTGGATAGACACAAGTTATTGTTTGAGTGACAGATTTCCCTGTTGCTTCCAAAATTAACTTAGCCATATAGTATTTTATTCCTTCATAAGCAAACTGTAAACTCTAAATTGTTTTTTTGTTCCCACTAAAATATAACTTAGCACTCATGACATACGGTCTTGGTATATTCCTTCAAAATTTCGTTGGCAACATAGTATTAAGTCGTCATATAGCTTTTCATGCTATTTTGCCTTTACCATCGACGTCCATAAAATTCTTTATATGTTGAGGACAGAATTTTGGTATCTTTAACATGTAGAATCCTAGGGATATCAAAGTGGAAAAGGATAAGAGAGAAGACGAGATAGAAGCTGGGGTATCTCATGAAGCATGGCAGATGTTAATAGAAATATTTAAGACAGAAGCTCATAGAGTCAAGGCTATGTCACAAGCAGCATACAAATTATTCTCCAAGACGGCAATTGAAATACTGATGGAAACATCTGAGAGGCTGAAAATTCAATCAGATATAGCACAACTTGATTTGAGTATTGTAGCAAAAGAGATATCTGAAGAAGGAAAAGGTTATATTTCTGCAGCAGCAAAGAATTCTCCTGATTTTATCAAAGATATTGTAGAAGCTTATGAATCAAAAGATGAGTTGAAAAGCATGGCGGCAACTCGAGATTTTTACCTCGGAATCCCTTATGGTATGTAAGTGGCTACCTGCCCATATGTTTTATTTCTTCATGGAAGTACCTGTAACGTAGTTCTCTTTCCTGGTTAGATAACTTTCTGGTTCCTTGTGTAATGTATACAATCGTACTGCTTGGATGTGGTCATTCAAACATTATTAACTTGTTTCTTTATTGGCTGTTATTCACCAAAAAGGGTTATTCTAATCTGTGCAGGTGCTTTTCTTTCTTTTGGAGGATTTCTTCACTTCATGCTGACTGGAAGTATTCCTGCCATCCGTTTTGGTATTATTCTTGGAACTTCGATTTTGGTTCTAAGTATATCAAGCTTGCGGGCATGGAAAAGTGGAAAAACAACCCTACTTCTTCTGAAAAGCCAAACTGGTTAGTAGGCATAGATTCTAGTGTTGTTTTACTTTGTCATTCAGTGGTGCACCTAACTGATCTCATTACTGGAATAGTACTAGTTGTTACATTTGTATATTCAGATATCTTTTATTGGTCAATGAGTGAGTTAAAACATGTACTTACTTTCATTCTAACCATTGCAAGGGGCTGGCTCCACACTATTGTCATGATATAGTCAAGATAAATAAATAACAAATGATTTGCACAAGATGGGTGTTAATGGGAAAAAGAATTAACACTTGGCCTTAACATGATGTTAGAACCTTTGCTTTAAACTAAAAGTTACTTCTGTTGATTGTCAAACTTCAGCTGGTATTGTCAATCGCCTCTTAATTAATCTTTGGATGGACTTTTTATTTTTTCTTTTTTCGCAACCATATTGTTCTCTAAAATCACATTTATTGAGCTAAGATGTCTCGGTGCAGCAATTGCAGCTATTATCTTCTTAAGGCACTGGCGCCTGTGGTCTCAGGTGAAATTCTTTTCACTGATTGGAAGCCGATATTAAATCTATTAATGGAAATCATAGCTACTGAAGATATCTTTTGTTTTACTGGTTCTGATGAGTTAGTTCTTATATTGCAGAGAGGATCATTTCTAAATCTTTTGATGCTTCTTATCAGGTCAGTATTAAGATGTTTGAATAAATCGTTCTTATCAATGCTGTTTGGGATATGATATCCACTATAGAGAATTATAATTTATACTTGGAAGCAACTGCAAGCAGAGTAGAACGAGATTAGATGGAAAAATAGAAGGCAGAGAACTCAGCAACTCAGAGAAAAAAACTTCTCCAAATTTTAACATCAAAAGTACTGGTTTCCAGTCAAAGTAACCTCTAAATATGTAGACTTAAACTCGGACCAGAAAAAAACTTCTAAATGGATAACATTTTATACGTTCAATGTATTTGATCTAAGTTCTTTTACACACGGAACTCTTAATTATTAATTAACAACTGATCCTAACTCAGCAGTGATGATTAGCTAGGATTTGCACTCTGCTGAAACTCCGAAACATGCTATGATGAATTGGAGTCTGAAAAGGTTTCTAACAAAGACTGGTTGGAGTGTGAACAGGGTTCTAAGTAAAGACTAGGGAATAACCTTCTCAGCTTAGCTGATCAAATAACTGTCTGCTCATGCAAGATAAAACAAACTCTAACTGGAAGTACCTAATGTTGCATTGTGTCAATTAGGTCATTAATGGACTAAGTAGGAAGGATTGTCATAGTGATTTCATGAATTATTAAGACAATGATCATCCTGTACCTGGTGTGCAATATCCCGACTAATGTAGGATTGTATGGATTAGTATTAACCCATTATAGCAACCACTAGTATAATTCCACACCTTTTCCCACCTAGCTAGTCCCAACCTGATTCAATACCTAACCTAATTCTTGAGGGAACCTCAGTTTGTTGACATGTACCATCTGGTATATATTTACAATAGTATATTCAGTTTCTTTAGTAATACCATGAAACATCACATAAGGTATGAAGTTTTTGAATCATAATTGACAATGACAGCTTCAATATTAGTCAATAGAAGCTCTTTTTTCAGGCACCAGTTAATATGATTTTAGGCTTATAAGTTGGTGTTGCATTAGATTTCAGATGTGTTTAAATCATCATCATGCAATTATGAATGTATTGTGATTGTTTGCTTAACTCATTATCTCACATTATGCATGATACAGTATATTATCCTAGCTGATATGCATGGTCATGATATGTATTATATATGGTGTTTTATTATTCAATGCCATCAAAAAAAAAAAAAAAAAAAAAATTGAGGAAAAAATGTTAGTCCTGCTGGCTTGACCAGTCCAACTGTTGTACTAGGCTTACTGATGCTCTATACATTATTTTACTAGTTTGAAAAGAGATCAGTACATGTCCATGTAAGTATGGTCCAACTGTTTTAGGGGGCATGCTTAAACTCTATGCTCTTCCTAACCTTGCCAACAAAGCTGTGGATGTCAAAGAATCCATACAGGAGCTAACAATTTGATTGAATGATGAGAGCGTTTGGTGTAACTCATGATAAAAAGATGGAGGTGGTTCGTGGCATAAGGGTCTGAAGCAAATATTAAGAAAATTGTTGGCATTTGTTAAATCAGTTAAGTTTTTAGGCTGCCCTGTTTTGTCATCCTGGTCTTGTCAAGCGGGTGACAGATGTTGCTTCCTAACAGAGGAATTACCATGTGATTTTGCTGGAACAAAAAAGGATTATTTCTCTCACAAGGATAGAGTTGTCTGTCTGAATTGGTTCTCTGCTATCTGATAGTGGGCAGTACCTTTATCCCAACTAAATAAACTGTGATTTTCATGCAACGAGCAGGTTTAAGATAATCATTTGACTTCAGCATATCCTCTTTATTGTTCAGCATGGGTACTTTTAATTGAAGGGTTTAAACTGAAAGTCCATTCTAGTTCCACAAGGTAATATTTAATGTTAAAGTGCAAATGAGATTGGGAGAGAATATATATATATATATATATATATATATATATATGCATACATGTGCAAGTTATGCTGAAAAAGGCTTGTGTCTCTCTTTATTTTATATATGCAAAGTTAAATTCGGTAACTTTTTAATCTCATATTTGTTTTTTGTTGTTATGGATTTACTTCTGTATCTAACCATTTTAGTTTTGGTGAGCAGTGGTGCCATGGTAGCTTTCTATGTGTACAGAATCGGAATCGACAGTCAAGAAAAGGGATCAAGATTGGGACATAGACCCAAGCGTCTATGACAATAGGAGAGGTTAGTCAGGTCACCGAATCTTGAAAATTACCTATTGGCTACAAAAATATTTTCATTTGAACCTTTCTTTATGTTTTTACAGGGATCCAAGTGGTGTGTCTGAAGGATGGCTTCGGTCCCCCCTCCCGTCTTCTGCGCTTAGTTTCTGACGGGTCAAACAAGTTTCTATCTCACAATCGGGCAATAATAGCTTAAATATTAAGGTTTGCAAAAGTATTCGAGTGCTGGAGGAATTCCCTGTCATTTCTCATTTTCATTTTTTAGAATATATATATATATATATATATAACTTACAAAAGACCAAAGACCAGAACCGGGTTCTCATAATTTTCAAATTCTCATATCAGTTGTAGAAATTTTGTTTACACATACTCTGCATTTTGCGATTTGCTGGAAGTAAGCGAAAGATAACATCCATGCCAGATTGCAAAGAGGTCTTTTGTAGTCATTACGCCCGACTACGAGAGAAATATTTTGTAGTCTTAGTTACGTTGATGTGTGGGCGACTTTAGGTTGCTGCAGTTGATAATTATCTTTCGATTTGCCTATGGCATCAGTGACAAGCATGCCGGGCGGCGGCTTCGTCCGTGGCATCTTAGCTGATCAATTCAAAATTTCTACTCGACTTCATACGTGTCAATGACTACTGAAATCCACCTCTTTAAAGGGGCAGTCATTTCATATTTATAAGTGATAATGGGTTTGACACGTGGATAATCAAATATCTCATCATCATCAGCACACATGGGTTTAGCATGTCGACCAAATGACGCATTAGGTTAATACGACAGATGATTGAGATAATCATACTGTTTGATGGATCGGTTGACTGTCCACTGATCCCCCTTCAATTAAATGCCTACTTTCTCCTGACCATTATAAAATAATATTTACAACATGGTTAAGGTATGTCGTTTTCGACTCTCTCTCACATTCTCAGTTTTGAACTCGTTGAACCCTCTTAGGAGGAGTATGTCCCTCGTATAGTTTTGTGAAAAATTTCCTTAACTTTGGATATTAGACCTAAGTTGATTTTAATTTTGGATCCTTTATGACTAGATTTATTTATTTTATATTTTGACTTTAAATCATTTATGGTTCATAAAGATATCCAAATTAATTTAGGATGAATATATTTTTTAACAAAGTATAATGTGGGTCTTTTTACAAATTTAGATGTGTGCTATTACTTATGAAACCAATAACTTTTTATGTAAATACATAATCTTGTTTAGCAAAAATCAATGACTTATTTCTAATTTTAATTTTTTTAAATATTTATCGAAATATCTTTTTCTTTTTAAGCAATTCTATTGTATCATTACTATTAATAAACTCCTTTAAGTAATGTTTTAGTATTTCATTTATAGCAAGTAAGTCATTCTTTAAATTTTTCAGAGCATGTAATTCTAGTAATTTTTAAACTAACTCAATTTTAAGTTTAAGATTAGATATTTTTAAATTCACATTTAATGCACAATGTACGTACAAGATGTTGACATATAGTTATCATACTTATTTTTCAATATATCAAATTCATTAGCAAGTGAGATATGATCCTTTTTAGCAATCTTTTTAAGTTTATCGTATAAATCATGAAATGCTTCAAGTAATTCATTATGTGATAAAGAAGTTTCGAAAAGTTCAAATACCTCATTTTGAAAATCATTAAGGTATAATTTGTCACTTTTTCTTCGTAATATATACTTTGCATGTCATTTTATAAATTATTAAAGATTCTATAAGTTCTTAAAGAGGAAGATTGTTTAAGTCATTAACTTATTGAATTGTCATTATCTTTGTATCCCAACTTTTAGGAAAGAGACATTAAAATCTTGCTCACCAATTTAAGATTAGAATAGTTCTTACCAAGAGCTTTTAATCGACAATATTTATATAAGAGGTGTATATATCACTAATAGATTTGTTTGACTTCATTTTGAATAATTTATAAATATAAATAAGAAGATTGATTTTAGATTTATTTACTCTATTAGTTTCTTTATATGTTACTTCAAGGATATGTCATAAATTATTCCTTTACGTGTCAAAACTTAATTAAATTTATTTTTATCTAAGGCATAAAATAAAGTATTCATAGCTTTAGCATTTAATGAAAATATTTTTTTTTCAAAATCTTTTTATTCATCCATTAGTTTAGAAGATTTTTAAAATCCAAACTTGACAACATTTTATAAATTAAAATCCATAGAAAGCAAAAAAAATCTTTATTTGTATTTTCCAATAGGTATAGTCCATCCTATTGAATATAGGAGGATGAGTGATGAAGTGACCCTATTGATTATTTGAAAAAGCCATTATATTTCTTTTGAATATTAATCTAACGGAAAGAACCTTACTCTGATACGAATTATTAGGATCTTAATAGCACTAGGGGGGGTGTGAATTAATAGCACCAGGGGAGTGTGAATTAGTATAATAATATTTTTAATCAATTTTAAAATTTGATCGATAAATCAACATATTTTGGAAACTCAATTGATCAAGTTAAGTTTACAAGTAAGAGAATAAAACTAAGTCACAAGTAAAGAGAGATAAATATATTTATAGTGGTTCGGTCTTCTTAATCTATATCCACTCTCGATTTCTCTTCGCTTGAGGCCACCAGCTTTTACTATTGATATTCTTTCCAATAGGTAAAGATCAACTAATATTATTATAACTTTTCCCCTTTTCATGCTAAGGCAATATCTTTTGCACTCTTTTTTTACACAAGATCTCTTACCTCTTACAACTTAGAATCATAATCAAACTCAAGATGATAAGAATACTCAAATTATGCTCAAAATGAGAGTTTACAATATATTTTTGCTCAAGAATAGATGCTCCATTAACTATGCTTAAATAAAGTATTTATAAGTCCCAAAAGACTTTAAGAATAAAGTCAAAATTTTAAATCCCCAAATTTTCATAATAGGGTGGTACTATCACCACAACCAAGTGGCTCTAGCGATACTATTATTGGCCTATGCAGTTCTATTTTTTGCATAGGCGGTACCATTATCAAAATATCAAAAAAGTACAAATAGTACTTATCAACTAACTCAAGTAGTACTACTGCTTGGACCTAGTAGTACAACCACCCAAGTATTGTTTAGGCCACCGGTGTGCCCTTCTAATATGCCGAATTCAGTTTTGGTTTAATCCTAATGACTTTCTTGATAAGTTGGTATGGTTTCAACCTAATACTAACTCAAATTGACCTATAATGATCTCGATTAAAACTTTGACAAATCAACCACTTATACGACATATTTATGAAGCTTTTGACACATTGTATGCTCTTCCAACATGTTGTCTAATCTTCAGACACTTCGTTTGAACTTTCGACATATCGCTCTTTCCTTCAACATATTGTTTATTTTACTAATATGTTAACTTTTCAACAATATCCAATCTTTCGGTGCATTATCCGATCATTCTGATACGATGCCTAAACTTATAACACAAAGTCCGATCTCTAGCATGTCAATCAATCCTTTAGCTCAATGTCTAATTTTTGACATGATAACTTTTCAAAATACAACATCCGATTCTCTTGCTTGATAGTTGGCCCTTCGGTAATTCGAGTTCATGATCAAAGTATTTCTTCTGTCACTTATCTCAAAAATATATTTAATTTAATAAACTTATCAATTTGTTTCATTATCAAAATTCAGGATTCAACAATTTAGACAACTAATCCATACCTAGAATAACATCAAAATCTTATATGTTTAATATTATCAGATCTACAATTAATTCTTTATCGATAATCTAAATTGGATATGATCCCAATCTCGAATTTAAATACATTATATCTCATAATAGAATAACTATATAATACATCACATCTAATGCTTTAGGTAGTGATGTAAAAGAATACGTGGTGCCAAAATCAATTAATGTATATAAGAAAATATCGTAAATAAATATCTCACCTAAGATTACTAATGGGCTAGTCGGTCTTGGTCATTACAAAGACACTACATAGTACTCTTTTTTGTTCCAATGAGATTGTTATATAGTTCCTTGCTAAATATCTATGTTTAAGACATAACTCTTTACTTTTAAGACATTCCATCATATAATGCTTCCCATTAAGATAAGTGGGTCTTTGAGCTTGAGCTAGCTAAGAAGACTGGGATGTCTAACCCATTTTCTCTTATTTTGGGCATTTGGGTTATATTTATTATTATCCTAGACTTAGGTATCATTTTCTTTTGTTATCCAGAATCTATTGTAGGGGACTATTACTAAAATTAATACCTTCCTTGGCTATCTCAGATGTGACGTATCTGTTAGGCTTGAAAATTTCTTTGCTTGGCCTCCTCTATCTCCAAGACCTTTTTCACTATCAAGGAATAAGGAATATCTAGGACATTTATCATCATCTTCACATCTCGATAAATTTTTATAAGTTTTTATAAAAATTGATCCACTCTCATGATATTAGTGCTAATCATGTGGGATACAAATCAAGATTACTTTTCAAACTTTTTAATATAATCTATCACCAATTGGCCTTCTTATTTAAGATTAACAAATACTATCATTTTGGCTGATTGATGGGCTGCACTAAAATACTTTTGGTTAAAGATCTCCTTGAATCTTTCTCAAGTCATGTGTTCAGCATTTATAGTTCTCCTTGGATCCCATAAGTGACAGACATCTTTTCATAGCATATATGTTGATAAATAACTTTGTCTTTATTTTAAATCCTTGTATACTCAAATATTCCCTTAATATTTCTTATCTACTCCTTAGTCATTAATGGATCTATATCACTTTAAAAAATTGGTAGATCATTCTTTCTAAACTTTTCACTTGTTGATTCTGCATCATGTCCTCGAGTTGCTATCGACGTTGCCTCTTGTCCTTAGGCTAATAACTGCTTTAGTTGTCAAGATTGTCTCTTCACTAATTTTGTTAGCCTATTAATCACCACATCTCTTTAATTACTTGGATGTCTCTCTACCATCGAGAGTCTCCTCCTAAATATTACCAAAGCGACTAGCTTGCCCTCTAATTCTCATGATATTTTCTTGATAATCCTAAGTTGCTTACACCTTGGTTGCTAAGTATATTAGTTTCAATTAATAATAAGAAAATCAATGCAACTCAATTATTAAAAGTTATAAGATAGTTGAGTAGTGCGTCTCATGCTTTTACATATACAAATAATCTACAAGACTCATGACCGAATATCATTAGTAATTGGCAGACTTTGTTTCGATCAAATATTAGCCTAAATTGATCTAAAATAATCTCGATTAAGACTTTGATAAAATCTAAGACCTAAATTTTAATATTACCTACTTTTTGCAATATTCATATGGATGGCAGTAATGAAAATAAAAATATAATATCCTATTTTATTTATACATGTAGGATATGGATGGAACTAAGAGTAGGGTATTACTAAGCTATAGTGTCAAAGCTCATGTCATGAGTTCAGTAAACTATTTATATCAAAGTATACTTGTCAAAAAAGTCATTGGGCTTAAAGTTATACCGAATTAAACCCATTAAAAGGTCAAACAAATGGTCTAAACCAGGCCTCGATGATGGTACTGCCAGGCCCAAGTGGTAGTACTACCTAGGTCAGTCGATAATCACTATTTATACTTTGTCATCTTTTTCAATAATGGTACTATCTAGGACAGTGATAGTACCTACAAAAATTTAAAAATTATGATGATGGCACCACTATAGTCGAGAATTATGAATCGTGTCAGAAGTTACGATAGTAGTACAGTGTCAATAGTAGAATCATTCATACCCCAAAATTTTAAGTATTTAAATTTTTTGCTTCATTCTTGAAGCCTTTTGTAACTTATAAATATCTCACTTAGGCTTAATTGATGAAGCATTCATTTTTGAGCTAGTGAGATAGTAAGCTCTCATTTTGAAAATAGTTTGAGTCTTCTTTTCTTGAACTTAGTTAAAATTCTAAGTTATAAGAAGTGAGAAATCTCTTGTAAAAAGAGTATATGAATATTATTTTTTAAGCCTAAAAAAAAATAAAGTTGTAACAAGAATAGTTAGAGCTTCACTCGTTAGAAAGAATTTTAGTAATAAAAGCCACTGATCTCGAGAAAAAAGAAATCGAGAATAGATGAAATAAATTAGTTTATCTCTCTTTGTTTGTCCTTTACTTATGATTTAGTCTTGTAACTTTAACTTAATCAATTGAGTTTTTGAAATGTATTGATTTATCGATCAAGTTTTAAAATTGATTAAAAATATTATTATATTAATTCAATTCTAACATATATATATATATATATATATATATATATATATATATATATGTATATATATATATATATGTATGTATGTATATATATGTATGTATGTATGTATATGTATGTATGTATGTATATGTATATGTATATATATAAACAATGTGGTCAACTTTATGTATATCTTTGCTAATTTCTATTATGAAAGAATACAAATTTCAAAAGTCCAACGTAAATTATAAATCCAAATCAAACTATAAATTTACATGGATCAACCAATCAAGAAACAATTATAATATTAACAATAATAATTATAAAAGATTTATTTCAAAATATTAACCTGATATTTAATTCAACTTGTTTAGCAAATAACAAAACACTTAAGCAGATATTAAAATAAATAAATAAGTAAATTTTATTTTATTGTCATATTAGTATCCTGTTTTGTTTTGATTAGAGGGGAAATACACTTTCTTGTAAAGTGTTAGAGAGGAATCAAATTTAATTCTTTAATTACAACTAAATCATGTAAAAAAAGAAAATAATCTAAAGAGGGAATTAGACTTAAAGATCAGGCGGTGGGAAAATCACGGTGCTAAGTATATAGCCTCGGCTTAGCAATAAGAATGGAGACAGGCGAATCAATTTAAAGGTTGCTTTCTATTCTATGGTGCAAACATTTTTATTTTTCACTGAACTTAATTAAACTCTCTTCTCTCTTAATATCAACATAGTCCATAAATCAAAGGCAAATATGATTGAGACTGTTACTGGTGAGACGCTACTTTTGAGGGCTCTTGCTCGATTGCTGATCATCGAACCTAAATTGCACTCACATAATTTTCTTTTACATATTAAACTACTTGGGTTTTCCTTGAAAAACACGAAAAGAAGGACGATGAGAATGCATTCAACAGCTCCGTTGGAGGAAAGTGTGAAATAATTATTTTAGTCCACCAATTACTAGTGATATTCTAAGATATTGAAGATAGCACAGATAATATACGGAAGACAAAGTACCATCCATCCATGCAACAATCCATTTCCCTAATCAGCCAGCCTGCCAGAGATCACGAGAAACTCGCGAGCTCTCCAAGTTACATGATGAAGTCCTTCGAGGCAAGCGAACAACAGGAAATGTGCCACGCGCGCGGTCAGCTCACTTCACCTCAGCGCAACGCCATCGTCCGGCGGTGGAAACCGATCGCCGGCTTCGGGCCCAGCTTTGTCAAGCAGCAGAGAGTGTCGGCAAGTCGGGCACGTTGACTGCAAAGCAAGCCATGTGTCGATGCACCCGACATGGAATCCATGATAGCATTCGGGCAGCACCCGAATCTTGTCTCCGTTTGCAAACTCAGTTAGGCATATGGCGCAATCAGTAGTCGCCGTGACGGTAGCCTCCGGCCCATACACGACGACTGGTATGTGGCGGATTGCCCTCTTCTTGAGCCCGGTGGCAACTGCCGCCTCGGGAGTTCCGAAAGCAAAGTGACGGCGGTGGCTGCACCGGATTGCGCACCGTATGATCGAATTCAACCCAAGCACGCATATCAGAGTACAAAGCAGTGCTGCTAGGATGACGAGCAAACTAGTGTTGAAATAGTTGTCGTCAGCGCCACCGTTGCCTTCACTGTACGGCTCTGTTCCATTGGGCAGCAGTGGTGCCTCCGGGACTGCATCGACCAGCCGGCGCATTCCGTTATCCAACTCTCGGTACGGTACGACGGTCGACTCATATGGTCTGCTCTGGAATCATGGTCAGCGGAGGAATCCAAGAATGTTATACCGGGAGCAGGTTTCTCTTGCTTCAGATCCCTACTGATCTCTTTGGCCTAAACCAGTAAAGATAGATAGTTGCCTTCTGGACCAACAGATAATAAAATGACGCGGCGGGGATAAGAAGAAAGAAGAACTCGTAGGGATTACCTATGATTGATTTCCTCTTTCTGGAATTCACTGGTGTCCACGTCCGGTGATCGATCGGACGCCTGGGCTGTGTGGGAATCCTGCAAAGGCACGTAGGACAGATATTTATCTTTGTGCTCTTGGTGACACTTGTGGGGTTAGTGAATTGGTGGATTTGGTGATGGAAATAGGAGCAGGTAAGGGGGAACATAATGACTTGTGTTGGGTTCCTTAATGTGATAACTAAAAGCATATGACACACAGGTCAGTTCTCAAGCTTTATTTAGAAGAAGAAGAAAAGCAAAAACCACACCTAAACCATAATTCATATACGGGCAGAGTTAAGTCGTGAAAACCACTTTGCTTATGCTGTTTAAGAGCAACTCTGGAGCTAATGAAGAATAATGTGTCGGCTTTGTGTCACAGTTGACGGTCCTTTGTAAGTGTCCATGATCAGATTGAAATCGGACGGTGGCTAGACAGTGGAGCTGAATGTAACGTTTGTAAATATCTTCCGCCTGCCAACGGACAACAGGAAATTATGAGTTGCAGAAAATATCATCATCATGTGGCCGTGTAAGGATGATCTTGTGAACTGCACGATCGATTTTGGCTCGTCAAAATGGGAGACCAGAAAATATCTTGAACTATTTTGCTCGATGAAATCATTAAGATCATCCGGTGTCTCTCATCGGATTGATATGGTGTGACGCCCGCGTTTGATTCAGTCGACAGTATGTTGGTGAGAGACCGCAGCAAGTCCAGCTACGTATCTACGTTTGATTCACTCAACAGCGTAATCCACCGTATCAGGTGTGAATCTAGCGATGGTTGTACCAGGATCTTTTGCGACAACGAGTATTCTACGAAAGCATGGCTAAAATATCCTCAAATCGACAAAATAACTCAGGCCAACCTGCATGTCATGTCAGCCAGGATATCATCTTACGACGACAATTCTGTCTCTAGTGTAACTTTCAGCCATACCATGTGGATTCAATCGGCATATTTATGATTTGGCATCGATATGCATTAGTTGACGTATGGACTCTGAAACATGCTGCGGAGCCTGCTTTAATGAAAAGCACCAAAACTGGGTGACCAAATGTACTTGGTCACAGACCTACACAAGCAGTGCCAGTTGCTCGCTCGACTAGCTGCCACGATCAGGCAAAATTGAACAGAGAAACAAAGAGAAAAAGCTCAAAGAGTAGAATTAGCTATGAGTGGCTTTTGTATACTGCTTCCTTCACTGATTTTTCTTACAATGTTTTCATAAGCACGAATTTTCCTGTATTACTTGTAATCTACACTGCCTCCCCCATGGCAGAACCAAAAATATAAGTCTCGACTATCTTATGTGCTACTCTTACCTTCCTTCTTCGCAGCAAAGAGCTGACGAATAAAAGAAAGCTTGCCTCCCCTGCGTGTGGAAGTGGTGGTTGTAATGGTACCGCTGGTGCTTATCGTAGCAGGAACAGTGTCCTGTTCTGGTGGTGGTGGTGCTGGTGCTGGTGGGAGGGTACAAATGACCGCATTTAGCATGCGAATAATCTGGCTGAAGGTGGGCCGTGTATGCGGATCCTCCACCCAGCATGACTGCACGATGAACACAAGCTCCGGTGGAGTATCCTCAGGCAAGGGTGGGCGCATTTGCTTCAAAGGAACACAAGATCAAGCTCAAAGTCAGTAGCCAGTTATTTGAAGACAAATAAAATAAAATTGCACAGCAGAGAATTAACTGTAGTTGTTGTTGTGAGTCAACTTGTGACAACTCTGGCCAAGATAAATTAACTTTCTGATCCACTAAGCACATTCAACCTTAAATGGTTTTTCATTTTAATATCTAGCAAAACGGCAGTGACCATACAATAAGGCAACTAATCCATATTCCATCAGTTACATCAACATAGTCCCTGCTAATCAACAATCAAACACCTGAAGGATCAGTGTCTGCAATCCTCCAAACACTTGTGGATTATTTATTTACCAAGTTACTACAGGGAAGTAGTTCACAGAGATTCAGAAAGATCGTAGCACTTGGAACTCTCTCACGTGATTAGTGTTGTATGGTCACAGAGAATCATAAAGCTTGTAGCACTATTCACTCTCTCTTTTGATTAGTGTTGTATAATTACAGAGATTCATAAAGCTTGTAGCACTTGAACTCACTCTCTCTTTTGATTAGTGTTACATGGTCACAGTGATTCACAAAGCTGTAGCACTTGAACTCACTCTCTTTTGATTAGTGTTATATGATCACAGAGATTCATAATGCTTGTATCACTTATCGTCAATAAATAGATCTGACATACACCCTACTTTCACTACTATTGCAATTGAACATATCTTCTCATTGTTCATCTATTAAGTGCTTTTCAGATCCTCCCAATTATATAAGTCAAACTTGTCTTTCCATGTGTTTCTAGCTCTACATGCACCTGAATCTTTATTAGCAAGCTAAATTGTCATTGCCATACAACTCATACAAGTACTGAAGTAAAACAGCATTGATTTAAGCAACTCACAAGAAATGCCTATTTACTGAAAAGTTGACAACAAATGTAAACATAAAATTTGTAACATTTTTGGTTGACAACAGAAGCATTGAAGGTCAGACTGCTATGGCCAATAGAAATGCAGACGTAGACCAGAACAACAAATATTACATTATCATTAAAAGATAATTAAAGTAATTCTGCTGCAGACAAGTCAAGTAATACTTTTCATGTATGACTATTATTATTACTTAAATGGAAGCAGCACCTATAGTTGAAGCAGAGGTCTACAATACTCTGCAATCCGCTATATTAATACAATCTGCAACATTAGTATCTGCATAAACCCTATCTTATAATACATAAGATTGAGCAGGTACTAGGATAATTCTTTAGTATCATTAAAGTATTAATCCTCTTCATTATACATATAATGGTAAGATTTACGAAACTAATCAGGTTTTTTCTGTTAGGCATATGGCAAACAAAAGAATTTTCATTTCTATCATACTCATACTCTGTTTTTCATAATAGAAAATTAATTTTCTATTGTGAAAAATAGATATAAATACTTACCTTTATTCTACAAACCACAACTGCTAGTTCTAACTCCTATTGATATCGAGGAGTTCAATAATGTGAATCATTCATCTTAAAAAATTTGAAGTTCATTGGGGTATGTCAATTCCGATTATTCCAAGACTTTATTATTTGTTTGTTACAAGGTATGCAATTTCATATCGTACCGGAGTTTCAACGTTCGCTCGGTACGGTACGAAACGGTATACCGCTCAGTATATATATATATATTTATAAATATTTATATATAAAATATTTTTATAAAAGGCGACGTCGCCTTTTCCTTCTCCCACGCGGGGCAATGTCGCCTCGTTTATATATATATATATATATATATATATATATATTTATATTTATATTTATATTTATATTTATATATAAATATTATTTATATATAAGGCGACGCAACATCGCCTGTTATAAATTATATATATATATATAGGTTTGTTTTCATTCCGCCCGGTAACGGGCGGTCCGTGTACTAGTAAGTTGACGGACTGGTACGTACCGACCGTACCGGGCGGTATTATTCGAAATTACATACCTTGGTTTGTTACACAAAAAACCTTTTTGAATGTCCGGTACAATGCAAAATGTAATGAGATGCACAATGCAAAAGTTTTTCATTAATGAAAGACTAATTACTTTCATCGATGAATCCTATCTAATTACTTTCATAGACAGTACAACAAATTTAGTTACTTTATACACAACAAATCTAGTTACTTTTTCAATTGTGCACTCTGCACCTTTCATTTTTCACATAGAAATCTAACATATTATGAATCTGTACTCTTATCAAAGATAGCAACAAATTAAGAAGGAAATCAAAAGCAGATACTAACTTTAAAAGCAGCGGCATATGCAGCTTGCAGATTTGACATTCCTTCAAATGGCATTCGGTTGGTTAGCAACTCCCACAAAACAATGCCAAAGCTGTAAACATCAACCTTGTTTGTGTAGTGCTTCTTCTCACCACGATGCAGTGTAACAGTACTATATAACTGCGGCAGAACAACAAGTCAGAAGGGCTAAGGAAATAATTAAAGGATTACACTAATGAAGTTTGAGAAAAATTGATGAAGGCATGAAGCAACTAAACTGAACTTTAAAGCTTTGGCATCAAAAGCTTTTTTTAGCCATGATCTGACAATGATGATTTGTGGTTTGCAATTTAGATTTAACTATAACACGAGCAAACAGTTCCTAGCAAAGTACAAGCAACTTCTAGTGCATGAAGGAATATAACATTATCCTTCTTACATGCACAGATGTGCTTATATCCAAGAAGATAATACGAGACCTTAGGAACAAATCTGCAAAAAACAAACTTAAAATTGAATACTGAAATGCCAATCTCCATACTTCTAAGTTGCTCATTTCTCCGAGCTACATTTAGTATATCTATTAAACATAAGCAAGCCATATGCGCCAAAATTAGTTTCTTAGTTCATTTACCTACATTATATGAGATCTAAAAGAATTAAAGACAACTTGTGGAAGACAAAAAATACGAGTATTATCAGCAATGTTTCAATGGTTTGATGGTCTTTGGGCCAAACACTAAAGGAACTCACCCCAGTAACTTCCTAAGAGTAGATTAAAAAATTCACAAAGAGTTTAAAAATATTAAAAATAGGAATCTTATATATCACTTATGAATTCAGGAAATGATACAATAAGTCAGGTTCAACTTTGTAAGTTGTTAATGACATTCTTCATGACATCTCATCTAGATCATGAAAGTATGGTAACTACAGTTGCAGTTCTTGGAAGAAAATAAAATTTTCAAATACGACATCCCCGATTGCATCCTCATATTTGCTAGGTAATTTACATGTTCATGTCTAAATAACCCAAACAGATCTTCCCCCCACCCCCCACCCAAAAAGAAAAAAGAAGTTAGGCAGGTAACAAATACATGATAACCAACAAAATCAATTGTCTCACCTCAGGAGCCATCCATCTGTAAGTCCCAGTTTCGGCAGTCATCATCTCAGTCACTGTTTCTTCTCTTGCAAGTCCAAAATCGATAAGCTTCACATTCTTCTGATTTGTGGTAAGCAACAAATTATCTGCATATTTCAATGTCTTTTACCATTGAGCAATGTATCAAAGAGCACAAAACAACAATAAATACAGTACATGACCAAATCATACAACACACAAATTTCAATAACTATGATAAATTGATACTCCCATGGTCATCACTCATCATACATCAACATCTTTATGACTGGTATGTTTTGTATACACTAAGTATATGGCATCATTTCAAGTGACACATTTTGACTCATAATAAACGTCATACAGTGGCAGTGAATAATGAGTTGCAACTTTTAAAAATGTAACGATAGATGTGTATGACCAGTAAGGTAATGATTTGAAAACTTAAGTTGCAACTTTGTTTTCTAGTTGCAACTTTAAAAATGTAAAGATAGATGTGTGGTGACCAATTAACAAAATGATCTTTTTGTTCTTATTATGAAAGTACCATAAAGCTCAAAAAGTCAAAGAAGACTAACCATTGTCATTTTAACTGCAGATAGTCCAGAACCTATTTAAGACCAAGTCAACAGAACTTTTATAGTATTTGATGCTATCTTAAAGGATTGATTCTACTTTGCCAGCAGTAAATTATTTAAAAAACAAAGAAATAAAAAGATTTTCATCATTCATCACAAGTAATTTAGACAAGTGGTCTCACGTAGATAACCTTGTCCTCAGGATATATTGTGCAACTAAGAAGAAGCTAACAAGAACATGGCACAACAAAAGCAATAAATTTTGAAGTGTTGAATTCCTCAGGTAAGCTAAAGGAAGTGAGTATATAAGTCACGGTAAACTAATAAAAGAGATATTTCAACAACTACAAGAGCCAACAGATAAAAGAAGATAATCGAAGATCTAAATCAAGGATTGTAGCAACTGAACTATGCAAAATCAGTATCTGGAAGGCCAAATCAGCAAAAATAAACAAAAAGAAATGAGAATCTAAGAAATGGCACAGAAATCCAAGTTCTAACTGAAAGGACTTCTTTCAGGCTTTCAGCTGGACCAACTGCTAGAATAATGAACCAAGAACAGAAAGGACAAGACAAAAATCCTCAGAGATAAAAATGAGGCTTACATATTTAATTTATTGAAAAAGAAATTGAAAATGTCAATGCCCCAACAGATTAATGTGAGCCCAATAGCAGGGCATATAAGTTGAGTCTGAATCAAAATCAAGAATTAATAAAAACTAGGGTTTGATCAAACATATTTTGATGAGATGAACTTAAGTGTCCGATTGAAAAGCTTAGAAATGCTAGAAAATGGCAACTACAACATGAACCAATTAATGAACTAGCCATTGTAAGTTTGATTGTTATATTGAGAATTTTAAGGGTGGAGAATGGCCATAACCAAAAATCTTACCAGCAAAATACAACATCAGATTTGAACAAAGAACTACTAAAAGTGTTGGAATTAAAAATTTCCTACAACCATGAATTTTGGTTACCAGGTACCATCCATTTCTCTCTTCTCAATCCTCCAAGACCAGCAGAAAGTAAGATTACAAAGAAAACAAACACAACAAGTCATAATATCCCAACGATTTACCTCTTCTAATTACAACATCTGTATGTCTTTTTAGCACATATCCATATAACTTTAAAGAATACTTCATTATCTTTTTCTCTATCAAGATGATACCTAATTATTCACAAATAACAATATTTCTTTTTTTTATCTTTTTAATAACTTCATACATTCACCTTAACATTTTCATCTCAACAATATAAACATTTTGTATATTTATTTCTTACGTGCCTAAACTCAGGTCCATAAAGCATAGCTAATATAATATTTTGTGTATTTATTTCTTAATTGTCTAATACTTAGGTCCATAAAGCATAGCTAATCTAACATTTTATACATTTTTCTTTTAATCTAAGAGGTATTCAATGATCACATAAGACTCAAAATGTCCCTTTTTATTTTAACCCTCACTTTATAAATAATATCTTCATCAATGTCTTCATCTTGTTGAATAATTTACCTAAGATACTTAAAATTTTTTACTTGACAAAACTTGTCCATCCAATTTAACTATAACCTTAGGTCTACTCCTGATATTTCTAAAATTATATCACATATATTCAATGTGAATTTTGATAATATAATTTGTTTATTTTTTGGGATTTGTCTCCACGATTCAGGCTTAGAATTAATTTAGTTTAAACTCTCATCAACTAAGATAATATAATCAGCAAATAAAATATATAGCAATTATCCTACATACAACTATGAAGTTTGTCTATTACCAGTGTGAAAAAGATAAACAAATCATGACTATATTAATAGGAAACTCAATAGACACACTTAATTTTAATATTAATTACACTATCATACATAACTATTAGAAGACACAATAAATCTCTAGGAACTATACCGTATGCCTATTACTAGAAGACACACTTAATTCTGATATTAATTACACTATCATACATAACTATCAGAAGACACAATAAATCTCTAGGAACTATATCATATGCCTATTACTGGAATGCATGAATCTGTTAATTATGAATCGGACATAAAGCAACAAAGGCTATGTCCTCTCTAATTCAAGTAACTTTATAGCACAAGCAACACAATTAAATGTACCAATTTTGACAAATACCAAAGTAAGGAATCAAAATCAACCATAAAAACATGAGGCTTTCAGGTACTGTTAAAAGATACTCTTATCTGTTTTGTGAAGTGAAAGGAACAGCAATACAATCGCCAGGATATTTATAAGATCATAGTAACAATTTCCCTTTAAAAACAGAGAAAAAAAATAGCAGTGAATCAGTAACAAATATTTGTATATCATTTATGATTGGATTATGGACCAATGCTTAATTTTCTTGTGACATATAACTACCAATTGTCCACACCTAAACATCCTTAATTTCTATACTAACTACCAAATGATACAAACTAACAGAAGATAATATAGTTCACAGTAGTAAGTAAAACAGAATGGTTTAGAAAAACCGAACATCATTGCAGTAGAGATAGACAGGGTCATAAAGGACCAACATGCCAATTCAGTTTAGCATAGTAGGTGTGATAGAACAGCATTCGTTGATATGCAGATGCTATGCAATGTACATTTTTATGCTTTATGTGTATTTGTGTTGGAGCAATGCAAGTAATATATGGAGTAGTATGTCATGTAAACATGCATAATGATTTACCTAAATGTGCATTCACACATGTCAAAATGTGATTATGCATACAGCTAGAAAGATAAGCACAACATGGACAGAAAGAAAAAAGAATTTTTCCTTAAGGGGCAGACAAAAAAATTTAGAGGCAGGTGATTGTTACTGTTATGCTGATGAAAGTAATTAGTCCTTCAAGTCCAATGTGCTGTATGGTAGTAGATAAATTTTGTACAAGCCACAACCAAAAAAAATGAACAATCAAATTACTTAAATTGTACTGTAAACAACAAAATAACAAGACAAATTACCAACCAGGTTTCAGATCTCTGTGTATAATCCCATTAGCATGTAAGCAGTCCATTGCATGAGCAATATCAAGTGCAAAGCTTATTGCTTTATAAAGATCTAGTTGTTTGGGGCGAATGGTGCTCAAATATTTCTTCAATGACATTCCTGGAAGCAGCTCCGTGGCAATCACCATGAAGGGGTCCTTGCAGGCTCCAAAGAACTTCATGAAAGAGAGAATTACTTGAGGTAGAATAAAAAGTAGGACAACAAGGAACCACAATTGAGCACTGAAACAGATTTACACATGCAACTAAGGATGAGATAGGGAGGCCAACACCATAGTCTTGAAAACTATATGTCAGACATGATCAACAACTTAAGTAATATTAAGCAGAAACTCACCTTGACCAGGTTCTCATGCTGTACTCTGCACATCATGTTTACTTCTCGAATAAAACGAGCTCTAAGAGTTGCTGTCTCTTCTGGAGTACTGCCGCCATTTAAAACTTTGATTGCTATTATCTGGTCACAGTACCTGAACGAAAGCAGCTGGTATAAGTATAACATCAAACAGCATAATGCAAACGCTCAAACTAGAAAGCATCAATGACCAATAAGGGCAGCAAAATAGTTGGAATCTTAGTGTCTTTCCATTTAGTGGCAATAAGATTGTTGGTTAGCAGGCAACTGTTCTCCAAAAAAGTATATAGTTTGTATGCCAAAATTGCATCACCTAATGTGCATAGTCATGCCTGATATGCAAGTTTCTACTTGAGCAACTGACTTGGAAATTTCAGTTTGTTGGCAGACCTGATTCAATCTTAACCTGCTGTCTTTTACATTCACATTCCTTTTATTTTTTTTCCATTTAAGGCCACCACAGAACATTGAACTAACCAGAAATACTCAAATTATGTTCTATGTCAACTTCAGATGATTTTGATATAGATAAATCTACTGACATCATTCGAACTTCAGCTGCTAATTCTTTATATATGATACGGTTCGTCTGGCAAACAAAAACCTGATTTCAAATTACAAAAAAGGAAAGAAAAGAAGGCATTCATCCTATTAGTTCTTTTAACTTACTTCCCCTCATAGACTTTCCCATGAGCTCCCTCTCCAATCTTTGCTCCGATATAAAGTAACTTTGGGTCAATCAAATGCTTCTCATCAATATCAAGTTGTGCAGATGGGAATGAGTACCGATCAAGCTGAAGAGAATCATCCCCTACTTTGTTCCCACCTGGACGCCAGAACTCTGCTTCTTCTCTTCTGCCGTCTCTACAGTCGTCGACACAGCTCATGTTTTTGCAAGCACAGCCACAAAACCCTCACTTCCCAGTAGAGCGGCACTAGAAGAAATCGCACCTTTTTCTCTCTATTCAACAAAGATTCTTTAACTCACCGTTGCCTCATTTTCCTTCGATTTCACTTATCGATTCGGGAAGAACAATCCTTCCCTTCAAATATATACTCCGAGAGAAGAAATAATTCATTAAACTCTTTCCTTGCTAAAAATCTCCATCTCCCGCACTCAAGTCACACCAAAACCTATCTCTCTCTTTTTTTCTTCTTTTTCTCCGTCAAACTACCTTCTCTTGATCCTGAAACTTCGTATAGCCTATCTCCAGAAAGAAAACCAGAAAGTTAGTTAGTATTAAATGCATATAGATGTATATACAAAGGATGCAAGCAGTGAAGTGCTCAAATTCGAATCCGATTCTCGCCGCCGGATCCAAAAGCAGTAGGCATCGGAAGAAAAACTTACAGTAGAAAACCACAAGATTAAGTACCTCGACCTGCGATCCGCGAAGCCCGTCTATAAGAACTGCTTCGTCAACTGAACCAGGCCCTAATCCTCCAATACCAACTCTCAGAAACCATTTATTTCCTTCCTTCTTAAAACCAGCGTCAGAGAAGAACTCCCCACCACCGATCGTACAGGACTTCGGCGGCTGGTCCACCCTCCTCCGCCCTCTCATTTTATATGGTGGACAACCCGTGGAAATCCCCGAGGCATGAGGGGTCGCCACGTCCGCAGCAGTGGCGGAGAAAAAGAAAGTAGATGGTTGCGGTGACCGCACCGTCGGTGGTCGAGGTGGAGCTTTCGGAGACGTTTCCCCTCCAACTCGTTTCCTTGTTGGCTGCTCTCTCCGTTTCCTTTGGCGGGCGTTGATTTGCTCGTACTGCTACTTTCCGTGGGGGCGTGAGGATAAGAGTGGGGGAGAGAGAAAGTGGGCCATGTTTGGGTGCGGATAGTGACGGATGGATGTGATATTCACATCACACACACACACACACACAAATTCAAGTCGTCTTTTAGCTCGAATACGTTTGGTGGACGGCTGTGCGATCGGGGTGAGTTGACTCGCACCAACCTACCTTTGTCGAATCATGCAGTGTATTCATACGAGAAAGTCGACTGGGTTTCGTGCTATTCGATTCACCCAACAGATGCTTTGAGTGTCGAATAGGACGATGCAAGTCAGATGACCATCTGAAATGATCCACGGCTGTCTTGTTTCTCTCAACTTTCGTTGAAATGGATCATCATGCTTCTCTGCTTTCTACAAGGAAGGAAGGCCATGCGCCTAATCCAAATTCGTTACGTGCATGTGGATCCAGAATTCAGTCGGTCAGCTGATCGAGACAATTAATCATTAGCTCCCTCTATCGTAGGTTCAATCCTTCTCATTATGGACAAGGAAATAAGACTCATTCCACTCGATTTAAAACCCAAGTCTATAACCCATATTTGACAGGCGATATCCACCCACGGTTGGAATTATTGATGAGGGATATCATGTGGTGCATGAAATCCAATCCATGATATAAGCTCGAAAATTATGGAAGTCAAATATTAAAAACAAAACCATGAAGAGTGGATATAGTACACTCGAGTCCCAAAATATTTCTTCGCATGCCATACGCAATCTTGACCAAGTTTGAATAGAAAATTTGCTTTCAATGTCCTCTCAATGTGAGAGGCTTGTTTTGAACTTGAAAACTTAGTTGAACTCCTTGACTCGACTCTTTAAACTCCAAATCTAGGTATGTTATCCTCAAGTTCGGATTGGATAGGCTTGTACTCACTGGGAATTCACCTTTGATCAACTACAACTTTCTTACGTGATGTTGAAAGTCCGGAGATATAGTCAGCCCTCTCAACGTGAGACGCTTCTTTTGAATCCAAAACTTAGTTGAACTCTTCCACCCTAACTTTAGCCCCAAATCTAGGTATATCATCCTCATGTTAGAATTAATGTGACCCACATGATTTTTTTTTTGGTTCTTGTAATATTTAATGATGATTTAATAAATAGCTTAACTTGTATTGGTTAGTGAGGAAGATAAAAATTGATTTGAATTATCATATCTATTAATAATAAATGATGTGACTCTTGGATAACTGTGTCTTGGATATTGGATAGATATTAATTTTAAATTAATGTCTTGATAAAAAATATTCATTCTATCACCATAGATTCAGAACTTGGTCCTCTCTCCATCCATAGATTAGGAACCAAAATTTTGTCAGTCTGACTTTTCTTTCAAGAAATTGGGATTTCCCCATAAGATCCCTTAAACCATGTATTGATGGATCAAGGTATATATTTTTAGTTAAAGTTAATTTAACAAAATCACTAAGCCTAAAGATTATGAGATTTATGTTGTGCACCATGATGTCTTATTTTGTATATGAATTTAGTTGTTTACATGTGGTATCATAATCATAATTTAGGATTTTTTATTTTTTATTATTAAATTATATTTCTCTTATTATCAAATAAAATTATTATTCTATTATTTTGTGTTGAATCAGATTATAATTTAAGTCTTAACAGTTGAATTTGAGTCTGTTTAGATTGTAACCTATCATGAAACCCATGATTTACTATTTTTATTTTTTTTATAAAATGGATGACTATTAGTCATATTATAATAAAAAATTATATTATAACATTATGACACCAAAGTGACCGAATATTAACATCACATATATACTAATTGTTAGGATCGCGTTGACACTAAGAGGGGGGGAGAGGGGGTGAATTAATGCTTACGATAAAAATCATGTCGGTTCTGAAAATCTTTATTTCGATAAAAATCGATATCGAAAAGATGAGTTTAACTTGAAAGCTCGTCTGTAAGCATAGTAAAAGCAGTAAGCAAGTAAAGCAATTTGCAATAAAGGTAAATAGCAAGAATAGAAATGCAAACTAAGTTTTATAGTGGTTCGGTCATCGTGACATATATCCATTCTCGATTCCTCTTCACTTAAAGCTACCGGCTTGGCAGTACCATCGCCTAATATAGTGGTATTAACACCTGATACAATCTTGGAGACTATGTCTAAGAGATTGAGTCATTGGCGATGCCATCGCCTAACCCAACTCAATTACATTTTAAACTAACTCAATTAGAACTATTTTAATCTAAATAATTATTATAAAGCATAATTAACCATATGCTATCCAACATGTCATTGGTTCATCGACATTTTATCCAATTCTTTAGTGTATCATCCTTTTTTGTGGCTTTTTGCCCAATTGGCATGTTGACCTCCGTAACTCCGATCTCCTCAGTGCAATGTCCGCTCTTCTATGCTCAATGTCCAAACTCATGACACGAAGCTTTTTGCCAACACGTCGATCGATCCTCCGGCTCAACGTCTAATCTTCTAACATGTTTCATTTTGGTCCAACATTTATTCTTCTTACTTTAATTGTCTTTCCTATTCAAAGCTAGTCCTGCATCATTCAAAACGCATATTAGATCACAAACACATCAATTGATTTCATCATCAAAATTCGAGATTCAATAATTTCTTCCTTTTTGATGATGACAACCAAAGTTTAAATAAACTCCCCATATTAATATGTTATATTGATAGAACCTTGAATTCAAGTCAAAGCAAATTTAAACATGAATATTTCATCATTGCATGCATCATTATCATAAATTAAAGTATTGCATATATAATACCAAATTATCACATATATTATCAAAATATAAAATCATCATTACATGATTCCAAATCATCATACATAATTTCAAATCATCATTTTATGTATAATTATCATCATAATTTCTCCCGCTTTGTCATCAACAAAAAGAGAAGTACAACTAGCAAGTTCTTGAGATATGCAAGTTTTACAACATACAAGCTAGCAATAATTTTAAGTTATGCAAGTTTATAAATTTAGCTTCTTTTTTTAGATATGCAAGTTTACAAGTTTTGCTTCTTGAGATAGATAAGATAGCACTTTTGCTTCTCTTGAGCTTGCAAGCTAGTAATCCTTAGTGATGTTCAAGATAGCAAGTTCTTTTTTCTCTTTTGAGAAGTGTAAGCTAGCAATTTTGCTTCTTAGCAAGTTTTGCTTCATTTTACAATGTGTAAGCTAGCAAATTTAGCAAGTTTTACATCATTTTCAAATATGCAAGCTAGCAAATCTTATAATATTTTAGAACATACAAGCTAGTAATTTTTTCTCTCCCTTTGTCATTGTTAAAAAGAAGAGAAGAATACAATGTTGTTAACTTTCAGAAAGTGATAATAACGTATCATTCCAGAAAGTGATAGTTGTTGACTTTCACATCATTTCATCAAAAAATCATAAGTATTACATGAAGAATATCAAGAAATTTTAATTGTGTAATGAGATATACATTTCATGAATACAAGGGAGTCATGAACCAAATTTCAAATTGTGAGTATCGAAAAATCAAGAGAAAAAATTATGATTCTTTTTTGATGACTCAAATAGTGAAAAGAAAAATCATAATAAATGATCTTGATTCATAAAAAATCTCATGTTATAATTATAAAAAAAATCAAGATCATGTTATGTTACAAATAAGACTCATTCAAATTCAAATCATCAAGTCATAAAAATCATTTTCAAGAGAATCAAAATGAAATAAATAGATTTATCAATCTTTTGAAATGCTAGCGATTTTCTTTCTCCCCTTTTTTTATTGTAAACAAGAAAGAAGAAGGTAATTTTATAATGGTGCAATTCATTTCCTTCTTACATCAATGCTCTAAGCATCACATAATACAAAAGTGTCATATGAAAATCATGATATGAAAGATATTAATATAAAAGATCATGAAAGATCAATTCGTGAATGATTCATTTTGACAAATCTACTTTTAAATAAAAAAAATCTTAGAAGATCAAATAATAAGGAAAATCTTAAGTTATGAATTCTGAAAATAATATTCTCTTTAGTAAATAATAAATAAAATCATAGGAGATCAAATAAGAGATCTTGATTCATATAAAATAAACCTCAAATCATTAATATTGAGAATCAAGATTCGTTTAGATAAATCACCTCTTAGAAGATAAAATCATATGAGAATGAAATGATTCATATAAAATACATCTCATATTGCAAACATGAATAAATCAACTGTTTAGATAAACATGAAAATAAATTATCAAATCCAAAATCATCATCAAAATCACTTTTCTTTCATTCAAAAAATTTATTGAAAGTAACATAGATTGATTCCTATAAGATTAAAAGTAGCTAAAGTTCTTTTAGTTCCAAATTTTGTGTTTGATTTCATACTCTAGTCTTCCATATAAAAGTCTTGCATCATCATTTAAAATCGAAAAACAATACGAAACTTATCAAATACACATTATTTGTTTTTAAAACATAGGATTAATCTTATTATGTGTACAAATATTATATTTAAATTTAATATTTTGTTTCTTTATCATAAAGAAATGCAATTGTCATGATCAATTTTTTAATTTTTTAAAAACACTAGAAAGAAAAGCATGATCCCCTTTTATTTATTTATTTTATATTATATATATTAATTTAAAAATAACTTATGAAATGCATTAAGTAATTTCATAGTAAACAAAGAGGGTTTTGGTTACCTCGTCGTCGAAAGTCATTAAGGCATAGTTCGCCACCTTATCTTTGTTGATTTGCTTCTTGTCTTCGGATTAGCTCGATTCGTCCCAAGTCACCTTGAATACTTTCTTCTTCTTTAGCAACTTCTTCCTTTTAAGTTTATTTTTATTCTTAGTCTTATATTTTATAAATTTTATAAATTTACTTGTAAGAAGTTCTATATCATCATCACTTGAGCTTTCGCTTGAGTGGTCTTCTTTTGTTTTAAGTGTTAAGTCCTTCCTGTTCTTTGAAAAATTGTTCTTAAGTTCATCAAATTCATCATGTGCCTTGCATGTCATTTCATAGGTCATCAAAGACCTAATAAGTTCTTCAATCGGAAAATGGTTTTAAGTTTTTTGCCTATTGTATAGTAGTTACTTTTGAATCCTAGTTTTTTGGAAGAGAACATAAAACTTTATTCATAAGTTCAAGATTCGAAAAACTTCTACCAAGAGCTTTTAAACTATTGATAACATCTATAAAACGAGTGTATATGTCAACGATAGTTTCACTTAACTTCATACAAAACATTTCAAATCATCATCAAAATCACTTTTCTTTCATTCAAAAAATTTATTGAAAGTAACATAGATTGATTCCTATAAGATTAAAAGTAGCTAAAGTTCTTTTAGTTCCAAATTTTGTGTTTGATTTCATACTCTAGTCTTCCATATAAAAGTCTTGCATCATCATTTAAAATCGAAAAACAATACGAAACTTATCAAATACACATTATTTGTTTTTAAAACATAGGATTAATCTTATTATGTGTACAAATATTATATTTAAATTTAATATTTTGTTTCTTTATCATAAAGAAATGCAATTGTCATGATCAATTTTTTAATTTTTTAAAAACACTAGAAAGAAAAGCATGATCCCCTTTTATTTATTTATTTTATATTATATATATTAATTTAAAAATAACTTATGAAATGCATTAAGTAATTTCATAGTAAACAAAGAGGGTTTTGGTTACCTCGTCGTCGAAAGTCATTAAGGCATAGTTCGCCACCTTATCTTTGTTGATTTGCTTCTTGTCTTCGGATTAGCTCGATTCGTCCCAAGTCACCTTGAATACTTTCTTCTTCTTTAGCAACTTCTTCCTTTTAAGTTTATTTTTATTCTTAGTCTTATATTTTATAAATTTTATAAATTTTATAAATTTTATAAATTTTATAAATTTTATAAATTTTATAAATTTTATAAATTTTATAAATTTTATAAATTTTATAAATTTTATAAATTTTATAAATTTTATAAATTTTATAAATTTTATAAATTTTATAAATTTTATAAATTTTATAAATTTTATAAATTTTATAAATTTTATAAATTTTATAAATTTTATAAATTTTATAAATTTTATAAATTTTATAAATTTTATAAATTTTATAAATTTTATAAATTTTATAAATTTTATAAATTTTATAAATTTTATAAATTTTATAAATTTAGCTTCTTTTTTTAGATATGCAAGTTTATAAATTTAGCTTCTTTTTTTAGATATGCAAGTTTATAAATTTAGCTTCTTTTTTTAGATATGCAAGTTTATAAATTTAGCTTCTTTTTTTAGATATGCAAGTTTATAAATTTAGAGATAATTATATGAATATCATTTTAAAAATACTTTGAATAACATAAAAAAAAATCTTAGAGTAATAATAAGAAAATCTTAAGTTGATTTGAAAATTCTTTAGTAAATAAAAATAAATCATAGGGTCAAATGGATCATAACCTAATGAGAATCAGATTCTTAGATAAATCACCTCTTAGAAGATAAAATCATATGAGAATGAAATGATTCATATAAAATACATCTCATAGTGCAAACATGAATAAATCAACTGTTTAGATAAACATGAAATAAATTATCAAATCCAAAATCATCATCAAAATCACTTTTCTTTCATTCAAAAAATTTATTGAAAGTAACATAGATTGATTCCTATAAGATTAAAAGTAGCTAAAGTTCTTTTAGTTCCAAATTTTGTGTTTGATTTCATACTCTAGTCTTCCATATAAAAGTCTTGCATCATCATTTAAAATCGAAAAACAATACGAAACTTATCAAATACACATTATTTGTTTTTAAAACATAGGATTAATCTTATTATGTGTACAAATATTATATTTAAATTTAATATTTTGTTTCTTTATCATAAAGAAATGCAATTGTCATGATCAATTTTTTAATTTTTTAAAAACACTAGAAAGAAAAGCATGATCCCCTTTTATTTATTTATTTTATATTATATATATTAATTTAAAAATAACTTATGAAATGCATTAAGTAATTTCATAGTAAACAAAGAGGGTTTTGGTTACCTCGTCGTCGAAAGTCATTAAGGCATAGTTCGCCACCTTATCTTTGTTGATTTGCTTCTTGTCTTCGGATTAGCTCGATTCGTCCCAAGTCACCTTGAATACTTTCTTCTTCTTTAGCAACTTCTTCCTTTTAAGTTTATTTTTATTCTTAGTCTTATATTTTATAAATTTTATAAATTTACTTGTAAGAAGTTCTATATCATCATCACTTGAGCTTTCGCTTGAGTGGTCTTCTTTTGTTTTAAGTGTTAAGTCCTTCCTGTTCTTTGAAAAATTGTTCTTAAGTTCATCAAATTCATCATGTGCCTTGCATGTCATTTCATAGGTCATCAAAGACCTAATAAGTTCTTCAATCGGAAAATGGTTTTAAGTTTTTTGCCTATTGTATAGTAGTTACTTTTGAATCCTAGTTTTTTGGAAGAGAACATAAAACTTTATTCATAAGTTCAAGATTCGAAAAACTTCTACCAAGAGCTTTTAAACTATTGATAACATCTATAAAACGAGTGTATATGTCAACGATAGTTTCACTTAACTTCATACAAAACATTTCAAAATCATACATCAAAAGATTAATCTTCGAATCTTTAACTCTATTAGTGCTTTTGTGTGTGATTTCAAGTGTGTACCAAATCTGATAAGTCATTTCTCAAATAGAAACTCGATTGAATTCATTTTTATCCAAAGTACAAAACAAAGCATTCATAGCTTTGGTGTTCAAAGAGAGAGTTTTCTTCTCCAAATCATTTCAATCGTTTATTGGAAGAGAAGACTTTTGAAATCTATTTTCAATAATATTCCATAAATCGAGATTCAATGAAAGTAAGAAAACTCTTAACTGAGTTTTTCAATAAGTGTAGTTTGTCCCATTGAACATAGGACGACAAATGATAGAGTGACCCTCTTGAAAGCCGAAAAGAGCCATTTCTTTTTGTTGTTAAACCAAACGAGAAAAAATATGGCTCTGATACCAATTATTAGGATCGAGTCGGCACTAAGAGGGGGGGTGAATTAGTGCTTATGATAAAAATTACGTCGGTTCTAAAAATCTTCATTTCGATAAAAACTGATATCAGAAAGATGAGTTTAACTTAAAAGCTCATTCGTAAGCGTAGTGAAAGCAGTAAGCAAGTAAGGCAGTTTGCAATGAAGGTAAATAGCAAGAATAGAAATGCAAACTAAGTTTTATAGTGGTTTGGTCGTCGTGACATACATCTATTCTCGATTGCTCTTCACTCGAGGCCATCGGCTTCTATTACCGATCTTTTTTCAATTGGCAAAGATCAACTACCCTTATAACTCGATTCTCTTTCTGACAAGTTCAGAAGAGATCCTGTATACCCCCACTACCTCATCTCTTAAACTTTACTAGCACTTAGAACTTGAGAGGAGTTCTCATAAGATTGCAACAATATTTTTCTTTCTTTTTGCTTTTAATTCTTATGTAATCTGAGCAAGGGGTATTTATAGGCCCCAAATGGATTCAAACTTGGAGCCTAAAAGTATTTCATCCTCATTTTTCGGGGTACTAGTAGTACCACCACTTGCAACACTAACACTAGGCGGTACCATTGCTTGACACAGACTGGAAGACTTTGTTCGGGCGATACCATCGCATGACATTGGGCGGTACCATTGCCCAGTCTGGTAGTACTACCGCCTGACAAAGTCTTAGATATTGTGTCTTGGAGACTGAGCCATTGGTAGTGCCACCACTTGGACCGACGGTGCCATCACCTGACCTAACTTTTGGGTCACTGAATGGGCCTTTCTCTTAGCCCAAAACAACCTAACTTTGGCCTCAGTTGGTCCCTAATTGAGTTAGCTTAATTATATTATAAAATAACTCAATTAGAACTAATACTACTTCGATCTAGACAATTATTACAAAGCATTAACCACATATTGTCCGACATATTTTTGGTTCATTGGTGCTTCGTCCAATTCTTCGATGCATCATTCTCTTTTCCCCAATCGATATGTTGACCTCCATAATTCCGATCTTCTTAGTGTAATATCCGCTCTTCTAGGCCCGATGCCCGAACTCATGGCATAAAGCTTTATGCCGACATATCGACCGATCCTCCGACTCGACATCCAATCTTCTGACATATTCCACTCCGGCCTAACATTGATTCTTCTTACTTTAATTATCTTTCATGATTGAAGTTAGTCCTACGGCACTCAAAACGTAGATTAGATCACAAACACATCAATTGATTTCATCATCAAAATCCGAGATTCAACACCAACTACATAAAATTTATAAATTAATTACCCATGATTAGTTGATGCTTTTGAATGAAAATGACATGATAGTAAACTTTATAATAAATATACTGATATTCATAGTTTATACCCAAAGATTGATCTATGATTCTTATAATTAATGAACATAAATATGATAATTAATATATTCCATTAGATTATTTTATGTATCTAAAGATAGTAAATATATCTTGTTTGAATATATCTTATGATTATATATCTTAGTTTTAACTGAAGGAGAACTTTGATATGCATTTATAGTTTATCTGCAAGTCTGAATCTGATTTATATAATGATGTTTAAGCTCAAATTAATGTGAGAGCATTTTATCATGTTTTTTCTAGTATCTCTTCTTGTGTCCCTTCATTTGTATGCTTCAACAAATTTGGGAATGATCAAATATATTAAGCTTATTAAGCATAATGTTTATGAAAATGATGGTTGCAAATAACATCAAGTCTACTCTTCTCAAAACTAATAGTGCTAAGAAATTAATGAAATTCATAGAAGAGGTTTCTTAAACTACTAATAAATCTCTTATAGGTACATTAATGAGCAAATTAACCACCATGAAATTTGATGGTTCTCATACCATACATGAGTTTGTTCTTAAAAATATAAATTTAGTAGCAAAATTAAAGGCTCTAGGAATAAATGTGGATGAGAAATTTTATTACAATTAATACATAATTCCTTACCGCCTGAACAATATCAGTTATTTCAATGAACTATAACACTATTAAGGATAAGTTTAAGTGTTCATGAGTTGATCATTATATTTGTCTCAAGAAGAGACATGACTTAAGAATCAAGCAGCTTATTCTAGTCATCAAGAAGCTTGAAATAATCATAAAAGAAGAAAGCATGAAAAGAACATAAAGATAGGATTACATAATGTGAACTAATCCACAAGATGGAATTTAGAAATGACCGATGTCATTTATGCAAGAAGGTTAGGCACTACCACAAAAATTGCCCAAAATGAATTTTTTATTTCAAAATAAAGGTGAACCTCGTGCTTTTGAACGTTTCAAATCAAATTTAGCTTATGTTCATATAATATTTGGTGGGTTAATTCTAGCTCAACTACTCATATTTCAAATATAATGTAGGATTCCTTATGATCTAAACTATGAAGCAAATGAAAACTTTGTTTTCATGGGGAATCGAGATCAAACTCTAATTGAATGAATTAGAGCTTATCGTCTTATTCTATAGACTGGGCATTATTTGGATTTATCTCAAACTCTTTATGTACCCACTATTTCCTGTAATCTAATTTAACTATCGAAACTTATAAGTTTATTTAAATGATCATAGCTTTTCAAATGATGGTATTTAAATGTCAAAATTCATTGCATCCTATTATACATGATCATTAACTTCTCATTTGTATTTCATGCATAATTTCATTTCATCACATTCAAAATATCATCAAGAAAAAAAAATTAATTGGGTGATGAATATAAGGAGTAATACAAAGACAAAAGATCATGTCATGAAAGATGAGATCATTTGAATACCAAAAGACATGATTCATTTTAACATATCTCCTCTTAAATAACATATCAAGAAAATTTATAGGGGCAAAAAGAAGAGATCTTGATTAAAAAAAATCAAGTAATAAATCCAAGAACTCACAATAAGAATCATGATTCATTAGAAAATCTCCTCTTAAGAAAATACCAAGTAGAATCGTAGGAGAACGATTAATAAAAAAATGTTGATTCATAACAAATCTTTCAAGTTATAATTAATTCATGAATACCGAAAGAACATTCATGATTCATTTGGATAATTTTTCTCTTTTATAAATGACAAAATGAAGCAGAAAAAAGATTTTGATTCATAAATCTTAAGAATATGTGAAGATTTGGATAACGGGTCATTCAAATTTAACTCATCAAAATCATTAAAATCTCAACATTACCTTCAAGAGATTCAAAATGGCAAACATGGATTTATCATAATAATGATCAAGATCAATAAGATAGAGAAAAATAATTTTCAAAAAATATTTTCCTCTTTTTAGTTGTTTCAATTCATATGATTTTATTTCATTTATGTCAAATAAAAACATGTATCAATGTTTAGGATCGAAAAATGAATTACATCATAAAAACCATCCATCTTGCTTATAATCGAAAAAGCCACTTTTATTACCATGAAAGTTGATAATCCATGAATCTCGAGAATCGTCATGCATAATTTCGAAAAATAAACTCATTAAGCATGATTTCAAATCATCATTATATTATTTCATCAAGCTTGAAGCATTATCAATCAAGTTCATTGTAGTCATCCATTTTTCTTTTTAGGTGAATCTAACTTTTCATGCTTAGTTTCCATACAAAGGCCACGCATCATTTTTAAGATATACATTATTGCTTCTCAAGCACATATATAAAATTAATCATATTTGGTATGCAAGCATTAGATTAACATTTTATTATATTTTCATACAATTTTCATGATCATTTTCAAAAATTACTAGAAGAATAAGCATGATTCTTAATTTTTGCATTTTCATTACATTATGTAATTTAAAAAATAATAATCTTTCTAAACTAAATAAAAAAGAAAATGCATCATGGAAAGCATTCAGTAATTTTAAAATAAACTAAAGGCATTTTGATTACCTCAACGTCGAAAGCCGTTAAGGCATAGTTTGCCACCTTGCCTTTCTTGATTTTCTCCTTATCTTCGGAGGAGATCGATTCATCCCACTTTCTGTTCTTTTTCTTGTGTTCAAAACAAGTCATTGCATTCTTTTTGTTCTTGTTCTTTAATTCTTGTTTCATGAAGTTTTAAATTTCTTAGTCATTAGTTCAAGTTCACCATCACTTGAGCTTATGCTTGAGTGGTCTTCAATGTTCTAAGTACCAAGTCCTTCCTATTCTTTAGAAGGTGATTTGTTCATCATATTCATTACGTGCATTGCACGTCATTTCATAGGTCATCAAAGACCCTATGAGTTCTTCGATCAAAAAGGTTCGAAAATGCATCAGGAAGCATTCAGTAATTTAAATAACTAAGGCATTTTGATTACCTCAACGTCGAAAGCCGTTAAGGCATAGTTTGCCACCTTGCCTTTCTTGATTTTCTCCTTATCTTCGGAGGAGATCGATTCATCCCACTTTCTGTTCTTTTTCTTGTGTTCAAAACAAGTCATTGCATTCTTTTTGTTCTTGTTCTTTAATTCTTGTTTCATGAAGTTTTAAATTTCTTAGTCATTAGTTCAAGTTCACCATCACTTGAGCTTATGCTTGAGTGGTCTTCAAATGTTCTAAGTACCAAGTCCTTCCTATTCTTTAGAAGGTGATTTTGTTCATCATATTCATTACGTGCATTGCACGTCATTCATAGGTCATCAAAGACCCTATGAGTTCTTCGATCAAAAGGTATTCAAATTTTTTGATTCTTGCATAGTGGTTACTTTTGAATCCCAAGTTTTAGAAAGTGATCGTAAAATCTTGTTAACAAGTTCAAAATTCGAAAAGCCTTTACCAAGAGCTTTTAAACCATTGACGATATCCATAAAACGGGTGTACATGTCTCCAATTGTTTCACTTGGTTTCATATGAAATATTTCAAAATCGTGTATCAAAAAATTTACTTTAGAATTTTTTACATTACTTGTGCCTTCGTGTGTGATTTCAAGAGTGCGTCAAATATCGAAAGCTATTTCGCACAAAGAAACCTGATTAAACTCTGTTTTATCTAAGGCGTAAAATAAGGCATTCATAGCCTTAGCATTTAGAGAAAACTTCTTCTTCTAAAAATCATTCCAATGGTTCATTGGAAGAGAAGACATTTGAAAACCATTTTCAACTAAATTCCATAAATCGAGATTTAATGAAAGCAAGAAAACTCTCATTTGAGTTTTCCAATAAGTGTAGTCCGTCCCATTGAAAAAGGGTGGACGAATGTGAGAGAGACCTTCTTGAAAGCTGAAAAGAGCCATTTTTATTTGGGTGTTAAACCAAAGTAGAAAACCGTAGCTCTAATACCAATTGTTAGGATCAAGGTCGGCACTAAGAGGGGGGGGTGAATTAGTGCAGTGGTAAAATCACGTCTCTATTAAAACTTCATTCGATAAAAACCATTTTTGACGAAAACCTTTTCGTAAAGATCTTAACTTTGAAAGCTTACGGAAACGTATTTGATGTAAAATAAGGAAGGCAGTTTGCAGTTAAGATAAATAGCAGAAAGTAAATGCAAACCAAGATTTAGAGTGGTTCGGTCAATCTTGACCTACATCCACTTTTGGCTTCCTCCTCCGACGAGGTCACTGACGTCCACTAGAGGCCATCCTTCAATAGGCGTAGGCCAATCACCTTTTATACCCCTCTTCTCCTTTTCATGGGTTTAGGAGACAATCCTTACAAGCACTTACTTACTCCTCTCTCAAACTAGTCTAACACTTTAGAAGAGGAAGAGGAGATCACACAAGATTTCAGCAGCGTTTCTTTGCTTTTAGACTCTTTGTGCTTGTATTCTTTAACCAGGGATGGGAGGGGTATTTATAGACTTTAAGTTGATTCAAACTTGGAGCCTAAATCTTTTCTATCCCGGGTTCCCCGGGTACGGGCGGTACCACCGCCCAGTGTCAGTTTGACTGACACTGCCCTAGGCGATACCACCGCCCAGGTCTGGCAGTACCATCACCTAGGGGCCAGTGCTGGGCGGTGCCACTGCCTAGACTGGTGGTACCACTGCTTGGCACCCTGTTAGGGGCGGTACAACCGCCCAAACTAGCGGTACCACCGCCTGACACAGTCTCGAAGACTATGCTATGACGGTGAGACTTCTTTGGGCACTGTTTGGGCTTCTTATTGGGCCCAACACAGTTCTTACATAGGCCTAGATGACCCCTAATTGGGTTGGCCCAAATCCAAGCCTAATTACATGCTAACTACGAAATCCTAAGACATTTGCTAAGCTAAACAAGTCCCTATATCTATTCTTCCGGCGAGCTTCCGACGAACTTCCAGCAAACATCCGACGAACCCTCGGCGATGCTCCGGCGGACTCCCGGCATGCTCTTGGAATTCACGATGATCTTCTTGGTGAGTTCCGACGAGCTTCTCTGGCAAGCTCCGAGACTTCTCGGCTGGTTCCTCCAAAACTTTTAACGAACATCTGGACTTCCAACGAACTCTCGAACTCCCAATGTGATCGCGTCCTTAACTCTGGAACTTCATTTTGCTTCATGCCTTACTATCATAGTTAATCCTGCACATGTAAAACATACTTCGATCTAGACAATTAATACTAAGCATTAATCACATTGTCCAATCATGTCATTGGTCTCTCGATGCTTCATCCGATTCTTCGACACATCGTCCTCTCTTACAGCCTATTGCCCAATCGGCCAGTTGACTCTACAACTCCGATATTCTTAGCGCAATGTCCGCTCTTCTTTGGCCCGATGCCCGAATTTACGGCCCGAAGCCTTTTGTCGATACGTCAACCGATCCACCGACCCGACGTCCAATCTTTTGACATGTTATCCTCTGGCACAATATGATTTTCCTTGCTTTAATTGTCTCATCTTGATCGAAGTATCCTACATCACTCAAAACACAGATTAAAACATAAACACTTATCAAGTGGTTTCATCATTAAAATACGAGATTCAATAGAATTTCTAGCTTTTTATAACACTTTTAAGCTCTTAAATACTCAGAATAAAAGTAAGCTTCTAGTACCCTTTTATGCAAGAAAGGGTGGAGTTTATATAGGCCCCAATCAGTTTGAAGTTGGAGCTCAAAAGTGTCCATTCCCGGATTTTCGGGGTCCTGGCGGTACTACCGCCTGTCATCTATCACTGAGCGATACCACTGCTCTGTTAGAATCGGAGTCGGCACTAAGAGGGGGGGTGAATTAGTGCAGCGGTAAAATCACGTCGGTTTAAAAAACTTTCGTACGATAAAAATTGTTTCCGACGTAAAACCGATTTCGAAAACTTAACTTTGAAACATGTTCGTAAATGAATAGAAGGCAGTAAGCTATTGAAGAGGTTTGCAGTAAAGATAAAAGCAAGAATAAATGCAAACCAGAGAAAACGACAATTTATAGTGGTTCGGTCAATCGTGACCTACATCCACTCCTTTGATTCCTCTTCCGTCGAGGCCACCGGTATCCACTAGAGGTCTTCCTTCAATAGGCGAAGACCAACTCCTTCTTACACCCCTCTTCTCCTTTTACTAAGTTTAGGAGATAACCCTTACAAGCACTCACTCTCCTCTTAAGCTATTCTAACACTTAAACTCAAGGAGGAGGATTCTAAAGATATTACAGCGGAGTTTTTTCACTTTTGAATGCTCTGTGCTTGTGTTCTTTAACCAGGGATGGGAGGGGTATTTATAGGCTTCAAGTTGATTCAAACTTGGAGCCTAAATCTTTCCCATCACAGGTTCCCCGAGTACGGGCGGTACCATCACCCAATGTCAGTTTGACTGACACTGTCCTCGGCGGTACCACAGCCTGGGGGCTAGTGCTGGGCGGTGCCACCGCCTGGCACCCTGCAAGGGGCAGTACAACCGCCCAGACTGGCAGTACCACCGCCTGACACAGTCTCGAAGATTGTGCCATGACGATGAGACTTCTTTGGGCACTATTTGGGCTTCTTATTGGGCCCAACACAATTCTTACATGGGTGTGTTGGGCCTAGCTGACCCCTAATTGGGTTGGCCCAAATCTAAGCCCAATTACGTGCTAACTACGAAATCCTAAGACATTTGCTAAGCTAAACAAGTCCCTATGTCTATTCTTCCGGCGAGCTTCCGACGAACATCTGACGAACCCTTGGCGATGCTCCGGCGGACTCTCGGCATGCTCTTGAACTTCACGACGATCTTCTTGGTGAGTTCCGACGAGCTTCTCTAGCAAGCTCCGAGACTTCTCGATTGGTTCCTCCAGAACTTCCGACGAACGTCCGGACTTCCGACGAACTCTCAAACTCCCAATATGATCGCGTCCTTAACTCCGAGACTTCATTTTGCTTCATGCCTTGCTATCATAGTTAATCCTACACATGTAAAACATACTTTGATCTAGACAATTAGCACTAAGCATTAATCACATTGTCTGATCATGTCATTGGTCTCTCGACGCTTCGTCCGATTCTTCGGCACATCGTCCTCTCTTGCTACCTATTGCCCAATCGACTAGTTGACTTCGCAACTCTAATATTCTTGGCACAATTTCCGCTCTTCTTGGCCCGATGCCCGAATCCACAACCCAAAGCCTTCTGTCGATACGTCGACTGATCCATCGGCCCGAGGTCTAATCTTCTGATATGTTCCTCTAACATAACATAATTTTCCTACTTTAATTGTCTCATCCTGATCGAAGCATCCTGCGTCACTCAAAACGCAGATTAAAACATAAACACTATTAATTTGTTTCATCATCAAAATCCGAGATTCAACAATCTTCCCCTTTTTGATAATGACAACCAATCGACGACGGAGTTAACCTTAAATCCCGGAGTTTAAACAACCTCCCCCTATCAATATGTCATATTGATAGAAACTCTTGGATTCAAAAATCCAAGCAACATGTCATGATCAAATTATGCATGACATCAACATACTTCTCCCCCTTTGTCATCAATAAAAAAGAGAAGTTCCAACTCTCATGTGTTTAGTCATAACAGTTCAAGTCATTGCATAATAAACATAATTTCAAGTTTTATCATCATGCAATTTGAAAGCTAGCAAATTTAAGGATGTGCAAGTTGGTATATCTGCTTTTCTTTGCGATGTGCAAGATAGCATTTCTTTGTAATGTTCAAGATAGCAAGTTCTACATCATGCAAGCTAGCAAATTAGAGATGTTCAAGAAAGCAATACTGGCTTCTTGAAATATGCAAGTTGTAAGCTAGCAAATTTTGCTTCCTTTGTAATTTTTGAGCTAGCAATTTTGCTTATGTTGCAAAGTGCAAGTTAGCATATTTTGCTTCTTGAGATAGACAAAATAGTACTTTTGCAATTTTTGTTTCTTAAGATAGGCAAGCTAGTGATGTTCAAGATAGCAAGCTTTTTCTTCTCTTTTGAGAAGTGTCATTTTTTGCTTCCTTTGCAAAGTGCAAGCTAGCAAAATTTTGCTTCCTTCTTGAATTGTGCAAGCTAGCATCTTTCTCTTTGAGATGTGCACATTAGCAACTCTTTCTCCCCCTTTGTCATTGGCAAAAAGAAGGAAAGACCCTTTACATCAATTTTCAAATTATGACAAAGGTAAGTGTCAATCTTATTTGTGCATCATTACATTTTCAAATTAAGATATGCATAATTTCAATACCTTACATTTCATTTTTCATGCATGATACTGAAAAATAAATCAATCATCATTATGAGCATATCATACATGATACTTAAATATCAAAATTTTTAAGTATTTATCAACATTTTGATCATGATACCAAATATTTATCATTTAAAGTATTCATGATATACATCATATGCAATATATCACATACATTATCATAATAAAAAGCATATGCATCATTCTAAATCATAAATATTTTAAATCATCACGGTATTAATTTGTCAAATTGCATCCAACCATGCATGATCATAACTTTTCCTTCTTTTATCATTATAAACAAGAAAGAATAAGGGAAGAGCATAATGGTGTAAATTATTTCAATCATTTCAAGGCATTCGTGTCATTAACACAAAGAAATCATGTCATCAAAGATAAGACCACTTGAATTACAAAAGACATGATTTATTTCAACAAATCTCCTTAATTTTTTAAAAGTGTCAAGAAGAAATATAGGAGATCAAATATTATAGTATCTTGATTCTTGCATAAAAAATCTTAAGTCATAAATTTCGAAAAATCAAGATAAGTCTTGTTCAAATTCAAATCGTCAAAACATCAAAATGTCAACATTACTTTCATGAGATTCAAAATGACATAAACAACTTTATTAATCTCTTAGTGAAAAATTGATAAGATAGAGAAAAATAAATTTTCAAGAAAAATAATTTTCTCTTTTTAGTTGTTTAAATTCACATGATTTGTTTCATATAAGCATACTCAAGTTTTTTGTATGAAAACAATACATCATGGTTTAAAATCGAAAGAGTAAATCTCATAATAGAAATCATCAAGATCAATAAACTATAAATTACCCAAAAATCATCATTACTTCAAATCATCATACATAATTTAAATATAAAATCATCAAGCATTATACTTACATTATTTCATATAAGCTCTTTTTTTCATTTATGCTAAAACAAAATATGCATCATTTTTAAAACCAAAAAAGCCACTTTCATTATGGTAAAAATCGATAGTCCATAAATCACTAAAATCATCATGCATAATTTTGAAAGAAAACTCATTAAGCATGATTATTATGCATTACTTCAAATCAAACATGATTTCATGGAGCATAAGGTATTTTCAACCAAAATCATTTTGTTATTTGTTGTAGTCATGCATTTTTCTTTTTAGGTGAATCTATCTTTTTATGCTTAGTTTTTCATAAAATAGCCATGCATCATCATTAAGCATGATATTAAACTTCTTAATATTTTCATTAAGACATCAAGCATGGTTTCAATCAAAATCGGAAATCACTAAGATACACATTATTTCTTCTTTTTTAAAAAATATTCATAGAATCATCATTAGATTTAAATCTAACATTTTATTCCATTAACATAAAACATGCAAATTTTGTCATTATTTTCAAAATTACTAGCATGATCATAATTTTTGTATTTTCCTTTTTAAATATTTAATTTTAAAAAAAATATAATAATTTTTTTAAACTAAATAAGGAAAATGCATTGTGAAAAGAATCATGTAATTTTGAAATAAACTAAAGGCTTTTTGATTACCTCAACGTCGAAAGTCGTTAAGGCGTAGTTTGTCACTTCGCCTTTCTTGATTTTCTTCTCGTCTTCGGAGGAGCTCGATTCATCCTACTTTGTGTTCTTCTTCTTGCGTTCAAAGCAAGTCATTACATTCTTTTTGTTCTTGTTCTTTAATTTATTTCATGAACTTTTTAAATTTCTTAGTGATTAGTTCAAGTTCACCATCAATTGAGCTTATGCTCGAGTGGTCTTCAAATGTTCTAAGTACCAAGTCCTTCCTATTCTTTGGAAGGTGGTTTTCTTTGTCATGTTCATTACGTGCATTGCACATCATTTCATAGGTCATCAAAGATCCTGTGAGTTCTTCGATAAAAAAGTTATTCAAATTATTTGATTCTTATATAGCGGTTACTTTTGAATCCCAAGTTTTAGAAAGCGATCGTAAAATCTTGTTAACAAGTTCAAAATTCGAAAAGCCTTTACCAAGAGCTTTTAAACCATTGACGACATCCGTAAAACGGGTGTACATGTCTCTAATGGTTTCGCTTGGTTTCATATGAAACATTTCAAAATCGTGCATCAAAAAATTTACTTTAGAATCTTTTACACTACTTGTGTCTTCGTGTGTGATTTCAAGAGTGTGTCAAATATCGAAAGTCATTTCGCACAAAGAAACCCGATTAAACTCCGTTTTATCTAAGGCATAAAATAAGGCATTCATAGCCTTTGCATTTAGAGAAAAAGCCTTCTTCTCCAAATTATTTCAATGGTTCATTGGAAGAGAAGACCTTTGAAAACCAAATTCGACTATGTGTCATAAATCGAGATTCAATGAAAGTAAGAAAACTCTTATTCGAGTTTTCCAATAAGTGTAGCCCGTCCCATTCAAAAAGGGAGGATGAATGAAAGAGAGACCCTCTTGAAAGCCGAAAAGAGCCATTTATCGTTGGGTGTTAAACCAAATGAGAAAACTGTGGCTTTGATACCAATTGTTAGGATTGGAGTCGGCACTAAGAGGGGGGGTGAATTAGTGCAGCGGTAAAATCACATCGGTTTAAAAAACTTTCATACGATAAAAATTGTTTCCGACGTAAAACTGATTTTAGAAACTTAACTTTGAAATAAAGATACTAAAGAGGTTTGCAATAAAGATAAAAGCAAGAATAAATGCAAACTAGAGAAGACGGTAATTTATAGTGGTTCAATCAATCGTGACCTACATCCACACCTCCGATTCCTCTTCCGTCGAGGCTATCGGTATCCACTAGAGGTCTTCCTTCAATAGGCGAAGACCAACTCCTTCTTACACCCCTCTTCTCCTTTTACCGGGTTTAGGAGATAACCCTTACAAGCACTCACTCTTCCCTTAAGCTATTCTAACACTTAGACTCAAGGAGGAGGATTCTAAAGAGATTACAGTAGAGTTTTCTCACTTTTGAATGCTTTGTGCTTGTGTTCTTTAACTAGGGATGGGAGGGGTATTTATAGGCTTCAAGTTGATTCAAACTTGGAGCCTAAATCTTTCCCATCCCAGGTTCCCCGGGTACAGGTGGTACCACTGCCTAGTGTTAGTTTGACTAACACTGTCCTGGGCAATACCACCGCCCAGGTCTGACGGTACCACCGCCTGGGGGCCTGTGCTGGGTGGTACCACCGCCTGACTTAGTCTCGAAGATTGTGCCACGACGATGAGACTTCTTTGGGCACTATTTGGGCTTCTTATTGGGCCCAACACAGTTCTTACATGGGCTAAGCTAACCCCTAATTGGGTTGTCCCAAATCCAAGCCTAATTACGTGCTAACTACGAAATCCTAAGACATTTGCTAAGCTAAACAAGTCCCTATGTCTATTCTTCCGGCGAACATCCGACGAACCCTCGGCGATGCTTTGGCGGACTCTCGGCATGCTCCTGGACTTCACGACGATCTTCTTGGTGAGTTCCGATAAGCTTCTCTGGCAAGCTCCGAGACATCTCGGCTAGTTCCTCCAGAACTTCCGATGAACGTCTGGACTTCCGACGAACTCTCGAACTCCCAATGTGATCACGTCCTTGACTCCAGGATTTCATTTTGCTTCATGCCTTGCTATTGTAGTTAATCCTACACATGTAAAACATACTTCGATCTAGACAATTAATACTAAGCATTAATCATGTTGTCCGATCATGTCATTGGTCTCTCGACGCTTCATCCGATTCTTCGACACATCGTCCTCTCTTGCTGCCTATTGCCCAATCAGCCAGTTTACTCTACAACTCCGATATTCTTGGCGCAATGTCCACTCTTCTTGGCCTAATACCCGAATCCACAGCCCGAAGCCTTCTGTCGATACGTCGACCGATCCATCGGCCCGACGTCCAATCTTCTGATATGTTCCTCCGGCACAATATGATTTTCCTGGTTTAATTATCTCATCCTGATCAAAGCATCCTGATTTACTCAAAACATAGATTAAAATATAAATACTATTAATTGGTTTCATCATCAAAATCCGAGATTCAACAGGCTTCGTCTGGGTGGTACAACCACCTGACATCGCTCGGAGACCGAGCTCAAGCGGTACCACCGCCTAACAGGGGTGGTACCACCGCTAGCAGTAATAACTGCCGACGGTTCTACCACCTGACAGGAGTAGTACTACCGCCCAGAACTCCTGAGAGACCGAGTCTCCTGGGCGGTGCCACCGCCGGTCAAGAATTCTGGGTCCGAATGGATTGTTCCATTTGGCCCAATTTGGATCTATTAAGGGCCCAATTGGCCCTAGATTAAGTTAATGGGATCACCTCCCAATCCTAACTTAATCAACATGCTAACTATGATAATTAAGACATCAATACTATAGATCATGTTCCGGTGCATCAATCGTTTCTTCCGTCGAACTTCCGGCGAACATCTGACGAACCCTCAGTGATGCTCTGGCGGACTCCCGGCAAACTCCTGGACTTGCGACGATCCTCTTGGCAAGTTCCGACAAGCTTCTTTGGCAAGTTTCTGGACTTCTCGGATTATTCCTGCAGAACCTCCGACGACCATCCGGACTTCCGACGAACTCTCGAACCCCCAACGTGATCTTTGTCTGGACTCCGGCTCAACACCTGCTGCATGTCTTACTGTCATCGTAGTTAATCCTGCACACTTATCTCACTCAACATATGGATTAGATAACCAAATAACAATTGACTTCATCATCAAAATCCAAGATTCAACAAATTTTACTCATCTAAGAAGTATTGATTATATTAAAAGAAAATAGACAAAGACACAAGTGAGCCAAAAGATGTTTATAACTTTTTAAAATTATATATACTTATATTGATGATTTTTTATATTATAGTTATATTTATCTATTGCATAAAAAATCTCAATTTGTGGATATCATGTGTATACATTAAAGAGGTAATTAAATAAAAAAGATGAAAATTATAATATCAGATAGAGATGGTAAATATTATTGAAAGTATGATGAATTAGGACAATGTCAATGTCCATTTGCTAAACTCCTTAAAAGACATGGCATATGTGCTCTTAGGTATACTATAACAAAATGATATAGTAGAAAAGTGTAATCATACCTAAAAAAGTGTAATCTCAACAAAATGAATATGGTTAGGCATATGTTAATCTCAAGAAAATGATATAGCAAAAAAGTGTAATCTCAACAAAATGAATATGGTTAGGCATATGTTAATCTCAAGAAAATGATATAGCAAAAAAGTGTAATCTCAACAAAATGAATATGGTTAGGCATATGTTAATCTCAAGAAAATGATATAGCAAAAAAGTGTAATCTCAACAAAATGAATATGGTTAGGCATATGTTAATCTCAAGAAAATGATATAGCAAAAAAGTGTAATCTCAACAAAATGAATATGGTTAGGCATATGTTAATCTCAAGAAAATGATATAGCAAAAAAGTGTAATCTCAACAAAATGAATATGGTTAGGCATATGTTAATCTCAAGAAAATGATATAGCAAAAAAGTGTAATCTCAACAAAATGAATATGGTTAGGCATATGTTAATCTCAAGAAAATGATATAGCAAAAAAGTGTAATCTCAACAAAATGAATATGTTAGGCATATGTTATATTAACCTCTTTAATGTACATATTAAATAGGGTTAGGCATATGTTAATCTCAAGAAAATGATATAGCAAAAAAGTGTAATCTCAACAAAATGAATATGGTTAGGCATATGTTAAGTCAATTTACCCAATTGATTGTGGATGTATGCATTAATCATTATGTATATATTAAATAGGGTTACTACTAAGATAGTTCCAAAGACTCCATTTGAACTATGGATTGAAAGAATATCCATTATATTTAAAGTGTTGAGTCTTAATTTTTTATAATAAAATTAATTAATAAGTTTAAGAAACTGATCTTATAAAATACTAAGTAATAATTAGGGATGATCTAGCATAGTTCAAACTAAATTCTAATTCATTCCAATTGGAGTTTCAATTAGACTCTAGTTCAATCTTGATCAAACCAAATCAATAGCAAGGCCAATCTCAAGCTCAAAGATCATATTTAATTTAGCTCTAAATTTAAATGCATTAGTAACTATATTATGACTTTCCAAGTCCTAACCCAACTAAGACTCTACCCCTACCTCAGCTATAAAAGAGAATAGAGAGGCTGATCTAAAGCATCATCAGTCAGCTCAATCTTAATCCTAGGATTAGGATGAAGCAGCCCCTAGACAACTAGGGTAGCCTCCAACAAAAAAACTCTTACAGCTATGAGAAGTCCTAATTAGATTAGGACTATGATGCCCTCAATCCTATTAATCTAAGGGGTTGTAGCACCCTTAAAGTATCCAACTGGTGCCTCCTCTTGAGTTTCTAATGGATCCTAAGCTAAGAAGAGAGGAGAGAAAAAGATAAAAGAGGTTTGCAAGTTCATCTACATTTCATCTTGCCTACAACTGCTTTACTATAGAGATCTTTTCCAACTTACTATCATCCTTAATAGCTTCGAAATCGACCTTTAATAATAGCAAGAATAAAAATAAAAAAACCCTAAGGCAATAAAAAAGCAGCCATAGTTTTAGCTTGCACCGAGAGCCAAAAGAAGTTTAGAAAAAGGTTATATCCTCAAACCATCCCCTTTTGTCCTTGAGTTTCAACGGTTGAAGTCCACATCCAAGCTTTGTCTAGCTACTATAAAAAATCCCAAAGCCCTATTATACATTGTCCAAACCTCAAAATAAAGTTTCGGAAACAAAAGGGAAGGAGGAGACCAAGAGTGATAGTGATATGTAATCTATCAACAGCACCCAGTTGCTATTTAAAGGTAACTGATGTTCTATATACCGATTAGTTTCTTTATGCACTTTTAATTTTATTATTTTAAACCTTATATTTAGCACTTTGGTTTACTTTTAGTTTTACATTCAAATCTTCTAGTGATAGTTCTCTCCTATGTCAAAATTTTAATTCGAAGATAGTATCGAGTTGATGGATCATCGAGCCTTAACCCCATACGAATTAGGTGATATCAAATAATAATCCTAGCTTCTAGGTGGTGACATCAAGGTAAGGATACAAAACCTTTAGGTAAGAGCTACATGAGATAGAGTTTGTGTCATGCTCACACAGAGGAAGAACCACTGATAGGATGGCAACTAACACTTCGATAGCCTTGGCTAACTTTATTACCAAGATGGAGACATTAATCTAATAGATAAAGATCATGATGTGTTGGATACAAGCCCAAGCCAATCCATCAATGAAGCATAATCAAGCAAAGAGTTTCACAACAAAAGATAGTGTCAACTTCATCCGATATGAGCAGTCACAAAGAAGATACTACCAAGCAGAATATTATAACAATAACTCAATTGTTTCAAGTTAAGGCTCATATCGACATATTCTCTTATGATGGCTCGATCAATATTGAGCTAGTAGACTCATGAATAGATCAACTTGAAATATACTTTAATCTATATGATTACAATAGTGAGTATAGGGTGATGCTTGCATGACCCAAGTTGATGGAATATATGCTTGCATGGTGGAATACATATCTTCAAACTATTAGTGATGAAGACATATTATAGATATGATTCAAAAGGCTAATATAAGAAGATTTCTACAATTTTTTGCTTGATCTTCTAGTGATAGTTATCTCCTCTACCAAAACTTTCATTTGAGTTATAGCTTTTAATCAATGGATTGTTGAACCCTAACCCCATATTGATTAAATAATGTAGAAAATATTTTGACTATGAACTTAGAGCACCAAAGGATAAATGTCAAGCTAAAGAGTTGGATATTATGTTAGAAGATTATCATGTCAAAAATTAGACGTCGAGCCAAAGGATTGATCGACACATTGAAAATCAAACTTCATGCTAGAGATTCAGTCATCATGTTAGAGAATTGGATATCATACTAGAAGATTGAGTCTTATAACAAAGTTCATATATTAGAGGATTCGATAATATGCTCGAGGCTAGGGCGATCTTTCAGAGGTTTAGACGAAGTGCTAGAAGATCAGACAATGTGCTAGAAGAATGGACAACATGCTAAAAGCATTGACAAAGTGCCAAAAGAAATTGTTAATGTTTTGAAGCTTTATTTGAAAATAATTTGAGATAATAATTAAGAGAAAGAATCGCACATACAATAAGAAACTTATATAGAAGGTCAAAAGGGGTCCCTGAAGGTCCAAGAGAAATTTAGAGATGGTAAAACTTCTTCATCCTTCAAATGAACTAATTTTTTATAATATTATAGAGTTTCATATTACTCCTAGAGAAAAACATTAGAAAGTTCACTCAAGACTCTTTCTAAAGAAGCCCTCGAGTTGATCATGATCAATAAAGAGAATCTTATCTACTAAGAGCACCCAGGTGTTGTCCGATGGATATGCTCTACACACTTGGTATTCTCTTTACACACTTTTAATTTTATTAGTTTAAATCTTATAGTTTTTAGTTTCACAAGTAATAGCAATTATTTTCTTTCAATTTTTGCTTGATCTTCTAGTGATAGTTATCTCCTCTACCAAAACTTTCATTTGAGTTATAGCTTTTAATCAATGGATTGTTGAACCCTAACCCCATATTGATTAAATAATGTAGAAAATATTTTGACTATGAACTTAGAGCACCAAAGGATAAATGTCAAGCTAAAGAGTTGGATATTATGTTAGAAGATTATCATGTCAAAAATTAGACGTCGAGCCAAAGGATTGATCGACACATTGAAAATCAAACTTCATGCTAGAGATTCAGTCATCATGTTAGAGAATTGGATATCATACTAGAAGATTGAGTCTTATAACAAAGTTCATATATTAGAGGATTCGATAATATGCTCGAGGCTAGGGCGATCTTTCAGAGGTTTAGACGAAGTGCTAGAAGATCAGACAATGTGCTAGAAGAATGGACAACATGCTAAAAGCATTGACAAAGTGCCAAAAGAAATTGTTAATGTTTTGAAGCTTTATTTGAAAATAATTTGAAATACAATTATATTTTAGTTGGGCTAATTTTATGCTATGCCAAGCTAAGGTCAAAGTAAGCTTAATATGGGTTGGAATTAGGACAAATCTATAGTTTGGGAGGTGGTATCATCCAGGATAATGGATGGCATGGGTAGTGACATTTCAGATATGTCGATGGTCATACCGCTGGAACGATGATAGGAACACAATACCCTTGATTTTGATATCTTCTAATGATTTTTACTCCCTATTTTTGGGCTCTTTAGGGGTTATAAATATCTCACCTCGAGTATGACTAAGAGGCATCCATCTTAAACTTTCAAAGTATTTAAATCATCTCTTAGTGTTTTTTTTTTTTTTAGTTGCTTCTATCTTCTTAAGTTTTTAGTTGAGTTATTAAGTTTAAAACATGTGAGAATTTTTAGAGTGATTAAGTGTAAAATTTCTCCCCTTAGCTTTGAAAAGTAGAGAGTTGTAAAGGATCGCTCATCTTCTTCAATTGGAAGTAAGGCTGATAGTAAAAGCTGAGAACTTCAAGAGAAGAGAAATAAGGAGTAAATGTTAGTCAAGAAGACTAAGCCATTATAAATTGATTTTTATCTCTATCTTTACATTCTCCCTTATTTGTGCTTATTTCTTAACTGAATTAGCTTTAATACTTGTCTTTTTTTTTCATTGAAATTTAAAATTTCTTAAAGTTTGCAATGGATCACTCATCTTCATCTATTAAAAATAAGATTAATAATGCTCATCTTTATCAATTAAAAATAAGATTAATAATGAAAGTCAATAACCTTAGAAGAAAAGGAATAGGGAGTAGATGTTGATCAGTAAAAATAAACCCTATAAATTGATTTGCCTCTCTATTTTTACTTGCCCCCATAATCGTGTTTATTTCTTGGTTGAATTAGCTTTCATCTTTTCTTCACTGAAATTTTAAATTTTCTTAAAGTTTATAATAATACTAATTTAATACTTATCACTTTCTAGAATCTATACTTATAATAGTCTCCTCATAGATATGAGAATTATTATTCTCAATATCTTCTCATTTGATATGTCCCACATATCTCTCAAGAGGATGGGATACCCTATTGAGTTTTATCTCGGGTTTTAATGGTACTAGCGGTACTACCGCTTGTAGGACTAACCCCTGGCGATATTATTGCCCAGTTTAGGCAATACTATTGTCTTACACATGGGAGACTGTGTAATGACGATACCACCACTAGTTTGGGTGATACCATCACCTGACACTGCCAATACCACCGTCAGGTCTTTTGGAAAACATACACTTTGTACATTCAAGGTCATAGGTAGTTCCACAGCTTGACCCAACTTTGGGTCACTGAATGGGTTGTCATTAGTTCATCTAAATTTCATCTAAACTTCCTAGCACATCGTCTGAACCTTCTGGCACATCGTTCGAACCTTTCGACACGTCATCCAAACCTTCGATGTATCACTTGATCCATCGGTATATTGACTCTCATAACATCCGATCTTGACACAATGTCTGATTCTTTTGACCTGATACTCAATCTCTAACTCCGACCTAACATCTTATTCTTCTGCTTCAATCATTTTGCCTTTCACGATCAAAGTTAGTCATGCATCACTTTTCTCAAAATATAGATTAAATCATAAACTTATCAATTGATTTCATTATCAAAATCTGGGATTCAACACACCATGCCTAAAATATGATCTTTGGGATATTAAATAGATGATGGACTATAGATACACAGTAACCAAGGACAGACAAGTCCAATAGACTGGATTCCCCTATATTGTTTAGAGACTACGGTATAGTGGCCTAAGTACGTCCATAATTGATAAATCAAGTGAATTATTATAAAGATAATAATTCACTAAGCCAGAAGGAGTTCTGACAGGTATGACTCACAATCAACTCAATATTGCGCCTAGAGGGTCACAGACATATAGTAGGTGTTGCAACAAGTAGAAGTTCGAATATGAGATATCTGTTGGAGCATATATCTTATTGGATATCCAATAAGTCCCTAAATTATTAGATATTATGGATAAGATCCAATAAGAGCCAATAATAGATTATTGGGTAGAGATCCACTAATCCAAAAGGTTTGGGTAGTTGAATGAAGATCCAATACCCAATAGGGTAGGATCCATTAGAGTTAAGTTGACAATATGTCTCTATAAATAGGAGGAAACTAAAGGGTCATAGGTTATACACATTTTAGCTACCACCTCCTATTTTCCTCTCTCCCTCTCCTCTTCAGCTAGTAGCCCTTGTTTAGGGCATGTGGATAGTAAGAAGGGTCGGCTCCTTCTTGATTGCATGATGTACATGTAAATGAAAATTGTGCAGCAATTTAAGGAGTATATTCGTAGCCCCTGTTATGTGGATCACCACTAGAGAGGAGGACAACTGACCTCCTTCATCTTCTTTCACATATATGTAAGTTTTTAGGGATATATAATCTTCCTATATAACACATCTTTCTTATACACGTAGTTTTCGATTTTGTAGGTTTTTAAGCACTAATCTTCGAATAACGATGAAACCTTCTTTTTCTATGAAAATATTTTGGATTTTATTTTTTGTTATTCCATTGTGCATGTGATGCTGTTCTAGATTTTCAAACAATATCTTCCACCTACCTAAGTGAGGATATATTCCTCCTAATAACAAATAAAAGAATCGTCTAACCATCACATTTGACGGCTCGCTAATTTCAAAAGAAATCACCTTACTTGCCCTTGATAAGGATACATAGTCAATCATAATCATTCATTTATATTTATCCATTTATTCATATATTACGAGGGACAATGTTTGATGCATGACATACTAAATTATATCTATTGGTAACTTCATATTGTGATGGACCCATAGCTCTTTTTATAAGTTACATTCCAATGTAGAGCATATTCAAATATATTACATGGTAACAATTATATCAATATTATCAATTTAATCTAAAAAATAAGAGAAAATCAATCATCATTTTCAAATAACACCTTAAAATAAATTTTTAGGCTCATTAAATCATAAAAACATAATATATCAATCTATCAATAGTCCTTAATAAATCAAAACCATGATTAGAATATCCCAATTGATTTGGGTCAAACTCAATTCAATTTGGACCTAATGGAACTAATCTCAAATCCTTTTCGATATGGTCTGAAATTCTCCTATATTGGTTTAATTTATATTTAATTGATTTTAATTAGGTCAAATAGGTTTGAACTAGTTAAGTTGATTTGGAATCACCCTTAACCGGCTTGAACTGATTAAACTTGTTTGATTCAGTTAACTAATGAGCTCAAACTAATAAAGAGATAAGAAATTAGACTATGTTACATAGTACTAATCTAGATCAAACTTACTTGAGCCTTAGACGGGTCACATGTATTATATATATCTATCTTAGAAAATAGTTTAGACTAAAGTATAACGAGTTGGATAGAGGAATGATGATATGTCCAACGCTAATCGCATAGTTGGGCAAACCTAACTTTGTGGGCTGAGCTAAGCCTCGCTCACTTATTGGGCTAAGCTTTACCATTGAATTAATCTATACTTGGCTCATAAGTTGAGTCATACATAGTCATATTGGTTGAGTCATATTTGACCACATGGGTTAGGTCATATGTAGTAATATGAGTTGGGCTATGCTTAGCTATATAAGCTAAGTTATGCTTAGCCAAATGGGTTACATCATACTTGATTACATGGGTTGAGTCATGCTTGGCTATACAAGTTAAGCTATAATTTGACTACATGGGTTGAACTATACTTGGCCACATGGGTTGGGATATGTTTAACTATATAGAACGTATCATATCTAGCCACATGGGTTGAATCATGTTTAGCAATATAACTTGAGTCATGCTTGGCCACATAGGTAAAGCCGTACCTAACTACATAGAATGGGTTATGCTTAATCAAATTGGTTCGATTGTATCCCTCTTATTAAATTAAATTTTAATAATTTTAAATATTATAAAATAAAAATTAATCTTAAATTTATTCTTTTTCATAAATTAACTAATCTATATTTATGATTTTAAATTTAAAACTAATTAAATCATATAAATTCACACATAACTTATTGAAACATAATATAAATTAATGATTATTAATAATAATAATTTACAATTAATAAATTAATAATAAATTAAATAAATTAGAACTATTATTAAATCAATTAATTATTCTAACATAATAATTTAATGATAATTATTTATTAATTTTAAAACTTTAAAATTAAAATACTATTATGCATCATATAAATTATATAGTTCTAATATTAAAAATTTTAAAATATAAATAAAAATTAATAAGAAAAGAATAAAGGATCATATTTCTTGTTGGGAACTTTTCCTAAATCTTTTCTTGAAAGTGAACTTTTCTTTTATACAAGAGAAATGAACTTTTCTTGAAAGTTAAGTAATAATTTAATTTTTAATTTTAATTTATTTTTAATTTATTTTTACATATAAAAATAGAATTACAATATTTATTTTTATGGTTTACACATAAAAATAGAATTTAAACTATTTAATTTTAAAAATCATGTCACTAATTAGAAAATAAATAAATTAATAATTTAATTAATTGATAAAATTTTTAACTTGTCCACATGATTAATAAAATTAATTTTAATTATTTTCTTAATCATACTATACAAACTAGGAATTTAATAATTTAAATAAAATAATATATTATTTATGATAATTTAATTTATATTAAGAGAGGGGAAAAAATCATTGATGATTACATTTTCAACATATAAACACTTTTAACTTCTATTGATTTTCTTTATTTTTTATTTTATCAAAATATGATGCTTGAATGAAATGTTATTTGACATTGGAACTTGTAGAATATCTATTCTAAAATTTTGATCCTAAAAAATTCAAGGCTTTGAACCACTTATATTATTTTTTGGGGTTCAAAAAAGTATAACCTGATCAAATCCTAGTGAAAATAATATGAGACTTTTGGGAAACATTTACATTGGACTGAGATTGATAAAATTGTAATCTTTTCTATTCCAGGGAATTTATTCCATATCTTTCTGAATTTTTTAGCATTTCAACACTTTAAAATTTTATCTATTTTCTTTAAATTCTTTTATTTTATTAAAATATGATGTTTCCAGGAAATATTTTTTGATATATTAGCTTCTAAATAGGCAGAAAATATATCCTGAATATTTGGTCTAAAAAGCCACTTCCTTAAAAAACTACTTTTTCATTTTAAAAAGTTGATTCTTTGCAAAAGTTCTTAGAAATGGGATGTTATATGGGAATTTGTCGAAGGATATTACTACTATCTTTAATCCTCTATTTATAATTAATAATTTTATTTTTTTTAATATTTTTAAATTATTATTTTATAAAAAAAATATAAATATATTTTTTTCCTCCTAATCTTTTTTTCTCCTAAAAACAATGTGAAGAGATGACAACGACAATAAATAGAGAGATGACAAACAACATCGAATCATATCAAGGATAAAATAAAAAGTTAAAAAAAATCAGTAATACTATAATTAAAATAATAAAATAATATTTTATTATCTTTAAAAAATTATTAATAGTAAGGAATTTTTAATAGGAAAATGCGGGCTGTGAATAGTATTTTTCACAAGACTAAGAGTTTTTTTCGAAATTTGCCCAAATTTAATTTTAAATGACATTTATGACCCTCTTCAAATTCTGGTCCGTTACAAAAAAAATCTGGGTCTTGTGTTCATTATGCACGTGAGTCGCAGGCACATCTGAAATCATCGACGTGTCAGTCTCCGTGTCGTTTGATGGAGGCCGACGGCACAAGATGAATTTGTCTGCAAGGCACGTGCTAGAATTTTGTATATATGATATTGTTTACCGTGCTATAAGTAGGCTGGTGCGGCGACTAGACCAAACCCTAAGGTGGGTAGTTTTCTACCTCGCCGCCCTGTCTCTCTACTCTTCGCATCGCCTCGGTTTCTTTGTCCTCCTCTACAAATTAGGTTACGTTCTATTTGCAAGCGGCGACACCGTTTGTGGAAGAGACATGTCTTCTGCCGAGTCGCGGCGAATGCTGCCCGCTCTGCAGGATTGTTCGCCATCTTCAATGAATCGCAACAGGTGTCTTTCTGTTCCTACTTTAATGAAATGCAGTGGAGCCGTGGCCCTCTCTTAACTTGTTGCTTTATTCTCTCTACGTGTTTGATTATCGGTTTTATGGTCCACTTGTGTGCCTGATTGCATGCTACATATAAATCCTTTTTTCTCTTATCTTCTTCTGCCTAAGTTTCCCAATTAATGTCTTTCTGTTGATGAATGATACTAATAACATAAGGCCATCCAATCGAATCGAATTACAGTCGAATCTTATCTAAGGCAAACCATTGTAAATTGTGCAGAGAGAAGCTCAAATGAAAACAGGGTGATGCTTTAGAAAGAATTTTCTAGTCATTCCTAGAGCACACTTCACACATAGATGTAGAATCCTTCTTTGGTAGGACTACTTCTGAACTGAATGTCTACTGGTCTGTGTGTTAGGATGTTCAATTTCTTATCCATTTTCTGGCTGATAACATTTGTTTGGCAAACTAACGATTCCAAGAGCTTACATGCCATATCAAGAGACCTATTCTTTGAAGAACATGGAACAGGGTCTTTCGATGTGATGAGCATGTGCAAAAAATTCTCGGCACTCGCTTTTCAAAGGCGTTACATCCATGGTATATTTGACTTTACAATTGATGTGTCAACGAAAGCGTAAATTAATATGTTTTACTGGCACACGCAGGACCACATGAACAGAAGCAGGCTGGATGTGGTTACTAAGTTCCTGCTTGTGGATATTTACTATATTTTGTGAAGCTTAACACTTTGTATCCGACATTGTCAGTTTACTTCTGGATGATGAGCAATAGATGCACGTCTATTAATTTCAGCTGGTTTAGGACATAAAACGTGATAGTTTCCTGTTCTCAGTTTTTCGTGAGGCATGGTCTATTTTAAGTTTTCAGTTTTCTATTTGGCTGTCATTGGTATTTGAGGTTGTTGTTACAGCATTTCTTTAGATGTTGTGGGACTTGACGTCTGCCCCCATTGGCTTTTATATGTACCATTGGGATGAATCGGTGGTCCCTGACATGAAATTATCATCATCTTCACTTTGTCAGCTAATCTAGTTTTTTCCTTTAGCTGATCATTAATGATGAAATATTTCATATATACCAAAATCGAAATAGATAGTGCGGGTTGATTGACTTCATGAACTGTTATGCATGAGGCATAAGACTGTCTCATTGAGATTTATGGCAATTTACTTTAAAAGATCTTTTTACTATGAGCTAGGTCTTTCATGTAAGTTTTAAGAATGTAATTGGATTTAAGCATGGATATTTTACAAGTTATATTTTCTAGGCTTTGAGGAATATTGTGGTCGTCCAAAAGAGAATAAGCGCAACTTTCAGATCAATCTCAATGATTCCACTGTGTGCAAGGTCATAAATGGTTGTCGAATATGTGTTGTTAATTGTCATTTTATTTTATGATAACGGGGAGATTGAAGTTTTGCGAACCATATGGCTTCTTCCTCTACTTATGCTTTCAGTCTTATTGCAAACAAGATTGCATTGCTCTTTCCTCTTCATGCTGCCTTGACTTTTGACCAACCATTTGTGAAGAGTGCTTACAAAGAGTTCAGTCTCGAAAGCATCATTAGGGAACGACGCTCTCAACTTCCCACAATTATATGTATATGATTTGGGATAGAACTGATACTAATATTAATTTTTGTGCTTCACTTGTAGATTCCTTTTCCACCATGAAAAGTATTATTTTAATCTTTCCAAGTTCAAAAGGAGCCTGTCTTTGAGATCCCACTTGCACTCTTACCTTTTGCTGATGATGCTACTTTGGATCATAAAGATGCACCAGCCCAATGGTAGAAAATGGGATCTAGTTCTATTTGTACATTGATGGTGGTGCACATTTCTGTTGTACTGCATTGATAGTGCTGCGGTGAATGATGATTGATATAAAAATATTGTACCTGTATTTAAGTTTTTTCTTTTGGGGGGATATAAAACGAACAAAGAGTTTGATGTGATATAGACAAGAAATGATGCACTGTTGGAGAAATATAGGAGGAGCAAAGAGTGCAGCGTTTTGTTTGGCTCCAAGAGGGTGGTGCAGGGTAAAATTAGATGAGGTGCACACCTCACTCACTAAGTAGGTTCAGGGCTTTGAGTGTGCCATGTGTGTTGGTGATTATTTGGAGGAACACGAATAAACTGTGGTTTAATAAATCAATAGTTAACCGCCCTTCTTATTTGTGTGTTAGTTTACCTTTATTTATCTGTGTTAAGAGTTTAATTAATCCTAATTTCTAAGTTAGGACCTCTGGTTGACAAATAATGGTGTGGTTTATTTGGATTAACGTGTCGTCCGACCACAGATGGTACGCTTTTGGAGCCTGACTCAATGTGAGAGCATTGTAGTAGGATTTATTGGCATCAGTGATTGCAAAAGGCGCTCGGGCGCTCGCCTAGGCGCTCGGGCGAGGCGAGGCGAGGCCCGAGCGCCTCGCTAATCTCCCAGGCGGCGCGCTTCAAACAGGTGCCGCCTGGGCGCTCGCCCGAACCCAGGCGCTGGGCGCTTCGGGCGAGCGCCTGGGTAAAGCAAGGCGACCGAACCAGGATTTTAGGTCTGGTTCGGTCTTGGTTCGGTTGTTAGTTGGTTCAATCGAACCAACTAAACGATATAACCCTTACCCAAACCTAACCCGCTGCTGCCGCCGCCTTCCGATCCCGATCTCGCTGCTCGCCGCTGGCCGCTGCTCAGCAAACGTTGCCGTTGGTTCCGCCGCTCGCCGCTGTCCGCTACTCGCAAACTCCTTGCCTCTGTCGCCGCTCGCGCCTCCCGCTGCTCGTGCGCTGTCTCGCGGCCTCCCGCTGCTCTCGCTGCTGTCGCATCCTCCGCTGCCTTTCGCGCCTCCCGCTAGCCCCTTGCTGCTCGCCGCTGTCGCTACTCGCAAACGCTGCCTCTGTCGCCGCTCGCCGCTGTCGCTGCTCGCCGCTGTCGCTGCTCGCCGCTGTCGCTGCTCGCCGCTGTCGCTGCTCGCCGCTGTCGCTGCTCGCCGCTGTCGCTGCTCGCCGCTGTCGCTACTCGCAAACGCTGCCTCTGTCGCCGCTCGCCGCTGTCGCTGCTCGCCGCTGTCGCTGCTCGCCGCTGTCGCTGCTCGCCGCTGTCGCTGCTCGCCGCTGTCGCTGCTCGCCGCTGTCGCTGCTCGCCGCTGTCGCTGCTCGCCGCTGTCGCTACTCGCAAACGCTGCCTCTGTCGCCGCTCGCCGCTGTCGCTACTCGCAAACGCTGCCTCTGTCGCCGCTCGCGCCTCCCGCTGCTCGCGCCTCCCGCTGCTCGCGCCTCCCGCTGCTCGCGCCTCCCGCTGCTCGCGCCTCCCGCTGCTCGCGCCTCCCGCTGCTCGCGCCTCCCGCTGCTCGCGCCTCCCGATTATATTTTATTATATTATTTTTAAGTAGATTATAAATTTATATTTTTATTAATTATAGTTTATTTTTTATATTTTTTATTAATTATATTATATATTTTTATATTTTATATTTTTAGATTTTATATATTATATTATATATTTTTATATTTTATTAATTATATTATATATTTTATATTTTAGCGCCTCGCTTCGCGCGGCAAGCGCCTGGGCGAGCGCCTAGCGCCTCGGGCGTTTTGACCTTGGCGCCTTTGGCCGCCTAGCGCTTTTAAATCACTGATTGGCATCTTAAATTAGTAGGATGAATTGATGGCTGGGTAGGAAAATCATCCAATCGAAATTTTATTTTCATCTGTCGAGTTGGATATGAAAATAGTCATATCTCTTTACTGTGACAACGCATTTGTCGCGCCTCCCGCTGCTCGCGCCTCCCGCTGCTCGCGCCTCCCGCTGCTCGCGCCTCCCGCTGCTCGCGCCTCCCGCTGCTCGCGCCTCCCGCTGCTCGCGCCTCCCGCTGCTCGCGCCTCCCGCTGCTCGCGCCTCCCGCTGCTCGCGCCTCCCGCTGCTCGCGCCTCCCGCTGCTCGCGCCTCCCGCTGCTCGCGCCTCCCGCTGCTCGCGCCTCCCGCTGCTCGCGCCTCCCGCTGCTCGCGCCTCCCGCTGCTCGCGCCTCCCGCTGCTCGCGCCTCCCGCTGCTCGCGCCTCCCGCTGCTCGCGCCTCCCGCTGCTCGCGCCTCCCGCTGCTCGCGCCTCCCGCTGCTCGCGCCTCCCGCTGCTCGCGCCTCCCGCTGCTCGCGCCTCCCGCTGCTCGCGCCTCCCGCTGCTCGCGCCTCCCGCTGCTCGCGCCTCCCGCTGCTCGCGCCTCCCGCTGCTCGCGCCTCCCGCTGCTCGCGCCTCCCGCTGCTCGCGCCTCCCGCTGCTCGCGCCTCCCGCTGCTCGCGCCTCCCGCTGCTCGCGCCTCCCGCTGCTCGCGCCTCCCGCTGCTCGCGCCTCCCGCTGCTCGCGCCTCCCGCTGCTCGCGCCTCCCGCTGCTCGCGCCTCCCGCTGCTCGCGCCTCCCGCTGCTCGCGCCTCCCGCTGCTCGCGCCTCCCGCTGCTCGCGCCTCCCGCTGCTCGCGCCTCCCGCTGCTCGCGCCTCCCGCTGCTCGCGCCTCCCGCTGCTCGCGCCTCCCGCTGCTCGCGCCTCCCGCTGCTCGCGCCTCCCGCTGCTCGCGCCTCCCGCTGCTCGCGCCTCCCGCTGCTCGCGCCTCCCGCTGCTCGCGCCTCCCGCTGCTCGCGCCTCCCGCTGCTCGCGCCTCCCGCTGCTCGCGCCTCCCGCTGCTCGCGCCTCCCGCTGCTCGCGCCTCCCGCTGCTCGCGCCTCCCGCTGCTCGCGCCTCCCGCTGCTCGCGCCTCCCGCTGCTCGCGCCTCCCGCTGCTCGCGCCTCCCGCTGCTCGCGCCTCCCGCTGCTCGCGCCTCCCGCTGCTCGCGCCTCCCGCTGCTCGCGCCTCCCGCTGCTCGCGCCTCCCGCTGCTCGCGCCTCCCGCTGCTCGCGCCTCCCGCTGCTCGCGCCTCCCGCTGCTCGCGCCTCCCGCTGCTCGCGCCTCCCGCTGCTCGCGCCTCCCGCTGCTCGCGCCTCCCGCTGCTCGCGCCTCCCGCTGCTCGCGCCTCCCGCTGCTCGCGCCTCCCGCTGCTCGCGCCTCCCGCTGCTCGCGCCTCCCGCTGCTCGCGCCTCCCGCTGCTCGCGCCTCCCGCTGCTCGCGCCTCCCGCTGCTCGCGCCTCCCGCTGCTCGCGCCTCCCGCTGCTCGCGCCTCCCGCTGCTCGCGCCTCCCGCTGCTCGCGCCTCCCGCTGCTCGCGCCTCCCGCTGCTCGCGCCTCCCGCTGCTCGCGCCTCCCGCTGCTCGCGCCTCCCGCTGCTCGCGCCTCCCGCTAGATCACCCTTTCATGTTATGTAGTCAAGAAGAAAACTAGTTGGGTTACTTGTGGTGTTTTCAATGGAAGCAGAAATTTTTATTTTCAGATTCAGCAACCAAGATGATTTTCTTATAGTGATGAAATCTTGCCCTTGGTACATACATAATAGACTATTTATTTTCCGTCATTGGAATCATGAGGCTCAATTAGAAAAAAATTGATTTCTTTGCTATCCCTCTCTGGGTGGAACTCTATAACATGCCTTCTGTGAACCTTCAAAATTTTGAGTTCTGTAGTGAGTAGAATCGACAAACCCCTATTCATGGACAAACCAATAAGTAGAAGAGATTGTATTGGTTTTGTTAAAGTTTGTGTCGAAATTTCTGCATGCAAGGAATTATCAGATACTATTCAGATTTCTTTTAATGTCACAACTACACTATCAAGGTTAAATATGATTGGAAGCATGCTAGATGCTCCTTATGCAATATCATCAGTCATGCAACCAGAAACAACTCTAGAGCTACTACAAAAATCATGTGGGTTCCAAAACAACACCTTGAAAACAAAGCTTACCTTAATTAAGTCGGATGGTTGCAAAATTAAAATCCCAAATCCTATAGATCACTTAAAAGATATCTACCCAACAGTTGAGAAAAAGAAAGCCATAGTGACAGATGAATCACTATAAGCGTATGAAAATTTCCATCCAGTGAACTCATTAGATCCACTCCAAGGGAACAATCGCATGAGTTACCTTTGAAGTTTGCACTGACATTGAGTGTTGAAAGAAAATGAGCCTCTAGAGATCGGTAGATACTGCTGGGATGGGCTCTTCTACTACTCCATTATGATTAATATCGGGATGTTTTGCATCCTGTTCTAAATATGTTCGGGATCTCAATGCCTCTTCTAAATGCGCTGCTGTAATGCCTTCTTTACACTCTCACATTTAGATTGTTTCTTCATTTTGGAGCCTCGTGTTCAAGATTATAATTTTCTTCTATTGTCTTTTGTATTTTCAAAGATTGACACATTTATACTAAGGCTATAATTTTCTTCTATTGCCTTTTGTTTTTACAAAGATTGACACATTTATACTAACTCAGTACTTGTATGCTCGCATTTGGTGCTTATGGAATTCTTATATTGTTGATCCAGTAGTTTACTCCTTGATTGATCAAGTCATTTTTGGCACGGTGCATTTCAAGTTCTTGGGCAAATCTTCTAATTTATCGATTATATATGACCTTTATATTTATGCTGATAGATATCATTTTTGGATGGACCTTGTTGATTTCTGGCAATCTTGCACGAGGTCTTCAATTGTTCTAGGTGATTTTAATATAGTTTTCTTCCCCCATAAAAAGTTTTGAGGCCAACTTATAAGCTCTTTCACCTTTACTTAAATTTCAGATTATTTACATGAGCTCTCTTTATCATATCTAAATTGGATGAGGTATCATTTTACATAATCTACTCCTCTTTGGGAGTTTGATGTATTACGAGCTAGTTGGACTAAGTTATGATTAATACAGATTGGTACTTACACTTTGTGGATTCTGAAGCATTATTTTTGTCACCTGACATTTCTAATTATTCTATGATGTTTTTCAGGGTCAGCAACTCCCCCAAGAGGAACAAGAGTTTTAAATTCTTCAACTATTGTTCTAACTATCCTAATTTTCATAAAATTATTGTAGACGCTTAGTTTGCTCCTATTCTGAATAATCTTTATTCTCATATAAAAGATAAAAGTGTCAATGTTAGATTGAAGAAATGGTCACGTCAAGTTGTAAATATCTTTGTACTATCCTATCATTTGTTAGAGAGGAATTAATTAATATTCAAAACTCTATCTTTGTTGCTCATGAGGTTCTTCATTCCAAGGAGCCGCAACTTAGATTTGAACTCCATCTTTATTAGATGATGAAGAATCTGCTTTAAGACAAAAGTTTAGAGTCTTATGATTATCTTTGGGCGACTCTAATAATGCTTAAGTGGGCTATAATTAAGTTATTATTTGGGTTCAACATAGGCCCTTATAAGCTAGGTTACTTGAGTTAGTTTTTAGGCTGTTTTAGTTTCTTACTAGGCTTAGTAACCCAATCTAGAAGGTAGTACTATCCAACCTTAGCAGCGGTACCACCTAGATTGACAATAATACCTTTTGGTATATTTGGAATAAATTAAGCGACATCATTTCTACTGTTTGGTATCATTTGGTAGTAACATCAATATTCATATTTTTTGATATTTTTTCTTGATTTACTCTATGTTTTGGAGTGCTTGGGGTCTTTATAAATACCTTGCCAGGTTAATGAGTTTAGAGAAGAGTTCTCAAGTATTCAGTGTGGAGTTCATCTTATAAGAAGTCCTCTCCTCTCATAAATTATAATAATTGTTTTTTGATGAGAGAGGAGCATTTCGAGTGTAAAATTTTGATGAGAGAGAAGTACAAAGAGTAATTGATATTCATTCATTGGAAGCAAGATCAAGTAACAGTGAAACCAATGACCTTGACGAAAATGAGATTGAGAATTGACTTAGATCAGGACTAATAAATTGATTTGTCTTTCTCTCTCACTTGTGCTTGTTTACTTGTTTCAATTAGATTTCATCTTCATATACTTGCATCTTTATTTAACTTTGATATCATTGTTTAAAATTTATAGAAGCACTAATACATCTCCCTCTTAGTGTCATTATCGATCCTAATATTTATATCCCAAAAGCTCTAAAAATATGGAGAAAATTAGTAACCTTGGTCTAAAGGAATCGAGTAAAGATTTGAATGAACCTAGCCGATTTACAACCATCAATTAGATCAATTTGGATCTAGCTACATGGATCTAATAAAGATCCACAATGACCAAGGCTAGATCCACTAGGATCATGTCAAGATCCAAATGAATTCAAGCTATATGTGTGAAAGTCATGCCTAATAATTAAGTGCTAATGAAATGCTTATTAGGCTTTAATTATGATTATTCTTCATAATCATGCAAAAAGAAGCCTCTGGTTAGCCATTAAACATGGTAAAATGACCTTTTAAATTATGCAAGAAGCTAAAACATGGTAGAATGAACTCATTATTCTTAATTACCTCTAGTTAGCCTTAATTATGATTAATTTTCTTAATCAGCCGCTAATAAACCATTAAACATGATTGATTAAACCATTTATTCTTAAATACCTCTAGTTAGACCTTAATTAATAGTTAAACTCTTAAATGATAAAAATAGTATAGAGATTTGGTAAATATCTTAATCAAAATTTAAGACAGTGTGGGAACGGTGACAATGAAAGAGGAAGGGAGGTGGCCAATGGGGCTTCAAGAATCTCCAAAAGTCAAACTGGAGTGGCCATTGGCTAGTTCTCTGATCCACATTTAATTGTTACTACCGATAACAATCACTGACGGATAACAATCCAAATTTTCCGTAGTTCTGCCGACGAGTGTTCATCTCTGGAAGTTGCTATTGAATTTATCACGTATTTTTTTGTGAAGATCTCTAAGTTTGATCCTTCTTCCACAACTTCCTTATCACATCACACGTAAGACCTCCACGAATTGTCAATCATGCTTCCTTCACAAAGTCGATGAATGATATAGTTCGATAAAGATTGTTCGATCGATCACTTTTAAATTGCAAATAATGCCTCTCGGTCATGATGATCGTGGAACACGATTTCCTCCTGGGTGAAACAATACTTCTTGGCCTTCACATAATAAACAGCTTGGATAACTTGGTCAACTGGTTGGATGGATAGCTTGGCCATAGATAGCGGCAATAAGTCACTTGTCGTTGTGTGGCATGCCCAGCTTAATTTAAAATGTCGAGGATTTCCAAAGGTACCTCTATTTCTTACTTTAAATTATAATCGAATACGTACATACATGTAAGATAGATAGTTTCCAGATCGACAGACCGAACCATAAAAGTGATTTGACTCTGATTTCGATGTAACACGAGTTGGGGCGAAGAAACACTTGTTTAATGAATTATTGGTTGCGAGTACGTGTCAGTGCAAATATGATACTATCAATCATGGCATCTTAAATAATCAGCATCCCATTTTGCCAATTGGAAGATGTCAGACCGATTAATGGGAACCACTCTGATGTATATATATATATATATATATATATATATATATATATATATATATATATATATATATATATATATATATATATATATATATATATGCACATATATTTTTATTCATTCTCATACATATACCCATCTCTCATACATAGTTTGAGACTATGTTGCTACATTAAGTATGAAGCCGGGGGGTGTGGGGGGTAACAACAAATAGGAGGAGGACGTTAACAGGGAACTACACTTGGCTTGCGTAAGCGTACTGATCATATTATCATTAACGTGACGTCTAAAATTAAATTGTTGGCTCACACATGTCCTTCCCCCAGTGGTGTACGCCAGAGTTGGTCCACCCAAACAATGATGGGCGATGCTTCCCTTTCTTGCTTTCTATCTTTCTCTTCTGAAAAGTTGGAGGACTTGATTGATGTGGTCCATCCATCCAACCCAATCTGATCGTGGAGAATACATTCAGGTCACTAGTTTGTGTCCGTTCCACATCGTTCACCTCTGTTGCTCTCTCTGTGTCTGTGCATCACTTGTGCGCTTGTGTGGCTCTGCTCGCGCGACGGGACTGCACTGGGAATAATTGGGATTGGAATGCGAGCAAGTCACTTCCGTCTCTCCCATTCTCATCACGCGTTTGGTCCACCAAATTCGAAAACCAAACTCTGGGCAGATACGTTTTCTTTTGGGAGATACAGAGAGAGAGAGAGAGAGAGAGAGAGAGAGAAAGGGAAAAAGAAGAAGATAGCACGCAGGGCATTTCGGTGGTTGTTGCTTCTTCGTCTCTTTCCTGTCTTTTACACTATTTATCCACCAAAAAATGAAATAAACTTAAAATCCCCCGTCTTCTTCCCCTTCCAATGCAAACACGAGAGCCCAAAAGAAAGAGAAACAATAAAGTCAATTTCTTATCTTCCATAGTTAGTTCCGGATTAGGAGGTCCAGGTTTCAACTCTGGTTCATTCGCTTGCTTACTTGGAGAAACATGAAGGGTTGACCACTCTACACGTCGTGCATCCCAATCGAACAAAACGAGGATTCGTTTCTCCTCTGAGAAGACAAGTGGTCGCCCCCACCATCACCGAGCGACGGTGGAGCCAAGGGGCCTCCATTATTACTGAGTTATGGCTCCACGCCATATATATATATATATATATATGTCTTGTCTTTGCGCCAAATAATGACAAGAGACAGGGCCAAGCCATGAGCAGTTGAAGATGCGTGGCGTGGCATGGCATGTCAACCTCAGGAGGAGAAGAACAAGTGTGCTTTGCTTTCGGACCATGCTTGGTGTCATAACTAAAATAACACCAAAAGTTGCACCGGGATAAGAAAAGAGAGGTCTTGTGGGGCCGACGGTGTATGAGAGCTGTAGGATCCACAATCTATTAAAGAACGGAGGAGAGGAGTGTGTGTGATTTATGTGTTAACTGAAGTCCCGACCAAAGGAGAGAGAGAGAGAGAGGGAGGGTGTTACATCCAACCCAATGGGGCTTTTCCTGATAACCACAAGTTGACCTTTCTAAGTCGGTTGTCTAATAGCAAGCTGCATGGTTTCGGTAGATCTAAAAACTTATTATTGTTATGACAGACTTGTTTTATATCTATGTATATTTATTATTGGACAACAACAAAATTTATGTACGTATTTTTTATAAATTTAATTATATTAAATTAATGTAATTAATTGGACAACAATATGGATATACTGTTTTGATGGAAATTGAACGGGATCAAAGTCGGTTCCGAACCAAATCTATGGCTCCCATTCAAGTTGAATCTTGCGATTATAGATGTATATATATATATGTATATATTCGTTAGCATTAAGATAACAACTTAATCAAGTGGCGCAGAGTCGAGTTGCCACCGGGATAAGAAAAGAGAGGTCTTGTGGGGCCGACGGTGTATGAGAGCTGTAGGATCCACAATCTATTAAAGAACGGAGGAGAGGAGTGTGTGTGATTTATGTGTTAACTGAAGTCCCGACCAAAGGAGAGAGAGAGAGAGAGAGGGAGGGTGTTACATCCAACCCAATGGGGCTTTTCCTGATAACCACAAGTTGACCTTTCTAAGTCGGTTGTCTAATAGCAAGCTGCATGGTTTCGGTAGATCTAAAAACTTATTATTGTTATGACAGACTTGTTTTATATCTATGTATATTTATTATTGGACAACAACAAATTTATGTACGTATTTTTTTCACGGAGCCGCAAGTGGCCCCAATTACTTCATCAGCTCATTGGCTGGCTGGCTGCCTGCCTGCTACCAAAAAAAAAGGGACAAACGCGACGTGACAGCGAATGACCGAGGAAGAAGCTTATTGATCGAGAAATTAAAACTGAACCTTTCAATTTAAGTGCACTGATGTCCAAAGAATCACCATCTGCAACCTGCTCCGTTTTGTAACGGCGGTTAGTAGTCGACAACGTCGAGTTTGACTCGCTCCGTCTATCGGGCATAAAACAAGCCCGTAAAACTCATGGGGCCCAGCCGGAAATGCCGTCCTCCACCTTCCTATCTATACAGCCACGCCTCCATTTTCTCTTCCATCCCCCTCTTCCGTTGGTCTCCCTCCTCTAGCTCGCTCTCCTCTCGATTTGGTATCCAACTCTCCGTTGCACCTCCCAAAACTTGAGAGATTTGCTTCTTCCTCCCCTACACAGAAGTTGATCTGGATCCATAGGAGAAGTTTCAGACTTGTTCGCCTCTTTTGCTTCAAAAACAATGGTGGTGTCAGAGCGTCGCCATAGATTCTTCAAGTTTAGAGATCCACGAGGCACTACAGCAGAAAGCACACAAGCTCTCCAATCTTAGTCTCCTTGCGATCGACTGCCTACGTCCCAGATTACCCACATAACAGGGCAAAAGGAGTCCCCCACATCACAAATAGGAGGCAGCCACACCCACCATCACCACATCAACTACATAGCGCGCACACAAAAAGTTGCACATCGAATTCCTACAAGATAGAGCCAAGACGAAAAGGAGACTGACCTTGTCCATCCAAAACTCTTGGTGTCGATCAACCAATAGTAATTACCACCTATAACTTGTGGTTTATTTTCAACACCAATGGTTGGAAGGTACCGCCACGACTTCTCACGTGCATTCGGGGGTGACATGAATATGGCCTGGATCATGCTGCGAATCGACTACTCGAGGCTCTTCTGGCAGCTCTTCGGCGTATTCTCCTACGAGAACCATGAAGGAAAGCCTCGGATCTAGCAGACCCTCAACCTCGTCCTTCAGGGCTCTCCATACTTCTTCCAGCTGAGATTGCAGTCGATCCATCCCAGCGTTCTTTCTTTTCTCATCATCATCATCATCATCATCTTCTTCTTCTTCTTCTTCTTCTTCTTCTTGTTTGTTAATGAGACCGCCGGGCATGCTTGAGAAAGGGCGTGCGGAGCGGATTGCCGTGGGGAACGGGTTCATAGAGACCGATCCGACTGGTCGCTATGGTCGTGTAAGTCCTCGCCATGATCAAATTTCTAGATTTCTTTTCTGTCTTTTCTTTGTTTGATAAGCTTCGTCAGTAAGGCTTTCGGTGATGGACTGTTATTAATTTTTCTTCTGGAGAAGCACATGATATCATCTGAATGTAATAAATACTACTGCTGATTGCCTAACAAATTAACCAATACTTCCTGTTTACTTCGGCTACGCATATACTACAGTCGCCATTTGAGATATGTTATCAAGTTAGTCGATTGCACTCCATTTGATGAAGTACTATAAATATATATATATACCCTCTTTTCTTTCTCTCTTTCAATTAAAGGTCCATGCTATTGTAAACCATTAAGGAATAGGAAAATAGAATGCTTTGATATTTAGTTGGTTTACGTATCATCAGATACTTATCTTCTCCTGCAATTGCTTTATACACTATAATATGTTGGTTTACGTAGTATAATTTTTCGGTTTCTTGGTATCTTGTAGTTAATGTGCTCTTCACAAAGCCGCTAGTTTTGTTTGCAATACCTCAAATCCCGAGTGAGGCTTAAGTTAGATTTTGCTGTTGTTGACAGCTGATCTACATCTTCATCCAAAAGAATAGCAATATGATACTATGTTACTAGGAAGTACGGTGAACGTTAGGATGGTATATCCAGATCTAGGTTCCCAAGTGCCAAGTACTTGGATCACAGAAGTCAAGAGACCTAAGCTGACACAGACCAATTATAAATAAATATTACGGGCATCATTGTTAGCTCGGAAAGCGTTGAGCTTTTGGGGATACGATCATAAAGTAATCCAAATGATAGGACGCTTATCAGGAACATGTTGAGCTGCTAGGCTTTATGACTAGAACTTCATTTCAACTTTATAAGAACAACTGAAGTTCCCTTCAGAAAATTTTCCATGGCAAGTGGAGAGATCGAGAAAGGTTAAGTGGGAAAAGACACTAGGCTAGCTAATACCCTACATCAACCAACTGAGTGACCCAAGTGTGATGCATTTGAGACAATAAATTCAGTCTCATCTTTTACGTAGCGACGACATAGCTGGTGGACTGCTATTTTGATGCTTTCCAACATCATATTGCAGTAACGTAGATGACGTAAATGGGATTCTTGTTGTGAAACTGTCACGGGTAGATCAGATGCACATCAAATCATTTCCGGATAATTAAACTAACATCATTTCGTTATGTTACTGAATCTTTTGGTTCAATGCAAGAACTTGTTTGTCTGATGATCCAATCAATTTTACAGTTTTTTTGCACTCACTTTAACTTTTATATAAACAAAAGAATTTATTCCATTCTTTCCCGTAACTTTAGTTTCCAGAAAAAGAAAAACGTGTCTTTGAAATCAAAATCTGAAAACCCTCATGTCTCTTATATATATGTACATGCATTGCAGTTTGATCAAGTGCTCGGAAGAGGTGCTGTGAAAATAGTGTATCCTTGAAGCAAACCTTGTTGATTAAGATACCACAATATCTTATTTAAAGTGCAACAAATTAGATCGCGAGTAGTTAATTCCTTGATCGAGGACTGGCAGCTACAGGGCATTCGATGAGCTAAATGGTACGGAGGTGGCATGGAACCAAGCTAAGCTCAGCGAGGTGATACGGTCACCTGAGGCACTGCAGCGCCTGTACTCGGAGGTCCACCTCCTCAGCTCCCTCTGCCATGAATCCATCATCAAATTCCATGCTTCGTGGATTGATGCAGCGAATAGGACTTTCAACTTCATCACCGAGATGTTCACATCCGGCACGCTCCGAGAGTATGGCTTCTGAAACCCATTGTTCTGCTATCTTAACGTCAGTAGGGCCAACTTATTTGCCTTGGACTTTGTTGTTTTGATAGCTTGAAGTCAGAATATTTGCGTTGAACTTATCGGATATCGATCTCAGTGCCTAGCTAGCTAGTAATATGTAATATTATCTTGGAAGAAGCTAGTTCAGATATCTAAAAGCTTGACCTTAGTGATGAAGGGTAGAAGCTGGATTGCAACAATTGCTCAGGGTACTGTCTAATAAGTTAATGTCTTTTCTTTTCTTATTTTTTTTTCAATTTGTTTGATAGTTTCAAATTAGTGAGATTGCTTTTTAATCTTTTTTATTTATATTTACTTCCCGTAAACATTAATTCACCGATTAAAGATATTAAACTCTTATATATTTTTTATCGGCTCTCACATGCACAATCTTGATTAAGAGAGACATGATTTTCATCTAAGAATTTTCTCTATTCAAAAAGTGTTTTAAGAAAAAGTAATTTAGAATTAGGGGGTGGGGGTGACTCGAGAATCACGAATATTCTAAATGTTAAAAATTTGATGTCATTAAAATTTCGTAACACATTTGATATGATCCATGTGTCCGATAGTGATTTTAATAATATTATTGTCATTACGATGATATGGAGTTATATGATAGTTAGTCGTAAAAAAAATTATTTTCTAGTCACAAATGAGCGGGTTATTAAAATTATTTTATATTGATTTTATGATGGGGATAAATGCAAAAAGAGGAAGACATTAAGTATTTCTTGAAATGAAATGACTATTGGCAGAGTGATTAGTGTTACATTTCATGTTCCTATTGTCTTTCTGAAATGCTGTAACGTAAGCAATATGATAATTAAGCTAAATGAAAGAAATGGATTTAGGTACCGACAAAGATATCCACGAGTCCATATCAGGACTGTCAAAACCTGGGCCCGGCAGATACTTCAGGGGATCCTCTACTTGCACAGTCATGATCCGCCGGTGATACACAGAGACCTCAAGTGTGACAACATTTTTGTCAATGGCCACCTCGGGCAACTCAAGATTGGTGATCTCGGCCTGGCTGCCATGCTCCGGGAAGCCCACTGCGCGCACAGTGTCATAGGTATCCAACTATTCCCTCACCAGTTTCGATCCCTGTTTAAGTTATCAAAGATGAATGGCCTGACTTCGGCGACGATACACGTCTGCAAGGCTAGGCTTAATGGGGAGGGGGGGGGATTCATAGAGTCCAATGCTTGTGGCTTAGTGTGTCTTGATCGATTCATTAGATCAGATCATTTGCTTGACTGGAATAACTGTCCCTAATGAGTACACCACTCTTTGCATCAGGAACGCCCGAGTTCATGGCGCCGGAAGTCTACGAAGAAGAATACAACGAGCTTGTTGATATATACTCCTTCGGCATGTGCGTGCTGGAGATGCTGACCTCTGAGTACCCCTACAGCGAGTGCTCCAATCCAGCTCAGATTTACAAGAAAGTTACCACAGTAAGAGCATAAGAAACTGGTATCTTAATGTCATGTTCATCCTATTCCTATCCCCTTTTCTCAAACTTCACTACTGAGCATTTTGAATTTGACTTTTAATCTTACTAGGGGAAATTGCCTGATGCTTTCCATCGCATCGGAGACCCCCAAGCAAAGCGTTTCATCGGGAGGTGCCTAGAAACGGTCTCCAAGAGATCATCGGCTGAGGAGCTCCTTCACGATCCCTTTCTAGCGTTTGAAGATCGTCCTACTACTTCGCCAAGCTTCAAGAGTCCATCTCATGAGGTTAAGAACATCGTACATGGAGATTATGATCCTTCACAGGCGACAGATCGCCCCGGAGCCACCAGTCCTGTAGCGAAGCGTACTGACATGACGATTACCGGCAAGATGAATCCTGAGGATGATACTATCTTCCTCAAAGTGCAGATTTCTGATCGAGAAGGTATGGAACCTTTTGTTCATTCCTCAGAAGTCGGTCCAAATCCACTCCAAGCTATGCACAAAAAGATTTATATGTTCCGAGAATTTATTTAGGTCGGATCTTATAATGCTTTGAGCTTTGTTGTTGGTTGATTTTTATTGTATGAGTAATTAGTGATACACAGATGGCATACAGTGGTAAACTAGTGGCATATATTTTCTCGACATACATACATAGTTCATTAGCAAGTATGCATGAAAGTTAGATGTGCTCCTAACCTGAATGTTCCAGGGATCAAAAGAACATATCTTTACTGTGTTATGATCCAATCCACGTAAAACTAATTTGATCGTAGATAAAATTTCTTTAAGCTTGTGCTCTCTTGCAGCCCTACATATTCGTACGAGCATTATGTAGAATTATGATATGAATTTGTACTAGCGTGACGTTTTGCTACTCATTTTGCATCAGGTAAGATGAGCAACATATATTTTCCTTTTGACATCGTTGGCGACACATCAATAGATGTGGCCAATGAGATGGTAAAAGAGCTGGACTTAACAGATCGAGAAGCATCAGAGATAGCAGCGATGATAGCCCAGGAGATATCAAGGTTGGTGCCTGGTTGGAGGGAAGGTGCTCCCGAGGACTGTCACCATGTATACAACTATGTGGAAGATGACCAGGACGGAAGCAACCATCCTTTCTACTGCCTCTCCTCCCCTACGTCCTCCCAAGGGTCAGAATTTGGGGGGAGCTCTTCTCAGGGGATCTTCTGCCAGCAGCACAATCCTCGCCAAGTAGACTGGCTTGGAGGTATGTGCTTACATATTCTCGTATTTATGGTTCCCACACTCTTTGACTGATATATATAATCGCGGGGTCATCTTATTTATAATGTGCTCCTGTGAGGCCAGCTTTGGGTCGTCGTCTATGGACTTAAAGCGAGTCCAGCTCGAAAATGTGATATTTTAGTAAGATAGACTCAGTTCTAAATTGAAGGCCGTTATCAGACCAAAAACTAACGATCATAATCTATACGAATGATCAGCATATATATATATATATATATATGTGCATTTGTTGGAAATTTATCCTAGGCATAATGAAGGAATTTATTTCATTCTCTGCGACTATCGATCCAAGGAGTAGTTGACAAGAGAAAGAAAAGAGAAGTTGGTCCTTAACATTACTTTGCTAACTAGTTGATCGACTTTTGCTTTTGTGCAGATGGCCTCTTCCAAGATGATGACGACAAGAGCTCTGTTCATTCGAGCAAATGTTCTGCTGTGAACTACACCTCAGGTGGTGAGCTAGAAAGCGATGGCAGCTTCCACCGAAGGGAACCGATGCAGCCGGTACCCAGCAGTAGCCGCTGCAAATGGACAAGGTTTTGTCCCGAGGACAGCTCCGCCGAGGATGACTACATAAGCCATAAACTCCACGGGAAGTGCAACATTTTGACAGAGGCCTCGCACGTTGGTGGAGGCAAGAGGCGTGTCGACAGCCGGCGGTTAATGAGGAACCAGTCGATGATGGACGTGCGAAGCCAGCTGCTGCACAAAGCTCTGGTGGAGGAGCTAAACAAGCGCATGTTTAAGACGGTTGGTTCCGTCGAGAACATAGGGTTCCAAGTGCCATGTGATGGCCTGCGAGGAGCCTCTCGAGGAGACTATCGGAAGAAAAAGTATGGGCCTGAGCGGCAAAGATGCTGAAGGCTCTTCCCAGGGAAGCTTCTCAGCCATGTTTCTGATGCTAATACATATACGCATGTGACCTGGAGTTGTTGACCACGTGTGTAAAATTGTGAATATTTGTCATCGTACGCGTGTGCGCGCGTTATGTGACTAGCTATCTTGGTAGCTATGTTGGTAGAATGCCTATGGCCAGACGGGCTACAGCTTTTTGATCGATATCTTACTCTGCCTCAAGCAAAGTGTTGTTTTTGACTTCTTACTTTTGATTAGAGATGATCTCAATGTTATTCAATAAATTTAGTTGATTTTAAAAATATTAATTAATTTAGTTGATAAAGATTTTGACAGTTAATCATAACATCCTAGGTTCGACTCCCGTTTCTATTATTTATCTTTTTAAAATAAAAAATTAATCAACTAAGAAGCTCAAAACACAATAATCCACTTACATCAATCCAAGTTCTAATATGACTCGATCAAGATAGCCCTCACTCAAATAGGGGCAGCCACCAAATGGGTACGACGATTCTATAAAAAAAGTATTAGTTATGTGGGTCCTATAAGAAAAAATTCTTAAACCCTAAGGATTAGACTTAGGGCTCCTCTCATCCTATAAGATAAGAGGTGCGCCCTCATCTAAAGGCAATTAAAGAAGTCTATAGCAAGAGCCCAATCGACCCTAGCTATTCTAGTCTTAAAAGAGAGAAGAGAGAAGAAAAAAGAAGGGAGGAACTCCATGAGGTATATAGCCAATTCTTCCAACTGTAACCTTCTTCCTTGAGTTCACTAGCTAAAGCCCAACATCAATTTCCACTCAATTAATGTGACAAGCCTTCAACACCCATTGCCTATTGTTTAAACCTGAGGAGGAGGTTCCATTAGCCAGAGAAAAGGAGATTGAAAGCGATAGCGATACATGATTTTCCGTGAGCACTTAGGTGATGTCCAAAAACAACTTATACTCTATGTGCTTATTAGTCCATTTATGTATTTTTAATTTTATTTCTTTTAAGTCTAGCACTTTAGCTTTATAAGCAATATAGGTTATTCTTTTTTGGTTTTATGCTTGAGGTTTTAGTATTAGTTCTCTCCTCTACTAAATTTTTATCCAAAAGGTGGCATCGAGTTAATGGATCGTCAAACTCATACCTCATATGAATCAGGTCATATTATAGCAATGAACTTGTGGATGATGCCCATGAGATAGATACAAAAAGTTGGGCATAGAACCTACAAAAGTTAGAGTTCATGCTACGTTCACCCGGTAGAAGCAAAACTGATAGGATGGCAGCCAATAACCTAACAGCCTTGGTTGGTCTTACTGTATAGATGATAGTATTAGCTTAACAAATAGAGATTATGATAGGCTAGATGTAAGCCCAAAACTAACCCTACAGTGAAAAATATCCAAGCAAAAAATATCATAGTAAAGGAGACAGAATCATCTTCATTCAAGATGTATAATCATGAAGAAGATGTTATCAAGTAGAACATTGCAGCAAGGACTCGACTCGACAAGACTCGAATCGACATATCCTTATCCAATGGCTTAATTAATGATGAGGTATTAGACTCATGAATAAATCAACTTAAAATTTATTTTGATCTATATTATTATGATATTGAGGATAGGATGATGCTTATGTGACTTAAGTTGACTAGACATATACTCATATGGTGGAAAGCTTATATTTTGACCAACAACGATGAAGATATGTGATGGACATTATTCACAAGAGGAGTTTTACCTTGTAAGATATTTTGAAGAAAGATGAAGAAAGTGACACTATCTATGTCAAGAAAGGGATCAATCCATGCAAGAATACACTATCGAGTTTTGATAACAAGCTACGACACTTGGAATCTCCATTGATGATCACTCGATAATTGTTAAATACATTATCAACCTCTATACCAAGATCAACACATAAGTGAGTCTCTTTAAAGCTCAAAACATCATGAGGGCAATCATAATGATAATGACAATCAAGAAGAAGAATCAAACTCGCATTGAGAAGAACATGGGAAAGACCAAAGAAAAGCCCCTAAAACCCAAGAAAAACACGAGGACCAATAAAACCTCATCTTCTTCCAAAAGAAATGATTTATTTTATAATCATTATAAAATTATAGCTCATACACCAGAGAAGTGTTGAAAGGTTCATCCTAAACTCTTCTTGAAGAAATGAAAGAAGCACAATTAGAATCAACATAAGGCAACCACGATCATAGGAGATGAACAAATCGAACTAGCACTAGTTTCACATGTACTAGAGTTCAATCATGGAGAATAAAGAAATTTGAAGATAAGTTATTGAATTTATTAAGAGTGATGTCATTTAGTCAAGTAGTTCACCTTACGGCTCATTGATGATGATGATTCCAAAAAAACGATGAAGGTTGGTGTATATGCATCAACTATGGCTCCTTGAAGAAGATCACAATAAAAAATCGATACCCTATCATGGATCAATGATTTGCTAGATCAACTACAACTTGTCATAGTCTTTTCAAAGTTGGAACTTAAATTAGGATATTATTAAGTTCGAATCCAAAAGAAGATACTTAGAAAACAACATTTAAGACAAGACAAGGGTTGTTTGAGTAGTTAGTGATGTCTTTCATATTGAATCTCAGATTTTGATAATAAAATTAATTGATAAGTTTATGAGACTAATATGCTTTTGAGCTAAGTGACATAAAAAATATCTTGATTATAGAATCAAACCATCAAAGGGTCAACTTTTGAGTAAGAGAGTTGAACGTTGTGTTGAGAAATTATCATGTCGAAAATTTAACGTCAAGTTGAAGGATTGGTTAATGTGCGAGAGATCAAACTTCAAGCTAAAGGTTTAGGCATCATAACAAAATGATCAGATATTGCACTGAAAGATTGAGTGTCATAGGAAAGTTGATATGTCGGTGGAATAGGTGATATACCAAAGGAAAGGGCAATGCACTAAAAGTTCGGACTAAATGTCGAAAGATCAAATAATATGCCGAAAGAGCATACAATATACCAAAAGCTTTATAAATATATAAGATCTATGGTTGATTTAACAAGGTCTTAATCAAGATTATTTTGGGTCAAATTTAATTAGCATTAGGTTAAAATAAAGCCCACTTATTAAAAAAACTATTGAGCTTGAAGTTGAGTTGAATTGGTCCTATTAGAAGGCCAAACTAGTGGCTTAAATAAGCCTAGGTGATAATATCATTAGGCACAAGCTGTAGTACCATATGAGTTAGTCAATAAGCACTATTTGTGCTGTATAAGCTTTTCCGACGGTAGTACCACCAAGGGTGGTGGTAATACCACTCAAAATTCAAATTTTATGGTGTTTTGATTTGCAACATTAAAAGTTACAATAGTAGTACTACCCAATGTCAGCGATAATACCACTTGTATTTCAAAATTTTTAGGGATTTAAATTTTTGGTTCCAGATGCCTTTTGGGGCTTATACATTAGACTTAGTTGATATAGCTCTATTCTTGAGTTAATGAATTACTGTAAACTCTAAATTTGAGTATAGTTTGAGTCTTCTTCTCCTTTAAATTTTATTATAATTCTAAGTTGTAGGAGGTGAAAGATCTTATGTAAAAAGAGAGTGTGAAGGTTATCTCGCAAGCTTAAAAAAAGATAGATTTGTAATAATGGTAGTTGATCTTTGCCTATTTAAAAGAAGATTAGTAGTGAAAGTCGGTAGCATCGAGGGAAGAGGAATCGAGAGTGGACATAGGTCGGGAAGACCGAACTACTATAAATTAGTTTGTCTCTCTTTACTTGCCCTATTACTTATTATTTTTATCTTATTCTCTTTACTTACAACTTTAACCTAATTAATTATGTTTTCAAAATATATTAATTTTTTGATCAAGTTTTAAAATTGATTAAAAATACTATTATATTAATTCAACAAATCACCCCCCCTCTTAGTGTCATTAAAATGCTAACATTTTGATCTTTGCAATGCACCAACTACCTTCATGTGTCTCATGGATGATGTGCTATTGCCTTATATTAGGATTTCATTATTGTTTACCTCAATAACATCCTCATTTATAGTAAGTCTTAGAAAAAAAATGTTGAGCATGTGCAAAATGTATTTGAGCTTTGAAGCACTAACAATGACTTGACCTAAAGAAGTGCTAATTTGGTAAAAGAAATTTTATCTATCTTAGCTTCATCATTAGTGGAGGATGAATCCAAATCAACCTGGACAAGGTCAAGGCAATCCGAGAGTGGCCCAAACCGAGGATAGTCATAAAAGTTTAGAGCTTTCTAGGTGCATGTCAATACCTATATAAATTCATCCAAAACTTCTCTGTTCTTGCGGCTTCTCTATTTTTATGCCTCCTTTACATTCCTTCACCAAGGTAGGTCAAATATTTGAGTATATGAAAAATCATGATGATACATTCCATATGCCAAAGAAAAAAATCCGTAAGGCGCCTGTGCTAATCTTGCCAAATCTACAACGATCATTTAAGTTGGAAGTGGATGCATTGAAGTATGCAATGGAAGCTATTTGATACAAGATGGCCAATCCTAACATATCACTCTATGATATTCCAAGGATCTTAGAAGAATTATCCAACTTATAATAAAGAATTGCTTGTGCTACACTAAGTAATCAAACATTGACGCATGCATCTCCTAGGAAAGGAGACGATTGTCTACATCGACTATTAGCTATGTCAATACCTATAAATGTAATCTAAGTTGCAGCAAGCATGACACATGAAGTGGATGCCATATATATAATAATTCAACTTAGTGATCAAGTACAAAAAGGGAGTGCAAAATAAGTTAGCTGACGACATATTGTTGTGACCCTTGATTTTAAGTCTTTGCTTATTTGTGTATATGTCGGTCATACATAGTTTTTATGAAGACTAAGCGAATATGTATATGAAAAATCTAAAATTCAAAAATATCATGAAGAAAGTCAAAGCAAAAATTGATATGAAATTTATGCTTTAAGGAGGATTGCTCTACAAAGGTGCTTAGCTTTGCATACTAAAGAAAGCAAATGTGAATTGAATGGGAGAAACACACTTATCGAAAGTCACAAAATACTTTGGTATGAACAAGACTTTGATAGACCTATAACGACATATTTATTGGCTCTGAATATAGTAAGATGTTGCCTGATTCTTGCGAGGATGTGTCCTTTGTAGCACTTCAAAGTTGGCCAAATAGAAATTGGGGTTGTATACTTTGTTGCCCATTCCATCGCAATTATAGAAAAGCATATCTATAAACTTCTTGGGAGGTTTACCTACAAAGAGATAGAGATATGACTATCTCTTTATGATAGTTGATTGATTCTCAAAGATAATGGTGCTGATGCCTTGCAAAAAGGCAATCACTAGAGAAGAAGTAACTTGATTATTCTTCCAACATATGTAGACACACTTCAGCCTTTCGAGTTCTATCGTGTCCAATCATGATGGGTGTTTTTTGAGTAGCTATTGAAGTTCACTTAAAACCTTAATGGACACCAAACTAAAGAAGAGCATAACCTTCTATCAGTGAACTGATGACTAAACTAAAGTAGTTAACTACACCATGGTTCATCTCCTTCAAAAATACAACTCTCGACTCTCGAGACATGGGATGAAATCCTAGTGGATGCCAGATATATAATAATTCAATCTTAGTGATCAAGTACACAAAAGGAGTGCAAATAAGTTTACGCTGACGACATATTGTTGTGACCCTTGATTTTAAGTCTTTGCTTATTTGGGTCTATGTCGGTCATTACATAGTTTTTATGAAGACCTAAGGCGCATATGTATATGAAAATCTAAAATTCAAAAATATCATGAAGAAAGTCAAAGCAAAAATTGATATGAAATTTATGCTTTAAGGAGGATTGCTCTACAAAGGTGCTTAGCTTTGCATACTAAAGAAAGCAAATGTGAATTGAATGGGAGAAACACACTTATCGAAAGTCACAAAATACTTTGGTATGAACAAGACTTTGATAGACCTATAACGACATATTTATTGGCTCTGAATATAGTAAGATGTTGCCTGATTCTTGCGAGGATGTGTCCTTTGTAGCACTTCAAAGTTGGCCAAATAGAAATTGGGGTTGTATACTTTGTTGCCCATTCCATCGCAATTATAGAAAAGCATATCTATAAACTTCTTGGGAGGTTTACCTACAAAGAGATAGAGATATGACTATCTCTTTATGATAGTTGATTGATTCTCAAAGATAATGGTGCTGATGCCTTGCAAAAAGGCAATCACTAGAGAAGAAGTAACTTGATTATTCTTCCAACATATGTAGACACACTTCAGCCTTTCGAGTTCTATCGTGTCCAATCATGATGGGTGTTTTTTGAGTAGCTATTGAAGTTCACTTAAAACCTTAATGGACACCAAACTAAAGAAGAGCATAACCTTCTATCAGTGAACTGATGACTAAACTAAAGTAGTTAACTACACCATGGTTCATCTCCTTCAAAAATACAACTCTCGACTCTCGAGACATGGGATGAAATCCTATCCTACCTTCAATTTGCTTTCAACTAGTTAATGTATAATTATATAATAAATCATTATTTGAGGTATACTTAAATTATTTACATTAAAGTTCTTTTGACCTATAGTTTGCGATCGATTAAAAATCAACTACCTTCGACAAAAGCAATGTAACACAAACAAGCTCAAAAATTTTTGGAGAATATCTGTAAGGTGCATAAAAAGGTTGAGAAATAATTTTAGTAAAGCCAATAGAAATATAAAGAATAACACAATCGATGCTATGTCGAAAGATAATTCTATGAAAGAGTTCTTGTTTGGCTATACCTTAGGTAAGAAAGACTCAAATGAGAAGAAAAGAAGCTAAAGCCTATCTGATATAGACTATTTGAAGTCTTGAAGTGGATTGGAGATAATGCATGCCAACTTGAGTTGCTATCCTATATGTTGTGAATATCAAGAACTTGAAGTTGCTCGAGCCATCAATTTCAAATAAAGAGTTGAAGGAGACATTATCTATAGAACACTTAGTGTCCGACCAAAAGAATCCCCTTGAATAAGATATTATCATAAAAAAGAAGTTTGCTACCACCCAATGAGGCATCATAGTTGTTTTCTGAATAGGATACAAAGAGTATAAACCAAATGCAATAAGATGATTCTCCAAAGAATCTATTGAAGTTGAGAATCCCCAACTTCAAAGTAAGATTCAATAGGATATAAATCACCTAATTAGATGAGTCATAATTGTTAGGATCATAAAGGCACTAAGAGTAGTTGATCATAAAGTCATAATTGTTAGGATTCCAAAATTTTGATTAAAAAATATATATTAAAAATACGTTTAACTTGGAATGTGAGTAAGAGTAGTGAGCAACTAAATCAGTTAGTAATAGCAAGGAAAAGCATAGAGAGAAATGCAAACTAGATTTATAGTGGTTTGATCATCCTAACCTACGTCCACTCCTGATTCCTCTTCACTCGAGATCATCGGCTTTCATTACTAATCTTCTTTTCAATGGACAAAGATCAACTATCCTTATTACAACTCTTTCTCCTTTTCATAGGCTTAGGAGAGAACCTTTATATATCTCTTTTATAAAAGACCTCACACCTCCCTTAGAATAACTTCTAAACTCAAAGAGAATGAGACTCAACACTTTTCAAGAGTTTACAATACTTCAAAATCACAAGCTTTTCATGCTTTGTCAAGAAAGCATGAGTGGGTATTTATAGGCCTAAAATGATTTAAAAAATAAAGTTAAAAATTTAAATCCTCGGGTTTTCGGGTACTAGCGGTACCATCTGTGTTGGGCGATACTACCTCCTGATAGAGCTTGGGAACCAAGGCTCTGGCAGTACCACTGCTTGCTTAGGTAGTACCACCACTTGACACAACTTGATAGATTGTGTTCCGGTGATACCACCACATAATTGGGCAATACTATTGCTTGACATTGGGTGGTACTACCGCTGACCCTAGCGATACTACCATCGGGTTTCCTAAAAAAATATAATTCGTACTTTCTAGCTCACAAGCAGTACCACCACTTGGCCCAACCTCAGGTTATTGGATTGACCTTCTAACAAGCATAATTCAACCCAAATTCAGGCTCAATAGGCTCCTAATCAAGTTGGTATGGTTACACCAAAATCCAACTCAATTATACTATAAACTATTTTGATCAAGACTCAATAATCATAAAGCCTACATTGTTTGGCATGTTATCAGTTCATCCGACACTTCGTTCGAACTTCAAGTGTATCGTCCTTTTCTTCAGCATATTTTTTGATCCATTGACATGTTGATATTTTACAACATCTGATCTTCTTGGTACAATGCTCGATCCTTCTGGTTTGATGCTTGATCTCTGACATGATGTTTTTCGATTTAACATCTTATTCTCTTGCTTCATCGATTTGCTTTTCCATAATCGAAATTTCTCCTATGTCATTTATCTCAAATGCTTATTAATCTATAAATTTATCAATTGATTTCATCATTAAAATCCATGATTCAATAATGATCAGAGACAATCTCAATACTATTGAACCAATTTGGTTGACTCCTATCTAAGGGCCCTTTGAAGACTTAAAAGCCTTATTTGGCCAAGCCAAGCCAACATATAATAGTCCATTTACCTCTATCCAACTTATAAATTAAGAACTAGATTAGGATAATCTTCACCTAAATAGGGGTATCACCAAGAAAGGAGAGTGTGATAATTCTATAAGAAAAATACTAGATGTGCATGCTATATAAGAAAAGTTCTTAAATCCTATGAACTTGGGGCACCCCTCATTTTATAAAACAAAAGTGCACCACAACCAACCCTAGCTATTTCGGTCTCAAAAGAGAAGAGAAAGGAGAATGGAGGAGCTCTATAAGGTGCGGCAAGTCCTTCTAATCGGAACATCAAACTCCGTCTAGCTATTCTTATTACCTACTATTCAAAAGTTAGGAGAAGGTTTCAGCAACGAGAGAGAAAGAGACCAAAACTAGTAGTAATTATAATCAGTAGAGAGCACGAAATTGCTGTCCAAAGATAATTTGTGCTCTACATATCTATTAGTTTCTTTATGAACTTTTAATTCTATTGCCTTAAGTTTTATACTTAATACTTTAGCTTATTGTTCTTTTCTTTATTTTACACTTGATTTTTTAGCAATAGTTTTCTCCTCAACCAAAGCTTTCACTTGATTTGAGAAGGCTATGCCATTTGGGGCTATTGAAACTTAATAATAAAAATTAAATTTGACTTAATTAATAAAATAAGAAACAACAAAGAATTAGATATTATCGATAATCGTATTTGATGCTATTCTAAGGAATGATTCCACCCCTTTGTGTAGGTTTATGGTTGAATCCATTTTTCAAAGATAATACCGAGATTTCTTCTTTGCAGGCACAACCATAGGGAGGTTGACGTAGTATCAAAAGCACAAAAATGAGTAGTAGAATTAAGGAAGATATTTTAGAAGAAATTTTTTTTAGTAGAAGAATATAGGAAATGAGAAGAGATGGATTTTTCTTGTAAGCCAATCTATAACATTCTAAAGGTAATAATGATCATAACTGATATATGTAATCATAGCCTATAAATCTCATTAAAAATATCAAATAAATCAATGAAGAGTAATGAACACCATTAAATAATTAAAGGAAATAAATAAAAAAAATTAATTTATTTTTAAAATAAAATCTCAATACTTTGTATTATTGGTGAAACTTTGAAATGACTATTTTATCCTTCATTTAACTATAACTTTCATATTTGATCTCACGTTCCATCATCAAAGACATGGATTGGATAGTAGGGATTACGTTATTTTAATTTTGAAACTTTAAAGACCTAAATATGCAAGTCCAGGGACTCACTCAGATGAGATGAGAAGATAGCTAAGGAGGGAATATGTAATTCTTAAAAATGAACATATAAGTTTTGATTTTGGGTAGCTGTCATTGGAAAGAATGGTTGGATTGATGGTTGGTTGGATTGGCAACACCAAAAGACCATAATTTGGAGGATAAATCATGATTGTACCTAAGATTGGATTGTGTGTTTATAGACATGTAATGTATGTAATATGGTCTTATTGGGCTCGGATTGATATTATTTTCAGAGAGTACTAGTACTGTTGGATCATCATCAATCAATCGACACGAGAAGACCATAATTTAATTTTTGGGACATATCAGGGCTGCACATGAGGTTGGATTGTGGCATGTTTATATTCATACAAACACATGCAATGTAGTCTTATTATACTCTACTATTCGATATAATCACATTTCTGTTTCGGTTTCACCTTCGGACGTACGTACGCTTACGAGTTCAACGTCGTAAACCTGTGTCTGTGAGGACCAAAGACCACATTTTTAAGGTCCACACAAGAAAAACAAAAAGAAAAAGAAAAGGAGATGTGAAATCAATTTTCTTATGATATAGGCGATGGGTGGTGGTGGTTGTGCTTTCCATATCTATCTAACTATGACACAAGCATTGCTTTTCTTTTAGCGAGACGTGCATCGTGGGAGACAACCCACCACCTTTTTGAAGTCTTCCGTATCAATTTTTCTATAAAGTAATAAGTGCAGTGACTCTTCTTTCCATTCCTTCAGAATTACGATCAACGACGCCACTTTGATCGCCTCCTGCTTTACCATCCTGTCCGTGAATACAGTATGTATTCTCTGCATCGCCATCGATCAGATCCCACCCTTGGCTTGCTGCAATGAAACTGATTCAAGGCCATGCACCACTAAAACCTTTTTGCATGCATGCCCAAGCACTCCTGGGTGGTGGTGGTGGTGGTGGACTCGGTCTATTGTTGTGTTGTTTCAATAGATCGAATAATTTAAGAAATCAAAGGCATAGAGATAATTTAGTTGTGAATAATTTCATTTATATCATAAGTCATTCATTTATAAGTCAATCGAATTATATATATATATATATATATATATATATATATATATATATATATATATATATATATATATATATATCTCTATATATCTACCGTCCATCTCGAATCAGACGGCTGCACCTGGTGGACCACTCTACTTATGACCGAGGAATTCGAATTCCTCTCTCTCTCTCTCTCACGTTCGCTGGGAGATCGCTTGGTTGTTCGATGGCAACGACCACGACGAAGCCGATGCGAGCGCAGAGCCATAGATTCCGGGCACCGCCTCCGACCCCGATCGCCACCGGGAAGGGGCTGCGATCTGCCGCTGTCGACGATCGCGTCCTTTCTGAATACCTTGATGGCTCGCTCCGAGTCCCCGACCTCACACTCCCGGGATCCTACTATCCGTCACGGTCGCCGCTCAAGGTACCGCCGGAGGTTGACCTCACATCGCTCGTATCCGGCGATGAGTTGGTTATACGGAAGGTGCTCGCGGCTGCGTCTGAGGTGGGAGCGGTGCGCGTGGCCTGCGGGGAGACATCGCTGGTCGAGGAAGCCAGGGCGGCTATTGAGGCTGGTGCCCCATTGTTCGCGACGTCGGAGGCGGATAAAAATAAGGGGGAGTTGGGGCAGCGGTGGTTCGGGCGGAGGGATGGTGTCGGCGAGGAGTTCTATTGGTATCGGTTGCGGAGCCCGGATACGGAGCGGCTCCTCCAGCGGATGTGGCCCAATTCCTATCGGATGCTCAGGTGCGATATATTGATCATCAAAGCAATACCTAACGAAATCCACGGACTGATCCAATATTGCTGCTTATTAATTAATAAAACTGGTGCCTGGCTTACCAAATAAATTTGTTTTCTTCTAAAAAGGGCCAGCATAATATAGATTAAAATGGATTGATCGTTATATTAGTTACAGATTATATTTCTTATAATCAGTTACTTTTAACGTTTCGATTTCTATATTTTCAAAAATTATATTAGGATATTTATTCGCAAAGTTAAAAAGAAATAGCAACGGATTAAATGTTTCATTTTCGTAATTATAGATATTTCAATGTAACTTTTGAAAATATAAGAATCAAGATAAAGATGATTGATTATAGGAGGTATTTTATAATTAATTCATATTTTTTTCTTGCTCTTCTTTGAAGCAAAGCTTAAATATTTTTTCTTTCTTTTTTTTTTAATCCTTGAGGAGCCTATATTTAAATGTTATGATGGGTCTTTTGAGCAACTTTAAAATTCTGATGTCTTTCATGTGTTTTCTTCTTTCTAACACCAATTGTGCTATCTTTATAAAGCTTTCATTGTGTTATGATCGTTATATTTTGCCATTGATCGAGATGATTAATGCTTGAAATATTTATGATATGATTGTAGTTATTCGACATAGCATATGGTTACTCTCACGCAACTATATCTGATCTATTTATGTGTACATCTCCTTCTGTTGGTCTAGCCACAAAAAAACTTAGACTTGGATCATATGGTTATACCTATGAGTTCTATTAGGATTCTGAAATAAACTATTTATATAATTCTCTTAATGTGCATGGTCCTGCCTTGTTAATGCAATTAAAAAGGGAAACTATGAGAATTAGGTAATGTATCACATATCTAGGCTTCCTATCACATATCAATTCTACACTTTCTTTTTGCAAAGTGCTTTTGCAATGATTGTGATCCATGTCTTTCTCGACATTGTGGCTCGAGTGCCGTTGGACAGATTTTTACCATTTTAGTGATCGGCAGAAGGGATCGCAATGGCTTGGTCTGGTGCCTGTGGTTACAAGGATATGCAGCAATGTCATGTTAAGAAAAAGCCAATTTATTGAATTGAATTACTTCCACTCTTGTATACTGTTGGCCTCTCCAAGTCATCATCCTATTTGGTCTCTCTCCCTCAGTTCCTATTTTTCTCTCTTATTCTCTCATATTTTATTTTTTACTTTAATGTTAATCTTGTTTTCATTTGAAGTCTTTTGAGACTAATTATTGTAGTGATCCTAGCCTTCCAGCTTCTCCCAGAACTGATAAATCCGATGCATAGAGATTTCACATATTACTTGATCAGCTCAATGGATTGTCAATCATGTTCCCAGTTCATGATCATTGTTCAATGCAAAATGATATATATTTCTTTCTTCTTTAATTCTGGTTAGCTTATCCAGGGAAAAACTACTAGGATTTATTTAATAATTTTGAGATGAGCAAATAATACGTAAAACAAACACAAGGAAAGAAAGGAGAAGTGATTAAGCAAGAAAAAACGGGAAGATAATAAAAAAATATATTCTCCAAGAAAAATAAATAATTGAGAACGAGTACAGAAGAAACAGAAAGAAGCAAGAGAGCTTGCTAACTATAAGAGTGATCTGCAAAGCTTCAGCTCTGATTCAGTGTGTTTGTAGACATCCCAAGATTATATCTCTGAAATCTTTGCAACTTTCTCCTACCTTTTTTCTACTTTGCTCTTTTGTAAAAATCAAGTTGGAATGTAACCTTCTTGTTCTTATGTAAGCTGCAATTTGGAACATTACCTTCTCGTTTGTTCCAAGAAAAGGGTGTGGACGCCCAGCCAAATTCGTTTTACAGAAGAGTAGAAAGAACAAAGCCCCTGACAAATCCAGGGCAAGCCAAGCGAAAGATATTAGCAGATTTAGTCAGGCTACAACAGGATTTAGAGAGCTACAAAAACAGCATTTTTATTTACTCCAAAAAACAATCTCGCAGCCATTTCTTTGTTATAATGAAGTGGAAGATAGATTTCATTGGCACACGGCGGTGATGTTTTCAGGGATAAGATGGAGAATGTTGCTGCTAGGATGGAAACTGTTGGGGAGTGCATTGCCAAGATTCTTTCTGAACATGTAGCGAGTCAAACACCCTCCAAGAGAATTGGCAAGGTTCAGTCAGTCCTGTGTCTGAGAAAGTATGAATCTCATCATAGCAGAAACAACATGAGGGAGTTGAGCGACCCAAAATCGCTTCACTCTCATGCTTTGAGTCTCCACATTTCTGGATACGATGAAGACTTTTGCATCCGTCGGTCAGAGGGCTCTGCTATTTTTGGGATGCCGGCCGGCGACATACTAGTTACTTTCGGTAAACCACTTCAGGTAATTTCACTTGTGATCATCGATTTATTCTCTCACCAGAATAGTCATGGTTAAAACAGGGTTGTTGCCCATCTAGCAGCGACCATGAGAAGTGTGATGATTTAGGCAGAAATTGTCTATTGAGTAGCTTTCTCCTGTGATTCAGGAATGGTGCAATGGAGAGATAAAAAGTGCCTCAGGGGAGATACTATTTCAGCCTACAGATGATTCGAGTCCTTCATTCTCCATCGAATACATGTGCTCTCCTCTGGTTTTGTCTCATGAACCTGCTTGTGGAGCAAAGACGATCTCCTTAGTGGATCAACTGTTAGTTATGCTTGTTCTTGCCGTGTTATACAAAATCTGGTCTTGGATTTTCTCCTAGTTCCGCTTGGTTGCTATCAGTTGATTGGGTTTGTATCCTCTTGATTTCATCCGGCGCATAACTGAGTGCTGCTTTTGCTTCTTCATATCAAGGATTAGCAAAGGCTCATCTGTTTGAGCCTTCACAGCTCCCTTATTTATACGTCGGGAATCGACTGGCTGTACCTACAACAAGGTTTTGCAGTGGCAGTGGAAGACCATGATGGTTTCTTACATGACTTTTATTGGGGGTTGAAAACTTCTTGGTGTGCTTTGAGACCATAAAGGTCTTTTGAGTTTGATTTCTTTCATTCCATGTTAGCTGAATGCTGTGCGATTTTCTTTCTTCTTTTTTTTTTTTGTGTTTTTGAGGGGGAGGGGGGCGGGTTGCCTTTGAAATAAGTGACTGGTTGGTGTTTAATTCTTCTCAGAAGAGTGACTTGGAGGATGCCACTCACATCCCGATGTATTTTTTCTTGGATTGTAAATTTGGACATTGATACATATACATAAACATGTATATATATATTGTTGTTTTGATGAAAACATGAATAAATGTATGTCCTGCATTCATTAATTAATATTCACACTGTTTTATCTGGATAGAAGGAGAGAAGGCAAGTCGTGTAATGAACTGCCGGGGCAGAGAATGGATTGTGTAACTTGGTTCTTCATTTGGAGAAGATTTTGGCTAAATGGTCAACCAGGTTCTGAGGACACCATATCAGATTGGTGAGAACAACCAACCAACCAAGCAACCGACCGACCAGTAGGATTGAAGAAGAAACAGGAGGCCAACGAAAGAAGGGAAATATCGAGATGTCTAAAGGAATTGCATTTTGAGGAAGGCGAATAGCTGTTCTCTTTCCCTGGCCTGGAGAGACAGACTATCCATCATCCCCGCCGCCTGTCCAAAACGTACATTTCCGACCGTGAAGGTTTCACAAGGACGCCACTGCGAGGCAATATAGCCTAGTCATAACAGCGAATTAGATGTCTTCAGTCACATTCCTCTTCCTTTTCTTATTAGAAACTGAATCCAAATCCGACCGAGCAGGTCGAACACATGATTTCTATGGATATTCCTCCGTGTAGCCAATGCCTATTCCACCCTACTCCACAGGCTAATTGGATCATCGTCATGTTTCTCTACAAATTGTGTGCCGAAGTCGTTGCTTGCATTGTTTCTTCACAAATTTTGTGCTGTCTCAATCGAAGTCGTTGCTTGCATTTCACGAGCTGGGTGTATTTTGCATGTTATGTTTCCAACTAATCATAATCTTGACAGTAAGGAGTAGGATGTCAGCGGGTAGCTTATGTTCCTCATATATATTAGTTATGCCTATCTTCCATTCCTTGACTTAAAGCGTTGGTGCCTCCGTCCTTTAATAAGGAGTGTTTTGCTTTATTTTGGAATTTGTTTTAATCACATCTTTCCGCACAAATAGATAAATATTATTTTATTCATAATTTATAAATATTTATTATAACTCATTTATTCTTCAAATCACAAGTTAAAAGATAAACATAGTGATATTAACTCGAAAAATTATGTAAGTGGCTCTACCTAATAGTAGAGAAAGATTCGCTCTTTATTAAAATATGATTTAATAGTAGTGAGAGACTATTCTAAAAATCAAAAACAAAGAAAATTCAGCAACAATGAGTAAGAACCTCAAAAGTTAATTAAAAATGCATACACGATCAAAAATCAATCATTCTATTTGAGTTTGTGTTCTCCAAACTAATCCTTGAAGGGAATTACCCTACTTGTCCTCGGTAGGATAATAACATTATCTCATACTGGTTATGTCTATGTCGGGATGAAATAACATATCAAAAGCATCTCTTTTAAATATCATTCATGTCAAATACTACTAATTAGCCTATAATTGATTTGAACCTTAGTTTAATTAATCATATTAAACTTGATTTAACTAGAACCTAGTTGAATCGATATCTAATCCTCATTTAACTAGTCTGAAACTACCCAAGACTAATTTGGACTAGATTAGGTTTAAATTAGGTAAAACTAATTTGAATAAGTCAATCAATTCAAAATCACCCTGAATCAATTTAGACTAATCAAGTTTGATTTAATTTAATCAATGTTTGAGCTTAAATCCAATAATAATTTTAAACTAGGTTGAGTTGCTTATATACTAGTCATATGCACTACAGCATATATCATATTAGGCTGGCCTAGTCCTGACCCGTGGATTGGTCATGTGTGCCGCACGTGATTGCCCATGATGGTTGGGCTAGGTTAGCCTACGGGCTAAGGCCTGACACATGGGTTGGGCTTGGCCTATGGGCTGAGCCTGGTCTATCGAGTGGGCCTAACTAATGGGCTATGGCCTGACCTACGAGTTATTTTAACTCAATTCCTATCTAATTTCTTATTGAATTATGACAACATATATTTACTAATAATTATATATATAAAAACTTAACAACATATTAAAAATAAGGTTAAGAGATAAGCTTTAATACAAGGAAATAACCTTTTAAATTCAACAAAAATTAGAAATCATACTTTTAATATATATATATAATTTTAACATAATCAAGTCAAATAAATTTTAAATTATTCAGAATAACATATTTTAAATTTCAGATCAAAGAATATCAAAAATTTTAGATAATATATTTTAATCTAAGAAGAAAATTTTAATCCAGATAAGATTAAAAGATTAGTTGTAATACCATGACATATCATATATTTAATACATAAAACATGTAAAACTTTAGTATATTTAAATCCAAAAATATAAATGGGGTCCAAGAATATTATAAAAACTTCAGCTGATAGATTTTAATACAATAATAAAAATTTTGATATTTAAAGGATTGATAAATATTTTCAAACAATAAAACTTTTAACATTTAAAGAATAAAAATAAAAAAATATTTTTCAAGAAAGATAAGGAAACCTATCTCTCCTCAATAGGATGTAACTCCTAGTTCTTCTTGCTAAATCCCTCCTAGGTGGAGATAAGCCTCCACTAAAGAAAATTTTTCTTAATTTTTTATATTTATTTAATATAAATTATTTTTATTTAATATATTAATAAATATGATATCATCCTATTTAGAATGTTTAAAAGTAATTTCCCAATTCATAATAGCAAAAAATAAGATTAATATTTCTTAAATAACAAGTAGGGAAATAAAAATTGATTCTTAAATTAAATATTTGATTTGATTACAGTTTTATTACTTGAATTATTGATGTCACGCTAGATTCACAATTACTTCTTTTGAGTTGAGTTGCAGGATGCGAGGTTACCAATTGATATATACGATTAAGGTTACCAATTGATATATATATGATTAACTCTCTCTTCAACGAGCATTGATATATGATGAACGCTCTCTTCGACAAGCAAGGACGAAAGAACAAGTAAACTCAATAAGCATGGACGAAAGAACAAGTAAACAAGCAACGATGCATTAACTTATTGGTTGGAGTTGCGGGCTGCCTAGCTGAGTTCTTGTCAGGAGTAAGCAGTGAAGTGTTTTTACTGTGCTTATATTAATAGCATTAAATGATTTCTTTGGAGTTGAGACAACAAGTTAACAAGCAGGTTCCAGATTCGCCTGAGTTCGTCGTTGTGCAAGCCCTTATTAGCGAGTTCACCATTCGCCCTATAGAGCATTAGTGTGCGAAAGAAGAAGCAAGGGTAAGAAGTCAAGTACTGTCGTGTGAGGGGGAGAAAGTTAGCTTATTATTTCAGGAGTGCGAAAGGAGAGGGTTGAAAACTAGCTTATTGTTGTTTTAGGGGTGCAAAAGGAATGGAAAGGGTCGAAAGCTCAAAAAGGAAAATGGAAAGGAAAGGAAAGGTGAACCACCGCCTTATCAGAAGAGAGGCATCTAGCAGTGCGCGTCTGGCCAGTATAAACTATTCTGCTACTAAAGCGGAGCAATGATGGTTTTTTACTCCATTGTATTATGTGGTTATGTGCACCATATTCAACAAGCGAAGAAGCTAACAAGAAAAGGGTCTTAGTAGTAATAACTAGAAGTTGATATTTACGTGCATTAGTAAGTTTTGAATAAAGTTTACCCTCTTCTATTCGTGTCACGTAATATTCTTTCTCGAGCGGGTGTGTCGGGGTGCTTATGCTAATTGATTTGATGATCTGAAATTGAATTCTCACTCTTTACTTTATACTGGCCTAACTCTATTTGTTGCAAGACAAGTATCTCGTCCTGGCCCTACAGCTCTCAGTCAAGCAGTTGCATTCTCTTTTTCAAGAAGATAAGCAAAGCAGTCTGGTTACTCACTTATACTAGTTTTTCTTGCAATTCTTCAGATTCAATTAAATTCAACAAGTGAACTTGCTAATGCACAACTCGGAACTCTGCTTGTTCCTCAAACTCCCATACTAATGCGTCCCAAGAGCTCAGTAATGCACAATGTTGCTTGTTGGCTTCTGAAACGAGTATTAAATGACAGGAATAGTTGCTGGTCGCTGAAGAACCCTTGCCTGTTGCTAATACTAATGGGCTCGGTGAAGCTGTAACCCTTCTTTCTCATCGTTGAACAGTGGTTAAACTATGCTAAGCTAATAGCTAATCTATCATCGAGGTACCCTAGTGGCTGTGAGCCTAAAGAGAAGGACCTCTTGCTAATACTGATCTTAATTGCAAACTCCCTAATGCTAAACTAACTCCCTAATGCACAATGTCTTATGCCATTGTAGTCGCCATTGCTTGTTTACTTGGCTCATCCCTTTCTTGTTTTCGTGACTCTTTACTTAACTCTCCCCTAGAATAGAAGATTGATGTCAGCACCGCAAACTCCTTTTAGCACTACATTCTGCCCCCGCTAATGCACATAGTCTCGCTTGTTCCATGACTTGTTTGAACTCTACTCACTTATTGAATTTAAGATAGCACTATCCACTTATAGAAGTCAATTACCAACTATGGCATAGCTTTAAAAACACATATCGGCATCTTGTTGATACTCTTATTCAGTACTTAGCGTATTTATTAAGTTGGGCTTCTTTCTCGTCTATAGTCCTATGCATCTGTGCTTGGAAACTTTCATAAGCTAGCGCGTGTGGAATGTGAGTGCACCTCATATGATACAAATTAAAACAGCTTCCTACTTTCTACGTTATTTTGATAGTGAAATTCAAGAAAAGAATTGAATTGAAGTCACACATATAGAAGTAAGTAATCAAACTAAGAGGATATAAAGAATACAATAAGAAATAAAGAACACAGTAAGATTTAAGAGAGGCTTTAAGTTAGATAGTAATGAAATAGAGAATGTCACACAGAAAGAATTGAAGTCACGTAACACACATAAATAATATAGATATTAGCCAACTGTTTGGTAACTACATTAGATTAATTGCTTCCTATATTCTTTTTTTCTTCGATGAAACAAGCAAGGGTAGAAAGTAGAAGGTATGTAAAATTTTCTTAAAATTGCATTCTATGATTTTGCACTCAATTACATTATTGGTGTGGATAGCTCAATCCTTTTCTAATTGCCAAATTGAAACCATCTCTGATTGCCAAACCATTTCTGATTGCCAACTTGAAACCATGCTCCAACGTATGTAAAAGCAAGCCTAGTGAAGAGCTGAGCAGCTATCTTTCTGGGCTAAAATAAAATGCATTTGAAGGATAGTTTTCGAGTTTCAATAAGTTGATTAGCCATGAGCTATGTTTCACATAGGTTATATGACTCGAAAGAAGCCTTCTTTAGTGATTAGTACACAAGCCATAAAATGAGTTTCATAGGTCTTACGAGGTTTATAATGCTTTCATTTCATACGAGTTAAGTTCGTAATCGCATATTGGCTTATTCAATAAGTTACAAAGAATAACTGTTGAAGTAGGAGAGTGAAACACTATGTTAAAAATTAAATGTCGAGCTAGAGGATTGGTTGATGTATTCGAGATCAAATTTCATACTAAACGTTTAGATATTATGTTAGAAGAATCAGATATTACATCACAAAATTAGATATCACAAGAAAGTTGACATGTTGGTGAAATGAGTGATATACTGAACGAAAGAACAAAGTGTTAGAAATTCAAACAAAATACTAGAAAATCGAATAATATACCGAAAGAGCATATAATATGTTAAAAGCTTTATAAATATACCAAATGTGTAGTTGATTTATCAAGATCTTAATTAATATTATTTTGAGTTAATTATAGTCAGTATTAGGCCACACTAGTTAAGAAAACCATTTGGCTTGAAGCCAGACTGAATTGAGTCCGTTAGAAGGTTAAACTAGTGGTCTAAATTAGACCTAAGTGATGGTAACACCTAGACGATAGTACCACCCGAGTCAATTAACAAGTATTATTTATGTTAGCTTTTTCGATGGTGGTATCGCGTATAACTATAGTAGTATCATCCAGAGCGACAGTACTACTACTCAGAATTTAAATTTTATGATAATAATAATATTATCAAAGTCCAAATTTATAATATGAAATATTATGAGGATAGTATCACCTTGATGCGTCATCAGAGTATGAGTCAATAATTTTTGTTTCTAATGTGTAACCAGTGCAAGGTCACAATTATCTTTCCGAATTTTATCATCCACGCGAGAGATATGCAAAGGCACGAGGCATTCATTGGGAGTTTACCCTTTGAACCAAAACGAATTATTTTTTATTATATCATCATTATTATCAGTCTATTCATCTCTTTTTAATTTTATATTTTGGGAAAAAAAAATCCATTACTACTCACCTATACCAGATTTGCTATCATGGTCTAGTCAAGATATTTTATTATGAAGGTCGAATCATAATTCAATTATATGGACTCGAGATGAGTTTAAGCATATAATGTGAAACTATTTAGTTTATCTCTTATTAAATAAAATTAGATATTATAGTTGTTACATGATGATATCTACTCTGGGAGGAGAAAAAGGAAATAAATATAAAGAATTTAAATTTAATTTTGATAAATATTTTAAATATTCAAATCTATGAATTAAGAATATTATCAAAAATGAAAAAATATTTTTCAAATCAAGTTAACAATATTATTTTCTTTGAATGAAAGAATTGGTCATATATTTAATTTGATGCAATTGTGATCTTTTATTTCTATTTTTTTTATACTTTAGCCTATTAAAAGGGATAAGAATACTACAATAAGTCATTAGAGAATGAATCAATAAATTGAGTTTGTTTCTCATATTATGTATATAGTGCATCTACCGTGCATATCGAAAACACACAAAGGTGAGGCGTTCATGAAGTTCACTCCTTGCACTAGAGTAGTTATATATATTTTTCTTTTATATAATGCACTTGTGAAAGTGAGAGGCTTTCTTTTATATATTTATTATTATTATTATTATTATTATTCTTTTTCTAGTCTTATATTATCTTTAAAAAATTTAGTGCTACTCGTCTTATTCCCCTATTATCAGTAAAAAATTTCAATGCTCCTCTTTTGCCAATCAGCTGTGTGGAAAACCATTTTTGTACGTACGTACTTTTGAAGCAACTGCATTTTCCTACGATGATTAAAGGAATAAATGAAAATGAAGGATTTGCAAACAGTAACCGAGAGTTTGCGTCTTTGACGAGTTGGTGAGAGACTTGGTGATGATATGGTTGACGAACCTCAAGGAGGTTCTACGAATTCTTTTCATTTTTATTCGAAGGCCTTGATTGGAAACGGACTTGATTGTATACAATACAACTTAGTTTGTCAACCTAAAGAATTATATTGGTTAAATAAGTGATACAAAGAAAGGCATGTAATATAATTCGAAAACTAAAACATGGGTGGGGGCATGCAGACTGGTCCTGCGTTGTCGATCTGTATCAGGCATCTTGCAATTTTCTTTTCTTCTTGCAACTAATCATAATACGTCACCACATCAGAGAATTACTGTACACCCACTGCACCCGAAGACTCTAAAGTGTAGTCTCGTTGCCGCGCGGTGGCAAATCATCCGCAAGGCGGCGGCTTGGTCCCGTCGTACGGCCTGTGAAGGTAATGCACGTGCCATCTTCGACCCAGTGGCAGAAACGTGGTCAAACCTGGCAAATATATGTTCCGTCACATCTTACCGTCGGAGGGACCGCCGGACACGTGGTAAGGCTGCTGCACGGGTGATGGTGATGATGAGTTATGGGTTTCATGGGATCTCATACTGTAGTCCGTTGGTCCAGCTAGCCAGCCAGGACAGGACTCATACGAAATACACACACGACCAAGTGGTTTGGAACGAGATGAAACACGCATGGTTGATGTCGGTAGGTCCAAGGCGGGACTCGTTCCTTCAAGTTGAAGACCACGCCGAGTGAGTCCCTGGACGGAGCTCGATCGCTAGGCCGCTCAAATGTAATCCTTCCTCGGCCTTCCATTGCCTGCCACATGTGATCGTAGACAAGTGAGGCCACTCCATAACGAGGTAGCCTGTGGACGCCATGGGGTATAGGATGAGCCAAAACCAAACGGATGGTGGGTATCCAATCTCCAACCCCACCAACCTGCATGATGTCTCAAGCACAGCTTGCAAGACGAAGCCAATATTCCTTGAGTTGGAGCAAGCAAGCCATCGAATCCTTTCTCTCTCTCTCTCTCTCTTCATTTATTCATCACGGTTTTTCTTCTAACCCTTGTTTCTAAGATTTGTATTATCATCCAAATAGCATACATATGTCTGTTCATCCATTATCTCATGAGAAATCCAAAAATGTAGGCAACAAAAGAAATGAGATAATCGAAATCGAACCGATCCAAAGGATTATTGGTTACAAATTGAACTAAAATTAATTTTAGACAGCGTGGTTATGATTTCTAGTTTTTAAAAACTAGAATCATTGGTTTTGATTTGAACTGATGATCTATTATTTAAAAAATATAAATAAACTTTTGATTGAATATTAGGTTGATTGTTTGAGCCCAATTGTCTGGCGGTTGACTGTTTGGGGGATGTAAGGATAGATGACTAATTTATCCCTCCCAATAATAACATAAACGATTATTTATATATATTTTTTATTTTTATAATTTTAAAAATCTAAAAATAAATTTATCCCTTCTAACAGCTAAATAATTAGTAAAAAATCATGATACTCTCTTAAGTTATTTTAAAAAAAATCATCAAAAATCTTATAAGTGTCCCCAAGCCTCAGTCTCCCTCACACATTTGATTAAACAGTCATAATGCTCTTAAGTTATATTAAGCTCTCTTACACTAAATTCCTTCCTAAGTAGAAACCATAACTTCACTCAGACATTCATGCTCAAGGAGAACTGCAAAAGTTTAGTCACGCCAACTTAAGAAAGCTATCATATCATCATCAAACTGAAAGAATTCGATACGGTGATCAAAGTAATTAAATTGGACATCTTCAAACTTCATTTCAAGAAGATTCGAAATACCAATAAAAAAATCATGAAGAGCGAGATTTATTGATGTCGAACATTTTTCTTTTAATATTGGTGAAAAACTTGATCTTGTTGTTTATTATCAAACTGCTTTGAATCCTACAGCTAGATGTGTTTTTGGTTTTACTTCTACATGTATCGTTTATAATGTTTATAAGAAAAGAGATTTAAAATTTTGTTTTGATATTTTTTAATTAGTTTTGATAATGCATCTATATTATTTCTATTATTGAATTACAAGAAATGTATCAATCAGTTTTGGTGGTTTTTTTCTTTTCATATTAGATGTTCTTGTTATGTTTTGAATTTATATATATATGAATGTCTTAGATCTCTTAAAATTTGTTTTTCTACTTTCAAGCAATTATTTTAAATGGTAATGAAAGAGTGGGCTAGATTTTATAGATTAAATGACAAAAGATTCAAAAATTCCCTAGGGACGTTGCTACCCGATCAAATTCAATTATGAATTACTAATGAAAATGTTGAATATAAAAAAATATTATGTCCTTTATTACAACTAATGTAAAACAAGTAAGTTTATATCTACAACATTGAAATGCACAAAAGTTTTAAAAAATTTATAAGTTTTTAATGATGCTACTTATACATTATTCGGTGTTTATTATGCTACTGCACACCACATATGTTCTTAATTATATGCATTAATATTGTTGGAGCCTTAGAATAATATGAACATTATAATGATTTGCACATAACTATTATGATAATAAAAACTAGATGAGCACATTACTTTCTTAAGATTTCACCAATTTATTTTGTTGCTTTTGTTTTTATCCTCATTGTAGAATAGATGGATTGAGTAATAATTTAAGTACTTATTATGAAAATTTAGAATTAGATATTGATATTATTAAAAAAAAAAAGAGAAATAAAAGAATTAGTCATTAACTTATAGTGTAAACTGACAATAAACTACCTCTTAAACTTCTCCTTCTAGGCATCAAGTTAGCGAGAGTAATAGAATTAGTAAAAATTATTATTATTATTATTATAAAAATAAAAAAATGAAAGAGATTACCCTGCTCAAACTCTCAGCTTTAAATTTATCTAACTATTTTTTTTAGTTTGGTAACAGTATTACATGTACAGAATTTTTAATTTTTGAATGATGAGCATGATACATAATAACCATTTCAATTTTGAAAATGATTGCAAGATAAATATAGCTACTTTGGCATCACAGTAATCGTAGAGCACACTCACACTTTGAGTATAGGGGTATGCATCCTAAATGACTCCCAAGTCAATTAAGATATATTAATGATTAAATCAAAATGAAGAAACAAAAATAAAAGATCATCCACAAAAAATAATAAATAATTATTCGACTTACCAACCAAAGGAACAATCAAGACCTTCGGCATAGAAAACGATTAAAAAAAATTTAATTTTACTTTTTTTAATCATTAGACTCATTATACATCTATTTTTCAAAGCTTAGAAATAAAATTATGATTTTTTATTTTAAATTTTTATGAAAAATAAAAAAAAAACTAGATATGGAACAAATCCAATGCGATTGGATTTTGATTCCTAAATTTTAGGAACCTGAATCGCCAAATACCGGAAGCATCAGTTCCGCTAACCGTGTCATTCACCGACGCGTGGAGCCAATAACCGCTGTACACCACAACGTAGATACCCAGATAAGACGCCTTTGACCGCGACATTAGGCCGTCGTTGCTCATCCCAGTAGATGAGATGTATCTTGTAAAGGACGATGTTAACTTAGGGTAGTGGTGGATGACAGACAGTCTCCAGCAAAAGAGCGAGCGAACGCGAACCAATTCGAAAACCATGCACGGCACTTTTCCCCCGCTCAATTTCGATTCGACTTCCATTCTCTACGCAGTTTGGAACTTTAAAATAAGTTTAGCCGAGTACGTACTACCAGTGTAAAGTTGGAGAGTGTCTAACCCAAAGAGGAGAAGGGTGAGTCGGATGGTGTTGCCCTTCTTTGGGTTCCTCCTCCTTACTGGCGGTCCAAAAAGGTTTTCTTTCCATTCCGGAGCGGACAATCGGAATCGTCCAACCGGTGGACGTCGCCCAGCTCACTTTGTTTTCACAGTCTATTTACGAGGATAACTGACGACGAGGTACCATGGTTTTCTGGGACATGGTAAATATACTATAACCGGTAAAATGGTACATCCAGGCAGTGGGTAAAATATTAAATCAAGGCAGTGAAAGGAGAAGACTAATAATATATTAAAATCAATAAACCCAAAAAAAAGGAAAACGGAGGAGGAGGGGCAAAAGGACGGCTTCACCCAAGTCTGTCATGCTCCACTCACCGATGCGTCCCTTTCCTCCCCCTCCCCTCCGCTTACCTTCCCCATTATTTGGTTATCCTCCCTCCCTCTCCAAATGACCACCATGGCCCTCTCTTAATATCCATTCCCTTCTTTTTCGGATCAATCATGTGAACCACTAGTAGGTGTCCTCGTCAAGCTTGCAATCCGCATGCCATCGCTACTACCTCTCTTCAGGAATTTAGTTCCCTAGTCGTTTTCAGATCATAAATAATTACACCATCCATGCACGTTTGGTGGATGTCTACGTCTTGCAATAGTCGTCTGGGTCGAGAGTTGAAGATCTACCGTTGGTTGCCATTGATCACATTATTCATGTTGCTGCTCATGTGGTGAAGGCTTTGATCTTTTGGCATATGCATGCCCTGCGCTTGCTTGTCGCGTGTGAATTTCGAGTAGGACATGCAATGAATCGCTGTATTATCCAAGTACTATTTGCTTCCATGGATTCGTCATCGAGACCCAAGTCGTTCTTAGTTCATCCTAACAGATTAAGCATATCCGAAACCCACAGCGGTCGTCAACAAGTTACGTATGTATCGTCAAGCATAGGAGGAAGGATGGCAGAATCATTGACACAGGCAACTTACATCACCGTTAGACCTAAAGTCTAAGCCAAGATTCACCGTCGAGTCCCACTAGCAAACACATCCTCACCATTCGTCAGATGTAACCAACCGATCTCAACTGCAGTCCCTCCATATCATTCAGAAATCTACGGGCCTTATTTGGACCACGAAAACAAGTATCTTGAGACCATTAATTAGGTGTTGCTCTACTACCTGTGGTCATCTAATTCCACGATGAGGCTGGCATCGATCCTTCCAATTCAGTTCTTTGATTCATAGGGACAATCATGCAATCATGGGTCTCTCAAGTTATGCATCTTGGCAATTCGACGGGGATAGAATCTTTTGTCGCATATCAATTTTATTTTTTATTTTTCGTATTTCTGTCGACTGTGTAAAACCGGAATATACATCTGTCGTCGTAGCAAGAGGTTGCAGGTGAACACCTGAGCACTGCCATCATGTCCGAAGATATATATTTTTGGTTAGTTTGATACACAAGGCCAAAGTTGTCATTTCAAAGAAACCTTGAGGGACCGGAGAAAAAGGAAGGGAGTTTTATAATCTACAAGAGATTTTTACTTGTAGTTCTGGGAAGATACAAGAGAGCGAACAGTAAGACTGTCAGCGTGCGTGAGAGAGAGAGAGAGAGAGGAGCACAAAGCGTTCTCACATGAATAAGATCAAATTGCTCTGCCCGTCTTGTCCCAGAGGTGGCCTCAGAGATCTGCAGCTGCTACAGTAATAACAGAGGGAGACAGCGGGAGTGAGATTAAGGGAGGAGAAAGGAGATCGAGACTAACTGTTTCAGATCTTGGCTTCTCTGCTTCCTTTGATCGGATCATTTGCCATCTGGTTTGGTTCGGTTTCTTATAAGCTTGATGGAGTCAACAAGAGTGAGGAGGAGACATGGTTTCATGATGAAGGAGGCTATAATCTTGTGCTGCGGTTTCATCTTCCTCTTCTCTCTTTTTGATGTGCTTTCGAGCTCTTCCTATCGCCGGAGCGTTCGTCTAGGTGAGCCGGATTCGATGTTCCTTCTTTCTTATATATTTTTTTCTTTATCTTTTTCTTGGACAGTTAGACAACATGAAGCATTTCTAATCTTTGCCTTCTTGTGTTTCTCTATTATTTTCTCCGTTTTTCTTCATCTTGGGCATACCGGCTTGTAATTTCATTGGTTGTTGTGTATATCCTCAGCTAATTGATTCTGAGACAGAATGCATCTCCTTTACTTCGTTTTAAGCTTTTAATGTCAAAGAGTCTCCTTCCCTTCATCTAAACCTGCCAATATTACTTTTTTCGTCCGTTGAAGACACCAAGATCACGAGCTATTATAGCTACGACTTAGATGTTGAGATCCATTCTTCTTGATGTCCTCCGAGTCTTTCCTCTTTTCTCCTGTCTGTTTCATAACCGATTGTTCCATAACCTTATCTTAGCTTTTTGAGCAGCAGCTTTGGCATTGTGTGGTTAATTTTTTGAGCGTCCGTGCATAGTTACATCTCTGTTGTCATTGTCACAGGTGTTAGAAGCTTAATGGCGACTGACCCCCACTCTCAGGTGCTCTTCCTCTTCCTAATACTTTCTTGTTCTTTCTCCGATCACTACCTAATCGCCATTTAAGTAAGACGTGGGCCTGGACGGGAGCAAGTCACGCAGTCAAATTACGCCATTGTTCTTCTAAATACTTGTTGAACGAATGGCGCATGTTAGCCGGGTCAGCAAAGAAGTGGTGGCAAAGAAGACGCGGGCGGCGGGGCGGGGGTGGTGTGGGGTGTGTGTGCGCAGTGTGGGTGTGCGGGGAGGACGCCTGAGGACACCGTCTTCCGCGCACCGTGTAAGTGGGGCCTCCCTGGTCCTCGGCTAACTTGCGCCGCCAGCTCACCCACGGGAGTCACTGATTGCGCTTCTGCAGGCCCCCGGGGCCTGGCAAAGCACGCCCGCAGCTTTACTTTGCCTGGGTTATTCGTGCTAACTTGAGAGTCGGCTGGCTGCAGGTGGCGGTGGCCGCGAGGCGGAGGAAGCTTGTCGGCGGACCGGGGTCGTACCCGCCACGGTGTACGGGCAAGTGCGGCGACTGCACCCCGTGCTACCCGGTGCACGTGGCTGTGCCGCCCGGCACTCCGGTGACCACCGAGTACTACCCAGAGGCGTGGCGGTGCAAATGCGGCAACAAACTCTACATGCCCTGACACCATCGTCTCCGTGGAGTCCTGATCAACCCAAGGACCTCCGTGGGACCTTATCATCTCCCTCCCATTGTTTTCGTCGCTGTTGTATACTGGGGAGGGAGTACGCAAGACTGATACTCCTCGGCGGACTGGAGTAGTAGCTATCATGGAGCGTGGACGAGTCTTATCCTCTCGTGCGAAGCTAAACACGAGGAAAAGATGACGGAGACATGCATTTTGAAGTAAAGGGCAATTGATATATATATATATATATATATATATAGTCGACAGAGAAAACATGAGTGTCTGGTGGGGTTTTGATTGACGGAAATTCTAATAACCACTGCAATCGACACCGATTCACCTCTGCAACTCGGAACTATTGCATTTAGTGATATGATATCCGGCGACGACTTGTTGACTTACCAAGCGAAGCTTCACCATTGGCTCACTACTGTCCGAAAAGTAGAACAGCTAAAAAGTGAAGAGATGTTTGTCTTTGTCATGCTTCGATCGGCTAAATATTAAACCAGTAGACATCTTGTCTGGTTAGCAATGGGTCGTGCCCTTTGAGTTGGGTCACCATCAATGAGTGTCGTCGGGAGTTCAATTTCCTTCAACAAGTGCATGTATACAAACCTGAAAATGTGCTGAACTATGACAAACCAAGCCTACAAGATCTGGATCAAAGTTCCCCGCGGCGGAACCTGATAGATATACTACTCGTTTTCGGAGGGTACTAGCTATCTGAACGCCCGAAGTGGGCTAGCCATCTCTGAGACGTCCAGTCAACCAACTTAACGCTGCGTAGGGTCAACGACCATCTCCAACCAACCGATATCAACTTGTTTCACTGAGTACCCTTCCAAACCATGCATGCAGCCTGAGATCTGTGGGCAGATTTAATTGACAGCCAGTGTTGTACCTAAGACCTTAAACACCCAACAATCATTGAGTATGCTGCCAGCAACACATGACCAATGGGAAGCACGTAGATTACATATTTTTTTAAAAAAAATTACTTGAGCATTAAAAACAGAAAAGAAGCACCATAAACAAAAAAAAATGATACAAATGAGAGGGTCACTCTCCTCTCCAAAATAATACAATTTTAATTATTTTATCATATTGGGTTAATCAGTTCACTGTTTCATTTCCACTTCATGATTATATAGGAATTAAAAAAGATCAATTTATGTGGAATATCTTTAATTATATTTCTAAAAGCCCATAGAGGAGAAAAAGTCTGAATCAAATTCCACGTAAATAATTTTGCATCCATCTTGCAAATGTAGGGGTGAGTGGTGAGCAAAAATAAAAGGTATAGTGAGAGATGATAAAATTAGATAGCTTGAGAAAGACAAGTGGTAGTAATAAGGATAGTAACTTATCTTTCTAGCCGAGTACTTTTTTCTTAGGTGGAAGGGCCAGAAATGAAATATGTCAAGAGTTAGTTCTAAATAAGATACAATCAAAGGATTAGATTAATCATATGTCTCAAGTTAATACATCAATTAGGTTTTAAGGATAGAGAATATTCCTCTCATAAATAACTCTTAATATAATTGAAAAAGATCTAATGCTCTTAGCTTGGATGGGGAAACAACCTGGTTAAACAAATGGTGTGATAGAAGAGGTAATGCCTCTCACCCTTGAAGAGTTTCTTCTCACTTGAGTACTCTTTCCTTACTTAGGCATCTCACTTAAGGTTCTTGGCAACTATAAGCTCTTAACCCTTTATTCCATTCATTCATTTCAAAATGTGAGGTTTATAATGCTTTTATAAGAATGAATATCTCTAGTGCCGCATCCCTTCTAGAAAAGTGATAGGTAGAGATTTACAGGATGGGGATACGTATTTACAATTACATGAATACCATATATATCATTCTAAAGGAGTGTTGAGTAGAGATCCATAGGATAAGGACAAGTATCTACTCTTGTATGAATGTCACATATCTCCTTATATAGAAGAGAGAGGGTTAGAAATTCATAGAATGAAGATATATAATCACTCTAAGATTCTATACCATACACACTTTAAGATATGTGCATGACATCCCCTTAGATGACTATCTCATGCATAAATTCTACTATAATCTAATAATAAAACAAAATATGTGTAGGAAGGGCCCTCTATGGGCTTTAAGGCTCATATGATTCACATAAAATTTGGAAGCTCTCCACATTCTTTTGGACCATTGCAATCGTGTGATGGTGCTTTGATCCTCATCAACTCTCCCTAGGTGGGACAAATTCATTTCTAAGGAATGAAAAATGAGATACTATTTTAGGAGGTTCGAGTTTGTCAATTTTATATCTTTTTCTAAAATCCATGTGTCCTTAAGGTTGGATTGTCCATGTCATCATACCAAATATCTTCGCTCTCAATCGATGGGAGAGATCATGAGCTAGTTGTCTAGGATGTTCTACTCTTACTCCTGAATCGTCAAGTGTGAGTGGAATTCTAAAATTGGGGATACTAGTATAAAAGAAAAAGAATGATATATTATTGCGTGTCAAATAATATCTCTAACGTAGGCTCTATCAGTTTATGATAGAGTAATAAATTTTCCACATTGAAGACATTGTTGATACCCATGTCTTCTAGTGGGACATAGGCATTATTACCAATCATATGTAGTATCTTATAAGAACTTATTATCCTAGCATATTATTTTTTTATGATCATAGTGGGATATCTCTTAGGTTAGATCCTTACCATCACTTGCTCTCCTTCATAAAAAGACTGATACCTACAATACATATTTGTTACTGGCTTATATAATTCATTGCTCAAAGTAATCTTTCGTATAATCTTATCATGCAACTCATGAATGTGTTTTGTAAAAGAGTCAACATTATTTGAGAAACGAAAGTGGGTGGGAAGAGGGGCAAGATCGATAGGTTTTCTAAGTTGATAGCTAGGGATAACCTAGAGTGGACTAATACTAGTTGAGTGATAGATAATGCTATTAAATGTAAACTCAGCTATAGGTAGCATCCTATCCTAGTTAGCCATGTGATAACCTATAAAAAAATTGAAGTCATCCAATGACTTATTGACCACTTCAATCTAACCGTCAGCCTAAGGATGGTATGTTGATGAGAACCTAAGTTTAGTTCCTAATAATTTTCTTAGGGTCTTCTAAAAATAGTTAACAAAACAAACATCTCCTAGAGTCTTGGAGTTATACTTGGCAATAGTGCAAGAGAGGCTCAAAACAAAGTCCATACTTGTATCTTTCTAAGGTAAGTACGGGACTAATTGTGTGGTGTATAGGCCTATGTTGTGTTTTTTGGTTTTGTTTACCTGATAGATGCAATAATGCTTAACAATCTTAGCTATATTCTTTCTAGATTAGGTCAAAAAAATCGATCTTCTACAAGTGCAATTGTGTGATCTCTATCATGATGTCCAACTATACCTCCAGCATACAAATCTCATATTAGGAAGTCCCTAGCTAAGGTCTTAAGAATACACAATCTACTTCAATAAAATACATACCCATCATGTAGCATATAATCTGGGTCACTCATAAAGGAAGGAGAGGGAGGGGGGTGTGAATTAGTGTAATAGCATTTTTAATCATTTTAAAGCTTATCAATAAATTAACATATTTTAGAAAATTAATTGATTAAGTTAAAGTTATGAGTAAAGAGAACAAAACTTGGTCGCAAGTAAAGAGAGAAACCAATTTATAGTGATTCAGTCTTCCTAACATATGTTCACTCCTAATTCTTTTTTCCTCGAGGCCTTCGATTTTCACTATCGACCTTCTCTCTAATAGATGATGATCAACTACCATTGTTACTACTAATTATAGGTGCCCTACAAGTCAATCACGTGAATGATGACATATGTGATATATTGCATAATTTTTTTTAGTTATTATTATTATGATATTTTCATATTTTATATTGGATGATGAATATATAATGTGATGTTCTTAGATCTGTGCAATGAGAATTGGATCATGATGAGATTATGATAATGAGACCAATTCGTCTTTAAACACATATCCTAAATATTCCTGATCATAGGTTACTCGAGAGGGATATCGAGATAACCAAACATATCGGTATGTTATATACTCATCTATATAATGGAGGTAGCTGGTCTTATGGCTACATGTGTGGGACACTAGAGATATAATGTAGGTACTCATTGGAGAATGAGTTCACTAAATGATCCACTTATAGAATGTTGGATGGTTAATGATACCTTATCGTTTGACAAGAATTCCATAGTTCTAATTGTGTATATAGTCCTTAGACTTGAAACACCAAGGATACATTGTTTGAGTGCTTCATTCTTTGATACCAGACTTATAGGTTTGAAAGATTTAAATTTAGTACAAATGATTATTGGGAATGCTAGTCATAGGTGCCCTATAAGCCAATCACATGAGTGATGGTACATGTGACATGACACACGCTCATTTTTGCTTATTATTTATTTGATATTTTTTTCACTTTATATATATATATATATATATATATATATATATATATATATATATATATATATATATTTGTGGATCTATGTAATGAGAATCTTATCGTGATGAGATCACGATAATGAGACCGATTCGCCTTTAAACACAATTTCTAAATAATCTCGATCATAGGTTACTTAAGAGGGACATCGAGATAACTAGACATACTGATGTACTATATACCAGTCCATATGATGGTGGTGACTGGTTTCATAGTTGCTAGTGTGGGAACACTAGGGGTACAATGTATCATTCACTCTCGGTAAAGGATCATTTACTCTCAGTGTCATAAGAGGAATATCTCATGTATTCTTACTCAGATAAATCCATGGGTAGAATTTTTCAGATTGAGAGAGAAAGCGTTCTCCGGGAAAATATGATTAGACAAGACTCGAGTAGAAATCGTATAGGTATGACAATACCATATCCAGAATATGATCTTTGGGATATTAGATGGATGAGAAACTATAGATATATGGTAACTAAGGGCAGATAGATCCATTGGATTGGATTCTCCTGTATCATCTAGGGACTGTGGCATAGTGGCCTAGTACGTTTGTAATCGATGAGTCTAGTGAATTATTATAGAGATAATAATTCACTGAGCTAAAAAGAGTTCTGATAGGTATGACTCAAGGTCAGCTCGATATTGAGCTTAGAGGGTCACACATATATCTTAGGTGTTACGACAAGTAGAGGTTCAGATATGAGATATCCATTGTAGCCCATATCTTATTGGATATCCAATAAACTCCTGCATTATTAGATCCTATAGATGAGGTCCAATAAGAGCCAATAAGATATTATTGGATAGATATCCACTAATCTAATAGGCTTGGATAGTTAGATGGAGATCCAGTACCCAATAGGGCAGGATCCATTAGGGTTAAGTTGATATGGGGCCTCTATAAATATGAGGGAACTAAATGGTCAAAGGCTAGGCCTTTTTTGCTATCACCTCTTATTTCACTCTCCCCTTCTCCTCCTTAGCTAATAGCCCCTATTTGGGGCATGTGGAGATTTGGGTAGTAATTTAAGGAGAGTCTTCGCAACCCCTATCATATGGATGACCGCTAAAGAGGAGAACATTTGACCTCCTTTATCCTCTCCAAAAAATTTATAGGATTTTAGGAATATACGATCTCCCTAGATAGAACACATTTGTCTTATACATGGGGTTTTTGATTTTACGGTTCTTGCGCACCAATCTTCGTACGACGATAAAACCTTTTTGTGGAAATATGAGATTTTGTTTTGTTATTCTGCTACTCATGTGATATCACTCCTAGATTTCCTTACAGAGAATGATAGCTAAACTTACGAAGGTAATTGGGTGTTAATAGAGGAATTCTACTCTCGATATCATAAGAAAAATATCTCATGTATTCTTACTCGGATAAATCTATAGCCAAAGTCAATCGGATTGTGATGAATCTGATAAGCATGAGATTCAGATTAAGAGAGAAGAAGTTTCACAGGAGAATCCGATTAGAGTGAGACTTGGATGAATTTCATATGGGCCTAACAGTGTTATATCTGGTATACAGTCTTTGGGATATTAGATGGATGAGGGACTATAGATACATGATAATTAAGGGTAGATAGGTCTAATGGATCAAATCTCCTTGTATCATTTGGGAGAGACCCAATAAAGCTTAATAGATCCTTGGGAGAGACCCAATAGAGCTTAGAATGGTTATTAGATGGGGATCAATATCTATTAAACTAAGGGTAATTGGATGAAAATCCAATACCTAATAAGAAGGATCTATTATGGTTAGTTAAATGAGGCTCTTTATAAAAAGGAGTTAGGACTAAAATAATCATAGGCTAAACTTTTATTGTTGCCACCCTCATCATCTCCTCCATCTTTCTTCTTCTAATCGATCGCCCCCTCTCTAGTATGAGAAAATAACAAGAGGGATTGATCCCTCTTTGTGTGCCGTTGTGTGGTGGTGCACAATTGCGAGGAAAGAACGTGCTATGTGAGAAGGTGCATCATCGTTATGTCCATCGTATATATCACCACTAGAGAAGAGTTTGTGAGAGCCCCTTCATCCACAGACTAGGATTTGTGATCTTACGGGATATACGAGTTTCCCTATGTGAGAACGTCTCACACTTTTATGTAGTTTTTCATTTTATAAGTTTTACGCTCTCGATCTTCGCACAATGATTCAATAAGAAAATTTTAGGAAACTAATTTTTATTTTTATTTTCTGTGGCACATATGTGATGCTTCCTAAGGTTTTGTGATCTTACGGGATATACGACTTTCCCTATGTGAGAACGTCTCACACCTTTATGTAGTTTTTCATTTTATAAGTTTTACACTCTCGATCTTCGCACAATGATTCAATAAGAAAATTTTGGGAAACCAATTTTTATTTTTATTTTCCGTGACACATATATGATGCTTCCCAAGGTTTCTCAATAGTGGTATCAGAGCCAGGTTGCTTATGTGATGATCGGTTATTAATTGCATGTTGTGTTGAATTGGTTTCTTGTAAATAAGTTGTGTTTTTATTGATTTGAGATTAGAACAGCATAGTTTTTGGCATATGAACTGTTTTGTCACCCAAAAATTTCTAAACATCAGTCTTGATAGCGAAGGAGGGCAGCAAAGGTTGTTGCCTTGCATCTTTGGCCATGGGCTGCTTGTAGCCTTGGCCGAGAGCAACATTAGCTGCTCTTGGCCTGGCTAAGTTTGCCATGGCTGAGGGCCACTTGGTTAGAGGTAGCTTTGGCGGCTAGGGACTCTTGGCCACAGGGCTAACCTTAGCGGCTAGGGTTTCGTAGCCGCCCCAAGGGGCTAGGAAACTAGGGTTTCTTGGTCACTAGGGGCACCTTGCCCCATGGATCTGTAGAGGTTTTCCAGGTTAGATTAAGGGTTAATCCAAATCTGATTGATTAAGAGTTAATCCAAAATTAATTGAAGAGTTCAATTGATTAGTACCTAGTTAGTCCGATATGTATATATACATGTGATGTATGTTGTGGGCAGATGATCAAGGACCATGTGTGATGTGTGTATATGATTATTATTGAGGCCTGTGGCCTTCCTCTCTCTCTCTCTCATTAAATCTGGCATGTATTTTTATCTCCCTCAAAGTTGTATCTTCTCTTGATAAGATCAAGGTTTATATATATATATATATATATATATATATGATGTATACATGTTTAGGCCTGTGTGCTTGTAATTAAGTTATAATTACACAAGAAAGTATAGCGGGGGCATGGAGGTGATGAGGATGAGACAAATAATCATTGAGCATGGAGATGCATCGTGGTACCCGTGAGATTGATGAGGATGAGACGAATGATCACCGAGCATGGAGATGCACCAAGACACATAAAGATTTTGTATATGATCATGCCTTTTGTCTCAGGCCTGATCATACTAAGTTCTGGTCCATGATCATCTGGTATAGATATTTATGTGATATATGTTTATTTCTACACTTACTAGGTGTATGTATATATATATATATATATATATATATATATGTGTGTGTGTGTGTGTATGTGATGTAAATATATATTAAATATATATGTGTGACGCATCATATTTAACTATAAGACTAAGTAAAATCGAAAAACCCCTCTAATAATAATATTAAGGCAATAAACGTGAGGCAATTAGATTGACCTACGTGACCTTCAATCATTCTAGGCAGAAATCATTTTTTGATATGGACTGATTTGGTCACGTCTCTCGAGACTTATATATATTGGGATTTGAGATCTTGCCTATGATATAGAGATGTCATCGGTGACTTGAGAATGTATTATCAAATAATTAAATCAGACTCATCTTGTAATGATGGTGCTAATTTAATTGAACATCATGGTTGGTCGAGTCTAAGGCCATAATAATTTGGAGGTTGAATAGGATGAGAATTACATGAGTTATGATTGGTAAGAGTTGCCTACCTTTTGGGCTTAGTGTAATCGGTCGAGTGCCTTGAGGTCATACTAAGACACTAATTAGATCTGATCCCCACTAGAAATCCACCGGAGATTTTTGATTCACATGCCAAAGGTTATCATGTGTTTCATGAGAAAATAGTGAGAGTAGATTAAGATAAAAGTCGATGTCTTAATTATTTTATACAAAATCCAAAATCGGGATGTTATTTATTTTTCTGCTATATATTTATTTTTTAGAAATATATCATAAATTCCTTACATGATATACTAGATATCAACTGTCTCACTAGTCTAAACTATACAAATTAGCTCCGCAACTTGAGAATTATTTTCATGATAGAGAAAATCACATATGTCCTTGACATAGTTGTACCTGTACCTATGGAAGGGGCAAGTGAGAATGAGATTGTTCGCTACATGAAGTATATAGATGATTTCACTCTTGCCCAATGTTATATATTGAGCTCTATGACTTCCAAGTTACAAAGGTAGCATAAAATGATGGATACCAATTACATCCAAAGCAGTAGCATCTATACCATATTGTAATATCCCTCACTTCTAAAATTTATAAATAAGGTCCTTATAAATAAATTTCAGAAGTAAGAGATATTACACATATGAGATATGGAAAGAGAAGAAGTCTAATCATAAGGTTGTTAAGATTTGGTGCTACCTTGCCCATGTTAGAAGACACAACTCCAACAAATTGAAATCAAGGACGGAACGATGTAAATTCATGGGATATCCCAAGGAGACTTATATGTATTACTTTTATCATTTCGATGATCAAAAGATCTTTGTTGCCAAGAGGAAAGTATTCTTTGAGAAGGAACAATTCTTAGTGGAAACAATATGAGCATGATTGAGTTGAGTGAGATTAAAGAACCTAGCTCAAGCATAATTCTATAGAATAAGTCTATTCATGTACTTAACATATAAGTTTTGACTTTGCATAGGTCCGGTAGAGTATCCAACCCTCCTGAGAGATATATGAGATATATCAATGGTGATGACAATAAGGATATCAATTCTTAAGCTTATAAAGAGGCTATTACGAGCATAGATTCTAGGAAGTGGCAAAAAGCCATGAATTTTGAGATAGATTCTATGTATTCCAACAAAGTTTAGAACCTAGTTGATGTACTTGAGGGTATTATACCTATTTATTGTAAGTGGATCTTTAAGAAAAAGATTGGAGTAGATGAAAAGGTAAAGACCTATAAAGCAAATCTAGTAGCTAAAGAGTGTCGTCAAAGATAAGGTGTTGACTATGATGAAACTTTCTTACCTATGGCCATATTGAAATCCATCTGAATTCTATTGGTCATTATAACACACTATAATTATGAGATTTGATAGATGAACATGAAAGTCATGTTACTTAATGGCAACCTCGAGGAGGAGATGTATATGACATAGCCTAAAAGATTCGTATCCAAAAAAAGTCTAGATAAGGTGTACAAATTGCTTAAGTCCATTTATAGACTAAATCAAACTTCTCAAAGTTAGAACATAAGATTTGATGAGATGATTAGATCTTATGATTTCGTTAAGAACGAAGATGAGCAATGTGTATACAGGAAGGTAAGTGGGAGTACTATCATCTTCTTAGTGCTATATATGGATGACATCCTAATCATTAGGAATAATGAAGGAATTCTTTTCATGATTAAGGCTTGGTTTTCTAGACACTTTCTCATGAAGAACATAGGGGAAGCATTCTATATTTTGGGGATTCAGATCTATATAAATAAATTTAAGAGGATGTTTGGTTTATCCTAGTTTAGATATATAGACACCATTGTTAAAAAGTTTAGCATAAAAAATTCTAAGAGATATCTCTATTGAATTCCAGATTTTGATGATGAAATCAATTGATGAGTTTGTGAACTAATAAATGTTTGAGAAAAGTGACACAGGATAAATTTTGATTATGGAAAGACAAATCGATTAAAATAAGAGAATTAGACGTTATGCCGGAAAGATTGGGCATTGCATCAAGATCAGATGTTGCGAGAGGTCAATATGCCAATAGATCGGGTAATACACTAAAGGAAAAGATGACACATCGAAAGTTCAGACGAAGTGTTGGATGAACTCATGACGTGTTGGACAACGTAGACTTTATGATTTGTAGTTGTTGTGTCTTGATCGAAGTAGTCTAAAGTTTAATTCAGTTGGTTTTGAGTGTAACCATGCTAACTTAATTAGGAGCTTATTAGGCTTATTGGAAGGCCAATTCAATGACTTGAGGTTGGGCCAGGTGGTGGCACCGCTAGGCCAGGCGATGGAATCGCCTGAGAGCTAGAAAGTATGAAATGTACTTCTTCAGGAAACTTAATAGTGGCAGCACTAGGGTTTGAATTTTTGGCTCCATTTTTTAAGCCATTTAGGGCCTATAAATACCCCTCTCATGCTTACTTGCAAGTGTATGAAAAGCTTATGATTTTAAAGTGTTGTAAACTCTTGAAAAGTATTGAATCTCTTCCTCCTTGAGTTTAGAAGGTATTCTAAGGGAGGTGAGAGGTTTTTTGTAAAAAAAAGAATATAAATGTTCTCTCCTCATTAGGTGACATATTAACGAAAAAACTAACTAAAATTTAGTATTATAGTATTTAAGGAATTTAATATTATATCCTCAATATGGTTGACAAAGCTATAAGCTTAGGAACATTGAGCATAAAGGTAGTTGAGTTTTTTCTCCTATAATTTATTCTAAATTTTATTTCTTCCTAGTCACTTATTTAAAATTCACTATAATAAAATTAAGAATAAGTAAAATTTTAATGAACTAACTAGTATATATATTTAGAAAGAATTAAGATTATAATAGGAAAGACTCATAATATTTTGGGTACTACTTAAGAAGTGGGTAACAATAAAAGAAAGTTAAAGCATAAATCACCTTAGTTTATAAATATTATATAAATTTATAAAAAAAATCTTCATAGTAAAATGCTATTTCTATAGCAAGAAATGTCATATGAAGAAGAACTATAAGGTTTGGTTTGAAAGGAAAATGTTTAAGTCTGATTTTTATATATTTCATATCAAACATTACATAAATCATTTTCTAATACTTGGTAGATTGATTTTAATACTTTAACATATATAACTAATAATAAACATTCATTATAATATGTAAAACTAAAAGAAAATAAAATATTTATCATTATAAATAATCTTCTTAAAGCTAAAGTGATAGTAGTTGGTACTTATCGCCTAGTTTAGAGATAATTCATTTGATGAATCTTAAAGATGTATGTTATATTTCTACAATTCTAAAAATTTGAGTTTCTTACCAAGAATTGTCAGGATATTATTTTTGTATGTTAGGATCATAATGGCATTAAGAGGAGGGGGGGGGGGGGGGGCGAGTGTGAACTAGTGCTATAGCAAATTTTAACTAATTTTAAAGTTCGACCGATAAATCCATATTAAAAATGTGAGTAAAGATTGCGAGTAAAGTGAATGAGTAAACAACAACAAACCAAAAGCAAAAGAATGAATGTGAACCAATTTATACTAGTTTAGTCTTTTCAATCTATGTTTACTCTCAATTCTTATTCTCTCGAGGCTACCGGCTTTTACTACTGATCTTTTTTTTAAACGGACGAATATCAACTATCTTTGTTATAGCCTTTTCCTTTTTAACATGCTTAGAAGAGAACCTCTACACTTACTCTTTTACGAGATCTCTCATCTCCTACAACCTAGAATCACCTCTAAATTCAAAGAGGAAAAGACTCAACTAATGCTTATAGAGAGTTACAACCCTTCACCAACTTAGAATTTGATATTTCATCAACCAAGCCTCGATGGGGTGCTTATAGGCCTCAAGAGGCTTAAAAAATGGAACCCAAAAATTTAAATCCTTGAAATTTTGGGGTACAAGCGATACTACGCTAAAATATGGCGATACTATCGCTACAACTTTTGATGCTATAATTTCATGCTTTTGAGCGATATTACCATTGTAATTTTTGAATTTTGGGCAGTACTATCATCGCCCTAAGCAGTACTACTACAACATATGTAGTACTATCGTCAACATAGGTGATACCACTGCTGACAACGTTGATAAGCATTATGTGTGCTTGTCAACTGACTCAGATAGTACCATCACCTAGGTCTAAATTAGGCCATTGGTTTATCTTTTAATGGGCCCAATTCGGCTTAGGTTTAAGCCCATTGACTTTCTTAATAAGTTGGCATAGTTTTGGCCCAATACCAAATTAATTTGACCTTTAAATACCTCAATCAAAACTTTAATAATTCAACCATATATCCGGCACAATCATGAAGCTTTCAGCACATTATATGCCATTTCAGCATGTCGTCCGATCTTTCAATACTTCATCCGAATGTTTGGTATATCGGTCGATCTATGAGCATGTTGACTTTTCCATAACATCCGATCTTTTGGTGTAATACTCAATCCTTCCAATATGATACTCAAACTTATCATACAAAGTCCAATCTTTGGTATGTCAATCAATCCTCCAACTCGACGTCCAATTTTTGATATAATACTTTTTTTAGCAAAACGTCATGTTCTCTTACTTTGACAATTTACCTTTTGATAGTTCAAGTCCGTGATTGAAGTATTTCTTATGTTACTTATCTCATAAGCATATTAGTCAATAAACTTATTAATTGATTTTATCATCAAAATTCGAGATTTAACACTCTATTGGTGGTTGTAAACTCAATATGATTCAATAAAAGTTAATCTTTGAATTCTATATAATGGTTTATATAGAATTAATGTGAATCTTGAGTTTACAATGATCCTATAATCAAATATTGGAATAAAATATAGTTTCATAAATTCTTTAAAATTAAATATACGTATATCTATAGGTCACTTCATGTTTTTGCTTTAGTGAAGGAAAACATTTTATCACATTTATAGATAACTTATTTAGATATAACTATATATATCTAATTCATGTAAGGTCATAAGCTATTATCACCTTTAAGTATACATAAATGAAGTCGAAAGACAATTAGATAAGAAAAACCAAAATTATGAAAACTAATAGGGGTGATAAATTTTATAGTAATTATGATGAATTGAATCATAATTCTAGTTTTTTTGTTAGATTCATGAAAATGTAAAGTATTTGTGCTTAGTATGATTTATTATATATACTACAACGGAATAAGATTATTGAAAGGTGAAATCATACTTTTATAGATGTTGTTAGGAGTATGATAGATTATTATTCTATATCCGAATCAATATGAGAAGAAGCTCTAAGGATGATGATGTATATCTTGAATAAGGTTTCTAATAAGTCAATTTTATCAACTTCTTTTGAGTTGTAGACTAATAGAAAATCTAATTTAAAATATTTATATATTTAGGATTATTAACAGAGATAATGGTCTTAAATTCATATGAAAAGAAATTAGATTTGATGATTATTTCTAGATATTTTCTAATTTATCTAGAAAATTTTAAAATGATACATATGTTATTACCCTAATTATAGTACGAGGATAGTTGAATATAGTAATATAAGATTCTTCGAAAGTAGCAAATTAGTAGGAGTAAAATCTTAAAATTTAATCTTGACAATGAGGAGATATAGGTTGATATTCTTTTATCATTCAATAGATTGTTGTTACCTAAATCATTATATAATTTAAAAAATGAATAACAAAATAATATTAGTAAACTCTCACATGATATTGATATCGCTACTAATGATCTTAATAACCATAATTGATTGTTTTGATAACATCTCAATGGAAAAGGAGATTTATCATTTTTTATTATTATGTCGTATATTTATAAAAATCAGATTATGATATAGGAATAAAAAAGATACCTCATTGTTTTCATAAGTCATTAAAAGTAGCAATTCTGAAAAAAAATATGATGTAATAAAAAAAGAGTTGAAATCAATGATTAGAATGGTGTTTAAGAACTTGTCAAATTATCAAATAATTATAAAATAGTCTATTATATAAACATGACTCAAAGGATAATATTGAACGATATAATGGTCAAACTTATAATCAAAGTTTTACTTATAAAGAATACATGGATCATAATGAGATATCTTCTTTAGTTTTTTAAATATACTAATTAAGAATCATCATGATATCAGTGACTCATTATGATTTTGAATTCTATCAAAAGGATGATTATGGATATGATTGGATTTTAATTATGATTATCGATTAATAAAAATAAAGTCCAATTATAATAGGATTTCTTAGGAGATGACCTTTATATGATTGACTCTTCTAACTATTTATCTTAGACTTTTTACTCTCATATATATATAAATAGAAACTCGTAAGAATTAATTCGTAATAATTAGATACATGGATATACGAATGTGTGGATATATAATATGATTGAGAGATTATAAATCTTCTCTTATTTGACTTTAGTAATGTAAATCAATCAATGAGAGATTATATATCTTTTCACATTATCCTTTTGTTCCTAAATTTAATGATGTTATATTCATATATCAGATAATTTTTTAAAAAAAAATCAACGAAAGGTATGTATCATAAATTTAGAAATCTATATTAATTTGATTCAAATTTTAATATTAAATTTTTTTATAAATAATAATATATTATAATTTTTATACTTACATATTAATCTTTACGCATTTGCATACTTCATTAACAGATTCACAAGGCTTCACCTCTCATTTTGATGATTAGATGGGTGTTTGGTTTCTCTGCTGGGATGCAGGTTGCTGCAAAAGAAGTACACGTCATATGAATCCACGAGGGTGATTAGCTATACGTCTTGCGTAGACATCACATCCTATAGACACATCAGGACGGTCATTCAGAATGCGAAGAGCCTATGTATGGCGAAATAGATGGGGCAGTGAACCATCAGAACCGTCGTTCTGAAAATGAACGCTCAGATCACAATTGTATTGGAACGACTCACGGTAGTGTGTTCACACAGTCCCAAACCTTCTCTTTATCTACTGCCATTCTCGAATCCCAGGCAATACTAAGCCAAAGAAGCATGAGGACTTCTACCCTTCTGTTCCTCCTGTCTCCCCCACCACCACCGTCTCTCCCCTTCTTCGCAACCTCCACGCAGCGTCTCCTGTCCACAGTCCAGCTCCCACTTCTCGCCACCACCCGCTCCTCACCATGGCCCAACCCCAAGCATGCGGCAAGAACGAAAACGGCGAGAGGCCGAAGACCCCTTACAGCGACCTCGGCCGCCGACGACGACGACGTGGAGGCTGGCGCTGGCGACGACTACGACATGGAGGAGGACGAGGTAGAGGAGCTCGACAACAAGAAGGACTACGATGTCGAGTACGACCGCCTCCTAGGCTCCCCCATCTCCGCACCCGCCGCTGCCGCCGCCGCCGCCGCCGACTCATCGCCGGATGATATCGAGATGGTCACCAGCGAGAGTTTCGTGTCCACCCAGGGTTGGGGTTCCGACACCGTTGTCGACTACCGCATCAATGAAGAGGAATTCCACAAGATCCGCCTCCTTCACTGTGACTTCTTCATCCGGAAGCCTCCCGACCCCGATCACAACGTCTATGACTTTCGAGAGGTCTTCAGCCTTCCATCTTTCTCGTTTTAAAAATTCTATAGCGGCGTTCTGTTGTTACTCTCATGCAAATATCGTTGTGGCATTTCAACAAATAGATGTATGTTACTCCTCCCGACACGGATGTATACTCGATTCCAAAGGTCCTTGCGCCGATGCCTCAGAAGGTATCCAAAAGAAAATTCACAACTCTTTTTTCTTTCCTCCTTGATGTCATGTTCCTGGTGGAGAATTTTCTTGCTGCAATGTTTTGTCAGTATTCTCGTGTTTAGTTCATGCTTGAGTTTTAAAGTGGGTGCTTTCTGCTGTTGACAAAATAATGTTGAAGGGTTCATCCATTAGGGATGATTGCTTTGGTTCATCAAAATTGTACTTATTGTTAACTGCACTTTTCCATCTTTTCTTGCATTCGATAGTACATCCGTTGCTCCAAAACTAATTTTGGTTGCTACAACGTTATGGAGCCACCGATAGATGCACCTCGAGATCCATTATATAAAACTGAGCGGGAGATCCTGAAGGTACACACTGAGTCCCAATTGCTAGTGCATGCTATTTCATTTTGATCTTTGCTCTTTCAGGTGTTGTGTAATTGTGTTATTTGTTGATTGAGAGAATCTTTTAGCCATTAAACTAATATTCACAAACAGTCTGTTTTCTCCTTGTTAGTGCAATTTGTCCTAATGATGGTTTTGGTTTTGAATAATGCTCTTTTCAATGCTTCCTCAGTTCTTGTGCAGATGATGTTAGCTTCTTTGATCACTATGATTGCTCTGTCATTGTAGTAAATACAAAACAGTTCTTTTTTTCTCTATATTTCATTGGAAATCTAGTTATTTTCTTGTCTAACAATTGGTTCATGTGTCTCTATATCCCCTTAGAATATGTTCCTGATTCATGGTCAAGTTAATTATATATGCATGCATGTAAAGCCCATTTCTCATTTCTTTAGGTGATATAAATATATGCATATATGTCAATCTATATATTCCTGCAGTATTCTTTCTTGCTATGGATGCGTATTAGCAGTTTACTTTGTAGACCCTGTCTGTTGATTGTGCTGTTGGAAATCAGTTGATGTCAAACTAGGAGATATGATCTAATTAAATTAATGAATGGAAAGATAATTAAAGGGCTTATGGAATCAGCCTAGTAAATACCAGCTCAAGCTAATTTTTTTTATTACCATTAGATAGATTACCTGGTGCCACGACAAGTATACGATTCATATTTTCATTGTCTCTGTTTTTACTTTTGCCAGTTCTTTTTGCCATTCCAGTCTATATGGATTCTGATGGCTCTTAACTAACATAAGGGACCCTTTAGATCCAGTTTACTAAGTTCTTTTGTTTGATTTTGCTATGATTTATCATATCTTCTTCTCTCGACTTGTCATCCAAATTGTTTGACAGGGCATCAGAAGCATAAGGTACCCACTGCCTGCGTCTTTACTTTAAAGCTTTGTTAACTTGCAGGTGATTCTTTTTTCGTCATATGCCTGTCATAGTCCATCTACCATATATCCTATTTAATAGTCATCTTCTTTTCTTATTGCTCTAAATTTGTGATTGGGTACCGCTAAAATTTGTTTTCTCCTTTCTTATTTAGAAATTTTTAGATGAGTGATTCTTCAATCCCTTTCAGTTGGGGACTCTACAAACATGTAGATAAGTTCTTGTGAACTATTTTCTAGGTTTTTCTATATTTTGCTAGATTTGTCAGTTCTACTTATTATAAATTTCTAGTTTAAGTACATGGTAATTGCTTTCATACTGTGTCAACACATTTCATTCTGCTTTAATTGTCTTGGCATCATATGCTTGCTGCCAAGCTATATGCTGAGTTTGAATATAAGAATCTCTCTTTATGTGACTATTTTCAAGCATGCTTAGATGCATCCAGCTTGCTGTAGTTTAATCATCTTCCCTCTTTCATGTGATATTGTTTCTTTCTCTTGTAGGTTTTCTTAACGAAACATTATAGAAACAGACGCCTAGGTGATGCAGAATTTGTTCTCGACTTTGAAGAAATTTATGTCATTGACTCAAAAACCAAATCCATTACAAGAGCTAAAGTCTTGGTAAGTGATCTTTTTATTAGCTGTTTGTCAATTTTATATGTCATCGCACAATGTCTTTCAATTCTATCCTTCTGTGTTTAGCTACTGATGTTTCGTATATGTTTGTCTCTTATTAACAAAATTAGAGCTGACATACCACAAGAATAATGTTTCAAATATTAATACCAAACCGAGGTTGTTAAAAATGTACTTTTTAATTTCCTACCTAGCCACTGAACTTTTTCTCCTGTTTCCTACCTATCCAGTGACCTGTTTATTTTTTCCTGCTCCATCCACTTGTAACTGGTTCTATCGGCTGCACCCAACTTATCAAGCTATTGTGGTTATTATCAAGTAAAATGTGAGAGCTTTTTTTTTGGATGACAACTATTGTGTAATTGAATCCAGAAATCATATACACATCTTCATAGGAACAGGTTAATAAACATCAATAATGGTTATTTATATTTAAGCCTATATGACAATCTAAAGATTGAAATTTAATAGACCAGCATCCTCATTTACATAGACATTCAAAATGTGGGAAGCACAAAAGACGAATTGGAAAATTTTACTCAGAGATGCAGATTAGTATTAGTATTTAGGTGGCTATTACATTATCAAAAGTTGATGTAAGATTGATGTATTGATCTTTAAGTCACAGGTCATTTTGGCTAGATGCCTTAATGTGGCAGTGGTACTCTTTTTAGGATATTGTGTTATATGTCATCTCTGCATGTCTCTTTTCACAATATCAATGTTCCCTCAAAAGAATATTCGTCACTTCATGCTCATGGAACCTTGGCTTACAGAAACATTTAGTTACTTTGATGATGTGTATTTTTGGTGACAGGTTACTGTGACAGAAGGGAGAAATAGAGATAGGAGGAATGATCTTTTGATCATACGTGATGGTGGAAACCTATTCAAAATTATTGATAAGGTATTGTGATCTTTATGATTTCCTCTGCTAATCTTTTGTGATATTTGCCTAATGCCTGGAACTTATTTTAGAGTGAAAGGGATGATCCGACCACTGTCATAGAGAGAGAAGAGTGGGCAAAGACCAGACAAGAGATGGAGCATCACCTTCGGAAGCTTCGAGACTTCAGTGTTTCAAATTGGTTCTAAGGTTTAGGTCCTAATTCTTCTTTGTGAAGTTGAATGCATGGCTGCATATGCATATGGCTTAAGACCTGTACATCAATTCTGTTGTAGATTGCGTTATTCAGGTTTAGATTTCAAGTCGAATGTCCATAACAAGGTGGTATGGATGAATTATTTTACGTCCAATTTTGTCTTCAACTTAAGTCAGAAATGGGAGGCCCATTGGGCCTCCCATTTAAGCAATATATGATAATTAATTAGAAAAGTCTCAACTATATTTTTGTTGCACAAGATGTTGTTGGGTCCAGCTCATATATGGGCTATATGAGCTTGGATCGGATGATTCGAGCATTGAGTATATATTAAAAAAGAAAAAAAAAAAAAAGAGGCAGCGAGGGCATGTGTGTAGGGACAGTGGCGATGCAAAGAAAGAAAAAGAGAGAGAAAATAAGAGAAAAAGTTAAGATTTTAGGGATTTTGTTAGATGATCAAGTGATTAAATTTTATCAGTTTTAATTTAAATTTTATGTGAAGCATTCTTACAATAAATTTTACAATATTAATGATATCGATTTACAGTTTATCTTTTCTAAGGTTTTTTCTATTATACTTATTTTGTGATATTTAAAATTTTTTATATAAAATTTATTTGTGGTGATGATTATATGTTATGGTTGAACCAAAATATATATTCTTGATGTTATTATGATTCTTTGATTATTCTGGAGAACTTATTGTAAACATGTTATCATTATTGGTGATAGTGAAAGTTTGAAATAGACTATGGTCTCGTGATTTTTCCCGTATTAGGTTTTCCACATAAAAATTTCAATATCTCACTTTGTGATTGATTTATTATTTTACTGTTTATATTGTTCTGATTAATATTTACTTTTGATAATAAGTTGATATTTTGATGAGAAACTCATTTTGATACACAAAGAGGGAAAAGAATTATTTCACTATAATATTTTTTCTCAACAAGTGGTATCAGAGCATAAGATTGTTTAGTGCTAGTTTTTCTTATGTGATTGAAATGAAAGAGTTAGATAGTATGATTAAATTAAACTCATCAAGTTATTCCATTTAGAGGCGTATGATGAAAGATTTGTTCTGTTCCAAATATTTGTATAAGCACATCAAAGTTAAATAAAAATCTTCTACTATGAAAGATGAGGAATATAAGGTTCAACATAGAAAAGTTATTGCCCATGTAAAGGCTTGTCAATTTGAAGTATAAAGATGATGATAACATTATTGAGTACATAAGCCTATTTCAAAGTCTTACAAACAAGTTAGTTACTATGAAAATGAATATAGATGATGAGATGCATAGGATTAAGAGTTGGACTTGGATCAAGAGTCCTCTAATTATGAGTTTGTCCCCTCTATAACTATAAATGAAAGCCTCGAGAAGTAATAAAGATTAATTTTCTCTTTCATATTTTTCTTCTTCCAACATCTCTACTAATCCTTCCACAAAGTATAAATCCACTTAAGAGGAAGGATCAAGACCACTGAATTCTTCTCTTGAACGAATCATGTGGCATCAAAACAACAATCCTCACTTGTGGATTATTACCACTAGGCAAGGATAAAAAAGTTCAAATGAAGAACCTCGTGAGTTTGAGATTCAATATTGATACTAATGAAAAAATTCAATATTGATCACTAATGAAAAGAGATAACAAGATGATAGCAATAAAGTACTCTAGCAATATCATTAGATCATGCTACTTAAGTCACATTAATCACAAAATATGATGTACGTGATGGGTTGGATCCAATCTCAAGCTAATATATCAATGAAAGATAATAGAGATAGCACATCACAACCAAGAAAAATGAGCCATCTTCATCAAAATTGGTTTGCCAAAGATGTACAACAACGACCAAGGATGATGCTACAAAATTCATGGTGAAGAAAGGTTCTAACCTTTTTGAGTGAGGCTTAGTTTGACATCCTCTCCTATAATGACTCCAATAATGTAAAGATATTAGATATGCAACTCAGACACCTACTTGATTTTGGTATAGTAGCAAATACTAAATCATTCTTATGCAACTTAAATTGATAAGTCATGCTCTAGCATGATAAAATGCATAACTGCAAGCCTACGATGATGAAGAGATGACATAGGGGCAATTTAAAAGACTTATCCGATAAAAATTTTATCTATAAAAAAGATGACATAGCTCTTGCATAAGGATGAGACTATTGATGCAAAACTACACCATCAGATTTTGATAATAAGCAATGGCACTAAGAGTCTCCTTGATAGTAAATTGATGGTGATTAAGTTTATCGCTAGTTTGCATGCCCAAATCAATACTAAATTGAGCCTTTTCAAGGTTCACAATATCTCAAGCACCAACGAGACAATCATAATGATAAAAAAGAACATAACCCATATCAAGAGGACTATAAAAAAAGGATAAAGAGAGCTACTCGAAGGTTAAGAAAATTTCTAGGAATAGTCAGCATTGTTCTTCCTTAAGAGAAGTAACCTCTTCTATAATTATTATAAAATCACATGATATAAAACAAAAGTGCTAGAAGGTTCACTCAGAACCCATCTTTAAAAAAAAAATTAAAAAAAAAAGGAAGAAGAATGACCAAAGTCAATGGACAGTGACTACAACCGACAACAAAGATTCTTGTAACGCCCTACTTACAAAGATTAAATAATAATATAGCAAAAAAAGGGCAAGTTTGAACTGTTTCACTTTCCAAATAAAATGACATCACATGACCTCTCCTATATATGTTATAAATGTAAGCATAAAACTATAATTATGCTATTGTTTTATTAAAAAAATTAATGTCAAGATCCTATAATAATATATCAAGATCAAAATTATGTACTTTTCATTATTATTCAAAAAAAAATATTTGATATGAGAACACACTCTAGAATTCAATCAGCATGTAACAATAATATAGATTTATAAGATGAACTAGATTTTTCTTCTTATCTTTCGTAGGATTATTATAAGAGATAGAATATGGACCAAGAGAAGATGAAAGTAGATATACAAACTTTCTTCGATATCTTGGATATGCAATCTTTCTTCTATATGTTATGTGTTGAGTCCCTATGAGATCATATCTATCTATAGACAAAAATAGAGGATCTAGAATAAGTAATTAAGATAGTCCCTCGTCATCTTCTAAGTAATCCAATCATAATTGGACTTCCTTATTATTGATTGATAACTATAATCAGAATCCAATTAAATCTATAATATATCTTACCCAATTAACTAATACCACATAATTTAATAGTCTCTTGTTTAGTCTATTAATTGATAAGATATAAAAAAATTTTAAGATCAAAACAAAAAAATAAAATTTTATTTTAAAAATATTATTATTTAATTGGTGTATAAAAGTTTTGAAAAATATTTTATACATGGTCATGAATTTTATAAAATAAGTCAATAAGTCTAATAAATATAATAATATTATATTAAATTCGACTACAAATGTGAGTCATAGCGGTTATATGTCATTAATATTATACTCCCTTATATATACCACAATACTATTAGTCTTTTATGATATAATCCATAATGACTTCTCTAATTTATCTTATCAAGATAATCCTATTATCACGTTCAATTATAATATACATATACATAAATATAAACATGATAATAGAAATAAACAACTTTAAGTGTGATAGCATCCCACGTTAAATAGTAAGCAGAACAAGGCATCCAGATACGAATTGGGCAACACCCTTCTGTCGTTGTTCTACTTATGGATGCAAGGAAATTTGCATTGTATACAAGTAGATGAGAGTTGTGACAAAGATACTGATCTAATACAAAAATAGATCCGAATACTTTTACAATGATTTGAGTTATTTTTATTTCAAAATATGACTGACATAATACGGATTAAAACGATGAATAGATCTAATTACATAAATAGAGCTAATTTTTTTTTTATGATTTAAGATAATTAGATTTCATTAATTTCTAGCTCTAATACCAATTGTTAGAAAATATTTGTAATGCAAAAAATAATTATGTCAAGGATTAAAATTTAATATGTCTTACATAATACGTTTATGCTTATGTTAAATCGAAATATCTTAATATTACTATCCTCTCTACAAGGAATTAGCCTCTTTGCCTCTCCCTCTTACAGGAAAGAGGGTAAAGTATAGAAAGGCATCCGATGAATATCGAAGATTGGGATGCATGTAAATATCGATATTTAAATCTTTGATTAGAATTCAATTATTATTTTTAATATACCTTATTAATTAGGTTATGAGTCATATGGTTAACACCTATCCCAACTTGGTTGATAGCTATACTTTTTACTTCAAATAGCTACGACCTAAAGTGAGGATTTGATTATACTCCCCACAAATCTCTGATTAGATTTTTGTTATGGGATTTGGTAAATCGGTTCCTATAATTTTTTTATATTATTTTTTTATAAACAAAAAATTTGGTGTTCTTAGTTGGAGGATTAAACAAAATCTTGTCTGAATTTAACATTTTGTCCTTTTGCCGGTGAGAGAAAGTGGATGGAATTTGTATAGAGTGATGTCTATTTTTGAGGTTCTTTTTTGGAATCCTTTGCGTCTTTTGTTTCCTTTTACAAAGGAACCTTCTTTTTGGTCGATTTTTTGATGTTGGTTCCATTTGTTCATTGCATATCATTGAGGTCTAAGTAGATCAGTTCGTAGATTATTTACCTTTTCTAATTTTTAGGATTAAAATAGATTTGGTGTTGTCCGAATTGGGTCTTTTTAATTTTGCAGGTGACGGGGAATAATCGTAGATTCCAATGGTCTCTTTTGGATCCAATAAGAAATTTGATTTCTTATGGAAAAATTATTTCATATTTTTGTGTTAGAAATTAGAATTATATTTGGAAAGCAGAAATCTTTTGAATTTTCTACATCTTTTGCTATAAAAGTTTCAGTAGCACATACAAGCTTTTCAGCAACTTCAATCATTCATATTATACTGTAATATTTTCTCTAAAAGATGGTCATCTCCTAAGCGTGCATCATCAACGTGTAATGAATGACGCCGTGTATCATCTTTTCTTTCATGGCTTTTAACGTCCTGTTATCCTGCAATTGCTCAATCGTGCTCTTTTCCTTTTTATCTGTTTCCCTCAAATGGGGCTCCCTCTTTTACAATGCTTTCGTTTCCTTTTACTGAATCGCTCTATTTTTTTGGCGTTTCCAAAAAGTAGCGTGTCGTCGACAGCAATAGAAGTTCCGATGCTCCCAAAGGAAACAAGTGATTTTGACAAGAAAAAAAGAAATTAAACGGAGAAAATAAATAGATAGATACAATCCTAATGGGTGAGATAAGCTGTATTCTCTTATTTGTATCTATAGTTTCTTGGGCAAAATGATTCAGCAGTAGGGGACCGCGACTCTCGGCCCACGCCCATCTTGTTAGCTCTATTTCCTTGACCTGCTTAATAGCACAGTATAGTTCAATCAGACCAAATCGATTTGGTCATCCAATGTGGCTAAAAGCAATGAAAGCAATATCTACACGAAGCAATCCCACCCAACTCAACCCATTATTTATATCAGTTGGATCTGAATCGAGCTGTCTATGCTAAAGTTTGTGGGTGCCAAGTCTTCTCTTGTATCAAGCAAAAACCGAATATAGTGGCAAAAGACCATTTAATTTACAACGATGCTACCTAAATATGCACCATCACTTGGGAAATATGTCCCACATCAATTCCTCTTTGGTATGATACATACATGGCACACACAGGATGCAATAATAAAACCATCAAAGTCATGAGTTTTACAACACCGCTGATTTGTTTAATGCAACTTTAAAAAAAAAAAAAAAAACTGGAGTGTTACTTGTTAATCAAAAGAGCTGTTTACAAAAAGGATCAGACAGAGACTGATCACCCCTCCGGATGCTGTTGTTAGAGGAGTTGAAGCCCCTCTCGACCAGAAGAGAAGATGCAACTCCCTATCAACATTTCTAGGAATATGAACAGCCTTAACAACTTTAGTGAACAAACTAAAAATATCCGGAAACAAAGAGTGAAGGTACGAAGTCTATTTAAAGCAAAATTTGTTGGAGCCCCTGATCATGAGCTTTTAAGTCCTTTGATTATTGCATAGCTTTTAGCATGAAGAGGGATAGAGGCGTAGCAGGTCAAGGCACCTTCTGCAAGCCGTTCAACCAAAACCTGCACGCACAATCCAGATCAGAATTAAATGAGCCATATAGGTTATAGTTAGACAGTTGATTATTGGCTAGATGATTTAGGGCATACAGGTTTTGGATGGGAGGATGAGTCTCCTCATATTTTGTTCCGTATCGGATGAGGTCATCGATGGATGTAACCACATTTCTCCATATGGTGAGAGTCCTAGCCTGGTGGTTGTGAAAGCATGAACCATTTTGGTTTGGCCAAAGATGCCATAATGAGTTTGCAATGATGTCTCTTTAGTAGAGTAGGGTCAATGAAGGGGGAGGAGGAGGTTTGGAAAAGCCAAGAGCCGAGATGCCAACTATCAAAGTTGGGGAAATCAACCATGAGATGGTTTCCAATAGTATTCCAAAGTTCAAGAGCAAGATCACATTCAAAGAAGATATGATCAAGCTGAATCTTACCAGAAACACTTGATTATATTGTAAACCTATACTGTTCCTATCTCTAGTCATCTATCCTATAATGACATAACTACTTTTTGAAAGAAAATTCCAACATATCCTTAAAGAGAAAAATAGCATCATATTGACAAATTAGAACAGTGGTATTGTGATCAACATATATGCAAAATTGAACCAGTAACTAACAAGAGATGAATGTTCTTCCCAGATACAAGAGTTACCTTTGTAAGAATAGGTCACTAATAACTATAGGAAACACCGAAAAAGATATGAATCAACAGCAAAAGCAATAAAATGTAACAACATACCACATGGACAGACTTCAACTGAAAATTTCTCATTTTAATCCTTCCATTCTGCTTTGTAATTCAGAAATCCAGTTTTCCTGTCAAATCACAAAGTAAGCACCTTTAACAGAAGACATTTCAATCCCTATAGAGGGAATTTAATCATGTTGGCCATATGTACGAAGAAGTAAATGAGGATGACATATATGAAACCTAAAATGAGGGTGATGATAACAATAAAGAATCTCAATAACTATAAAAGCAATAACGACAAAGTCTGAAAATAATTGCATCTGTTAATTTCACTATTCTTCATCCCTTGTCATTACACCTTGAACATAAGGTAATTGTTCTTTTCTTAAATGGCAACAAAATTGTCTTTGCCAGAATTGCCCAAATCATATTTTCCATAAAAATTAACATTGATTGGAGCTACTTCCAACTTAACAATTGTGCAAACATTTCTCATCAAATCTCTTCTAATGCAATAACCCCATCCAACTCAAGCATCCTCATCTCAGATAACAAGGATTATCAATATATTTCTAACTTGTAAAAACTTCATAAAATAACAATATTTAGTCAATTAAGAACCAGTTACTATTACAGTACAACAAAACCTAAACATAGGTTACTTAAAACATCCTGTTTAATCCAACAAACTTGTAATATTATACCTCGGCACATGAAGTCAATTTCCCTGATTTCTAGGAGTCCTCTAATCCTATCTCAGCAAACAAATTCTTTTGATGTCCACCTATATTAGGATCAACCAATCCATCAAAGACTCTTGGGTGATGGACAGGCACAGCTACAACCATCCTCTCCCAGAAATACCTATTTTCCAAATAAACGAGGTAATTAACATGACTAAGGCCCTACTTCAATTTATCTAAACAGTGATAAGAGAACAATAGAGTCCATGAGTCCAGGTACTCTACATGGTAGAGAAAACCTACCAAATTAATTTAACTGCACTACTGATATTTCTTCAGTTATGAATGGAGTCCTATTGCTAGTCTATTCCTCTGTCCTCTTCTGCTATCTGGAGTCTCCTTGCTCTTCTTTATTGTTGTCAGTGTTACTCATCCCTCTTTTCCTACTTCTGTATCAACTACCACTCTCATTCTATTCTTCTATGGCTTCATGCTCCCTGTCCATTTGCTACAATTACTCTTGTTGTATCCTCATCTTTTGATTTTTATTTTTTGTTCTCTCCCTGTCCATTTGTATGATGGGTTATATGTATGTCACTAGGAGAGAGAGTACAACAACAGCAAATTAAGAGACAAGTGCTACTCAACAAATCACTATAATTTCTTTGAACTTGCATTGTGGGAAAACAGCTTGCACATAAAATAACTAACTATGATCTATCGATTTAAGATACCAACTGAGAGATATCAATCGGAATTGCTCAAGAAGTAAGAGAAGAAAGATATAATAACAACCTGCTCAAGAACCCTGGAAGAACTCTCTTCCACAAGCCTAGACAAATTCTCTAACTTAAGCAGCATCTTTCCATACAGATCTTCCAATTCTGAGGCGTACTCGGTGACTGCAGGACCAACTAACTTCCCTAATCTGTCCAAGCCGAACCCCTCCGCTGGCAAATCCAACAAATGCTGCTGCTGCGTTGCCAACTGCCGGAGATGGTTCAAGCTCTTCCCCTCTCCTCTCTTGTTCCCCAACTCACGCTCCCCCTCCTCAAACCCCCTCAACTGGCACGGTATCCATGGGAACGCCGTCACTGACGAGAAGGAGCCGTACCGTGCCGTAAAAGCTGGCCCCACGTTGACGATATGCAGGGACTTCGGTTCAAGAACGCCGCCGCTGGCCCTCGGGCAGAGAATGAAGGCCTTGTACTCGTGGGTATGCACGGCCTGGTTTCCGGTAGTGGAGGACGACAGGAGGAGAAAGATGGAAGGCCGAAGAGGAAGATCGGGGGATTCCGACGAGCAATCGGGCGGAGCGTCATCGGAGACATCGCGGAGATCTAGGGTTCGAAAGAGGGAGTGGGAGATGGCGCGGTCCCGTATGGAGGGGCGGAGGGGAGATCGGCGTCGGCCGGAGAACCATCCAAGGAGGGAGGCGGCGGGACGGCCGGAGGAGGCGGCGGCGTGGCGAAGCGAGGGGAGGTTGAGGCGACCGAGGGCATCGTTGAAGGAGGCGGGAGAGGCGAGGAACAGGTGACCAGTCACGGTGGCGGCAAGGGGCGAGTTGGAGGAGGCGGCGAAAGCGGCCGAAGAGGAGGGTGAGCCGTGGCCGTGGGCGTCGTCGTCGCGAGGGTCGGGAGGGAGGAGCCGAGTGACGTGGCCAAAGAGGAGGCCATGAACATCGGCGGGGGAGGAAGCGAATCGTTGGATGACAGAGGCGAGGGCTGGGCCGGAGATCGAGATCTTCGAAAACAGCAGATGGACGCCGCCGTCGGAGGCGGCGGTCATGTCGATCGGAAGATAGAGAAAGGCTGCTAATGCTGCGATCAAGGGGGCGACAGGTTGGAGATTGACGTCGAAAGCGGTCTCGACGCCCCTCCAACCGGAGGTCGGTGGTCTTTTTTATTAATTTATTTTTAGTTTAGTTTTGATATAAGATGAGTGCTTTCTGTTTCTTACAGTAACGCTCATCTTCGCACCCCCCACCCCGTCCCCCTCCCTCCCTTTTTCCTTTTTTCTTTTTCTTTTTTGTCGACATGCGTTTGCATGTTACTTAATTATATTTAGCATGTCATTAGACTTGGGACCCCCGTAGTCTTGGAAACGAGAGATTAATTAATTATATTTAGCATCTCAATTTATATATTTTAAAAAATTATATTAAAATTTTTATATTTATATAAATAAAATATTTAACTTCGTTTCTCTTTACACCGTCAACTTAACAACTTAACTAATGAAAGTTATTGCACCTATTGTCATGTATAATTTCTGAAGTTAAAACAGAAATAAAATGATAATTTTGTAGTCTTGCTCAAATATTAATTTCAGTGTCCTCGTCATCCCTGTCCTGACCGACGATGGCCTCGTCGTCTGCCCTAGCCTCACTCTTCCCTATCACACCAGCGTCCTGGTTGGTCTTGACGAAACAGAGCATGAAGACAATGAAAATAAGGTTGCCTCTTGGTTGCTGCTCGATCCTGTGAAGGGTAACGGTGAGGGCGTCACAATTCTCCCACCATTTGCGATCGATATATTATTGGACCTCATTGGGTACGATGTCAAGGAGAATCAAGGTTCAAAGAGTTGCAATGGCCCCAAGCAACCATAGCAATTGCAGTACCATCACGAGAAGAGTGAGGAAAATGTATATTCGGTGCAAACGAGCTGCATCAACATCAACATCAATAGAGCTTGCAGATGGAGCATGATGCCCTTCAATGGGCTCAATTACTTGTAAGTTGCTTCTTGCACCAAAACTTAGATTGCTTTCATCATTATCCCAATTATATGACAGTATCTAAACCACATCTATTTCAGATTATACTAAATGTTCATGAGATTTGACTGCTATTTTTAGTGGAAAAAATAGCATCCAAAGGAATCATAGATCTGTTCCTCATGCCATCATCCTGTCCGGGTTCCACCATAGTTCAATCCCATGGATAGAGAAGCTCGGGTCATGAGGTACAGGGAGAAGAGCAAGATGATGATGTTTGAAAAGACCATAAGATATGCCTCAAGAAAGGCATATGTTGAAACTCGGCCTAGGATAAAAGGTCATTTTGCAAAGAAATCGAATGTAGAGCTTGAAGTGGATTAGATGTTCTCTACTGCGATTTTAGCTGATTCAAGCTTTAGTGTAGTCCCGTCCCTGTTGTTAATTTCGGGTTCAAACAAGATGCAATCTTTGATAATTTATGTGATAATTTTTGTGGCTCATTGGGAACAGAAGCTCCTCAAGAAGATCCAATGGAACCGGAAGGAAAGAGGGGCGACGGAAGGAAGAGGAAAGTGTAGTATCTCCACGACCGTGGATTTACGAAGGAAATATTGTTGATCTACTCTTCTCCTCTCCTCTCCTCTCCTCCCATATCGAATTACAATCATTGTCACACACCATCGTCGGGTAAGCTGTCAAAAGGTTGGCAAAGATGAAGGGCAAGAAGAAGTCGGAGAAGGAAAGCGAGAAGGGTAAATAGCAATTGTGAAATTAATATTTCAGCAAGATTGTGAAATTACCGTTTTATTCTTATTTTAGTGTTAGAAACTACACATGACAGCAAGTGCAGTAAATGACGATGGTTGCACATCATAAAAAAAATTGCTTCTTTTATAAAAAAAAATCTTCACCTATGATATGGTTTATTTGATAAGGAAGCTCAAAAAGAAAAATTGAAAAAAAATTATATTTATTACCAATAAGATATTTTTCCTTTTCTAACTGGAGTGTAAGAGTATATATATATATATATATATATATAAATTCTTAGTAAGAACTAAATTGCAAGATGATGTTATCACTGCACTCACCTTCCCAAAACCCTCCCCACTCTTTTAGATCCATTAGATAGCATGTATCTCGCCATCTTTTAGCAAGCACTAGCTCCTGTCCTTTCACACTAAAACCAAGACAAGACATGGTTTGTTAGGAAACTTTAGAAAGCATTAAATGCATAGCGAAAAGTAAAAATAAAAATTGATTTCTTAAAATCATCTTATTAAATAGTCAAATAAAGATCGAGAACGTAAAACTCATAAAATTAAAAAACTACATAAAGTGGTTAAGAGATTCTTACCTAGGGGAACTCATATATCCCCTAAGATCACCATATTCTAGTCCGTGGATGAAAGAGCTCTCGCAAATTTCTCTCTAGTGGTGATCCACATAATGGACGTAGCGACAACACACCTCACACAACACGTTCTTTCCTTGTGATTGCACACCACCACTCAATAGCACATAAGGAGGGATCGATCTCTTTGACTGTCCTCTCACACCAGAGAGGAGGCAATCGGTTGGAGGAAAAAAGGAAGGAGGAGATGAGGATGTTAGCGATAATAGAGGTATAGCATATAACCCTTTTAGTCTCAACTCTTATTTATAGATAGCCTCCTTTAACAAACCCTAATGGATCTTTTTTATTGGGTATTGGATCTCCATCCAATAACTATTCTAAACTCTATTAGGTCTCTCCCTAGAATCCATTAAAACATGAGCTTATCGAATATCACATATCTGATCCTCTATTCATCGTGTTGTCCACCATATGTGTGTGACCCTCTAGATCCAATACCGAGCTAGCCATAAGTTGCACATGTTAGAACTCCTTTTGACTCAGAACTCTTTCTAACTCAATGAATTATTATCCACATAATAATTCACTCAATTTATCGACTATGGACGTATTAGGCCATTGTGTCATAGTCCCCAAATGGTACTAGAGGATCTAATCCATTAGATATGTCTGCCCTCAATTATCGTGTATCGATAATCCCTTATACATCTAATATCCCAAAAATCATATATCGGGCATGGTGTTGTTAGGTCCATACGAAATTTATTCGAGTCTCACTCTAATCGGACTCTCTCGGAGAACTCTCTCAATATGAATCTCATACTTATCGGATTCATCACGATCCGATTGACCTTGTTTAGAGATTTTCTTGAGTGAGAACACACGAGATATTCTTCTCATGATACCGAGAGTAGAAAAACCTCTATGAACACTCAATTGTCTTCATAAGGTTGGTTGTCATTCTTAATGACCGTTTGTACTAGATCCAAAACTTTCAAACCTATAAATCTATTATCAAAGAATGAAGTATTCAAACAAGACATCATTGATGTCTCAAATCTAAGGACCAAATACATAACTGAGACTTTGAAATCGTTGTCTGGCGATGAGGTATCATTAACCATCCAGCATTTTATATGTGGATTATTCAGTGAACTCATTCTCCAATGAGCACCTGCACTATATCTCTAATATCCTCACATAGGTAGCTATGAGACTAATTGCCTACATTATATGGACGAGTATATAACACACTAGTATGTCCGGTTATCTCGATGTCCCTCTCGAGTAACCTATATCATGATCTCATCATAATTCAATTCATATTACAAAGATCCAAGGACATCACTTATTAATTATCCAATATAAAATGAAAAAATACCATTATAACAATAACAAAAAAAGATTGTGCAGCATATCACACGTGTCATCACTCACGTGATTGACTTGCAAGGTACTTGTAACTAGCAATCTCCTACTTGATCTAAAGTCAATCGTCCACATGTCTGATCTTTATTAGGTCTCGATGACACTCAAAAACAAACTAAGACAATGGCTTTGTCAGTGGATCTGCAATGTTATCTTCAGATGAAATTCTTTCCAATGCTACATCACCACGAGCTATGATATCTCTGATCAAGTGGAACTTCCTTAGAACATGCTTAGACTTTTGATAAGACATGGGTTCCTTGAGTAATCGCCCCGTTGTTGTCACAATATAAGAAAATCGGTTCCTCGTTCTCCAACATGACTCCCAGATCTGCGATAAACTTTTCCATCAAGACTACATCATTTGCGTCTTCTGTCGTAGCAATATACTTTGCTTCAGTAGTCGAGTCAACAGTAGTATATTGCTTAGAACTCTTCTACCTTACTACTCCTCCATTTAGGGTAAATACATACCTTAAGTTTAACTTATTATCATCGACATTAGACTAGAAACTTGAGTCCATGTAGTCCTCAATCTTGAGGCTACCTCCTCCGTATACAAGTAAAAGATCCTTAGTCATTCTCAAGTACTTAAGGATATATTTTACTGCCTTCTAGTGTTCCAAACCTAGATCCATCTAATACCTGCTTGTAATACTCAAAGCATATTTTATATCAAGCTTGATACATAGCATAACATGCATGATATATTCTATCATAGAGGCATAGAGTATTATATCCATATCTGCACTTTTTACAGTCTTTGAGGACATACTCCTAGAAGTGATATTCCATGTCTCATTTGTATGAGACGACTCTTGAAAATTTTCATGTCAAACCTTTTGACAATATTGTCTGTGTACCTAGACTGGGACAAGCCAAGCATCCTCTTTGATCTATTACTATATATTTGAATTTTTAAAATGTAGGATGCTTCCCCTAAATCCTTCATATAAAAGTGTCTAGATAACCAAGCCTTAATCGTAGAAAGCATTCCTATATCATTCTCAATGATTAGGATGTCATCCATATATAACACCAAGAAGGTGATAACGCTCCCACTTACCTTCCTGTATACACAACGCTCATCTTCAATCTTAACGAAATTATAAGATATGATCGCCTCATCAAATCTTATGTTCTAACTTTGGGAAGCATACTTTCGTCTATAGATGGACTTAAGGAATTTGCACACCTTATTTGGACTTTCTTTGGATACAAATCCCTCATGTTGTATCAAATATTCCTCCTCGAGGTTGCCATTGAGGAACGCAATTTTCACGTCCATCTACCAGATCTCATAATCATAGTATGTTGCAATGACCAATAGAATTCGAAAGGATTTCAACATGACCACATGTGAGAAGGTTTCATCATAGTCAATCTCTTACCTTTGACGACACCCTTTAGTCATCAACCTTGCTTTATAGGTTTCTACCTTTCCATTTGCTCTGATCTTCTTCTTAAAAATGCACTTGCAACCAATGGGTACATTACCCTCAAGTGCATCAACTAGGTTCCATCATAATCAACACTTGCTTTTGACGATACCCTTTAGCTATCAACCTTGCTTTATAGGTTTCGACATTTTCATGTACTCCGATCTTTTTCTTGAAAATCCATTTGCAACCAATGGGTACAATACCCTCAAATGAATCAACTAAGTTCCAAACCTTATTGGAATACATGAAATCTATCTTAGAATTCATGACCTCTTGTCACTTTTTGGAACCTATGCTCGTAATAGCCTCCTTGTATGTTTGAGGATCAATATCCTCAATGTCATCACCCTTGATATGTCCCATATATCTCTCAAGAGGGTTGGACATTCACAACAAAAATTTTAATGTAATTAATAATTTTTAGTATGTAATAATCCAAATGTTAAAATCAAATTCGAGTTAAAATTGACCTAAACCAAAACCAAATTCTCTAAAACTCAATGACATGATTCTAAATTAAGTAATACCAATTTATATTTTTAGATGATTTTAGTGTAATTATTAAAATTAAGCACGTCATCCTAACAAACCATATCTCAACCAACAAATCCACTCTACAAATATCATCAAAAATATTTCTACAACAATTGTAACATCAATTACAAAATGATAACTTCATATTTAAAATTATCATAAGTTTATAATGTCTCATAATATTACAATGCACTTGTCAAAAAAATTATATTTGTATACTAATATAATCATACTATCCATAAAAACCCAATGCAGATAACGAAAAACTAACCAAAACCAGGTAATACAAAAAGATTGAAGAAACTATACTATTTTACATTTTAGAACATCGACTTATACAATCAATGGAAGTTTGCATGTTGTCAATTATGACTTAACTATTGACACCTTAAACACTTTCTAGAGATCTTACCGATGTGTCTCAAATTTATCCTAGCCTTGTTTCTTCTGCCTAGCTATTTTATATTCTTGGAGGTAAGATAATCTTATCGTTAGATTTTTTAATCCAAAATTTCTTTCTTCTAGTTGGGAAGATGGTGTCACAATAAGTTTTCTTTAAATATTCTATCAAAAAAACTTATTCTAGGGTCCATCAAAGTCTCCACAAACTTCATTCAATGCCATTTCACGTGTTAAATATGCTTTTATATATGAAATTACTACAAATCTTTTTTTGTATATTTGTAATAATCATCTTTAGAATATAATATTCATTTACAAGAACTTATTCTTTGATTTCTTCAGTGATAAATTTGCTAGCGCAAGATGAATGATCTCGATTTCCTTTCAGCATATTACATTGGTGCTCGTTGATGAACTTTATAATCCAACATGTATCGCCTCCACGAGCAATTATCATCCATCCACAATGCTCTTACATCGTGCTATAAGCTTGTAACTTTTATATACTAGAATTTTTATTTCAAGATTCCTCCTTCTGAAATATTCTTATAAAGCTCTTTTAAATTCTAGAATATCTTTAAATATCTACAAAACATGAAAAATGCAAGTGTCAAATATCACAACAAATTTTTCATATCTCATATTGTAATATGAACAGTGACAAATTATTACTTATTCAACATATAAATCATTGATAATAAGTTCATCTTCATCTAAATAAGAAGGTAAAGCATTAAGGTTGAAGCATCTTTTGTAACCCTATCCTCTAAGAGGTTTATATACATATCTAGATTGAAATCAATCATCTCATCGACAATATCATGGGCATCAAATGTATTATGATATATATCTTCTTTGAATTCTTATATTATTCTTTGTTCAATCCAATCTTGAAATATCTCATAACTATCTTCATTGACATCCATTACAAATACCTCGCTCAAATTAAAGTTGTAAGTTTGAGGTAATGTAGAAGATCCTTCAACTTGGTCTGGTATTGAATCACTACTTCAAAAAAATTACTTCTGTTTGAAATATTGATAAAGATGATGTTTCAAAACCATCCATCTCATCTAAAAAATTGAATATTTCAGTCAAAAGATGAGCATCCTTATAATAAGTAGCCTATACTTGAACATTCAAAATTAATAGTATCAAACTACAAAGATATAATTTTTTTTTTATTATAGCGAATGATTCACGATGCATTGAACGATAGCTAATAAACCAATGTTTCATCAGTGACATTGCCAAGGTTCGACACTTTAATGACACTACAAATGTTCCACTAATACTATGGTAAGTCATATAACGATTTAACGAGGCTACAAAAAAACTACATGATGATGAACCACTAATCATCGAGGCTACACGAAGCTCAATGCTCAACCAATAGCCTCAACGACAATGAACAACAAGAAACCTGACGTACTTTCATTCGCCTCCTACCCTATTGGCAATGGCTACCGCAACCCCTCTTCCTCTCCTCTCTAACGATGCCTTACTGGCAAGAATCCAACAACGACAATGCCACCACTAACACCATGTTGATAGGAACCCAACACCTTGTTAGTAGAAATCTACACTAGCCCTAGCTTGTGTTGGCAATAAAGATCGCAACGTTGCTAGCCACCACCTAGCGACCTTCGTCAACATTGCTATTGTATTGCTAAAATAGGGGCAACGAGGTGATTTGGAAAAAACAAATTAAAGGGCAATCTAGGCCATAATAACAAAAAATTAAATACTATATGTTATATTAAATGGATAGAGTTCAATAAATTTGATCTGGTTCAATCCATCACATTGATTCAAGCCCTAAACCAAAGTCAACTAGGGCCAAAAGATATCAAATGTATTTTTTAAATTTATTTTGGTTTAATTGAAAAACAAAAAACATGAGGATTTTGATAAATTACCCATGAGTGCATCACCCCCTAAAACCCCATTATTGAGGATTTTTTTTATAAATTACCCAATTATCTTTATCTTTTAATATTTCTCATGTAAAAAAGAATGTACGGAATCACATAAATCTTGTGCTAGGTAATATTGTTCTAGAAGTATGCTAACAGGACGAGAGGTAGTTACTTACGTCACTAATCCTTGCCAAAAAGTATTTCCAAATATAGAACACAAAGTGGTACTCATTCCTCGAAGACGCAGCATATCTTAAAAATGTAAATAGAGCTAACTTGGTTTTCATTCAAAGAGTCAAATTTGAGCAGCGTAAAGTTCACCACAATCAGCAGGTCACTAAAAGCCTGCGCTAAACACTAGCAATAAGCAACAACCAATTGGCAACTGTAACCACAGATGGCACTAAGAAAGACAAATTAAAGTCTAATAGACAAACATGACCCAAAGCCCAAATTGACAAACAGCGTAATTGAAGAATTAACTGTATGATGTTTTCTTTCAAGTAGGAGCTGCTTTGATAAAAGGGCAACAAACTAACAGGCAGCCTGAATCTCCTCTTACAACTAAATTGACAATGAAAATGACTTAAATTCTTATTAACAACTCCGTAAAAGCTTTAAAAACTCCAAACCATAACATAGCAGCAGAAAACAATAGGACAATTTACTGATCATCTTAACAGAAAGATTTAATCAATCCAACTGTTTGTTATGCAAAAAACAGCCATTTGACTGTAGATGGAAGATTAAAAAAAAATTTCCAACCTAGTTCTGGAAGATTAAGCACAGAATTCTGCCATTCCTCACTCAGATAGTCCAATTAGAATATAAATCTTGAAAAAAATAAAAAAACTTGTCTAAATTTCTATATTGAAGCTTCGGCACAAATAGTTATTTTGAGCAAGGATAGTTATTTTGAAATTTTTGGGAAAAAAATTTCATGCATGTTATCCCTTATGTTCTCACACAAAATTGCCATTGCCATGATAAAATCATCCTGCTGCAACTTATACACTCATGTTCAATTCTGGGTTTCTATAGCATTAAGAAAGATCTAAATAGAGAAGTTCTTCCTATTTATTTGGGATATCTTGTAATAAAAATGAAGTTTCATAATTAACCCTCGCTAGTATCAGACTTTCCAAAAAAATTAGTACAATGCCATACATAGGTATACATGATTAAGTCAGAATGTGACTGGAAATTAACTTAATTTGCAAGCTTTCAAACTCAAGAAACAATCAGTAGAACTCCTTTTAGTGAAATTCAATTAGAAAATATGATTCAACATGATAGGGCTCAATTGCAAAAAACAATTCCAAACAGTTGGGATCAATGGTGATGTCTCAACCTAATTTCCACAATAAGCTTAGGCATAAAAGAGCTCCATATCATTAACACACACACAAAAGAAAAGATCCAAGGCATGTAGTTAAGCAAAATATAGCTGTAAACATTATGTTGTGGTGATAAATATGAGTGTCAGATGCACTTACAATTGGTAAAATAAGTGTTTTGATAATGGAGATGCATTAATGTCCAAGCATAGAGACAAAGTGTTTCAGGCACAGCAAAATGATAAGCAAGTGCATAGACCATAGGTGACTGCAGGCAGAAAACTAGTTTATAGATACTAGCTCAATTAGTTTCTAAGTAGCCACAAGAGTATCATTAAAAGGCATATATCATGAGCACACTCAATGGAACAAACATATAACAAGAGATGAAACAAGCATGAAACACCACCTTCTAGGATCTCCTTATCGGACATGTAGGGTTTGTGTTTGAATATAACATTATAACAAGAATGAGGCTATCATTCGACTGAACGCCAATGGGTGTTCTCCTAGAATTTTTCTGTTTAATCAACGGTAGGAAGCAGATAAAAGAAATAGGAAATAATCAGTACAATATTGTTTAATATATTCACAAGTTATAAGCCATGATACATCATGGTAAATGAGTCAGCTTTTGCTCTGAAGTTGGCAAAAGAACAAAATTCTAATTCTAATTTCTAAGCATAATCTATATTTCCAATTTCATTAATGGTCTACAAATTTATGTGTACAAATGAACACTCTGTCCCTGTAACAATGAACTCTCCATCGATTTAAAGATAAACAAACTACTGAACTTCCTTAGTTCAGGCTTCAGAAGCAACATATTCTTCGACAGTAGATCTGATATTCCAACTCTTCATTTCAATAATAACATCCGGAGATAACTGAAACTTAACTGCACCAAAAATGTAACTCCAGAATGGAGAATCTGCTAAAAGGGTAGACCCAATAGAGTTGGGAAAGAATCAATATATGCAGTCTTACCTCTTAATAAATTGAAGAAATGTTTTCTATGACTCGAACGCTGGTCTCCTAAGTCGCCAAACAGCAATCTTATGATTGTACAAAGAAGAATATGCTAGACACCAAAAACTAGGTTAATTAATTTTGTTATCTGAGTACTCTTGTGCTACCAATTAGTTTGCTCGGAATCCACACAAAAAAATTGTGATAATTTGAGCAGGGCATTGGCGAAGGAAAAAGGCTAAAGCTGCGACACGGATTTGGGAATGTAACATATAATACATCATTTGATTCTTCCATAGAGATTGGGTATAACAGACTGCATGCATTCAAACCAAAAGAGTAACCGTAATTTCTAGCCTGATGTCTGTGTATGGAATTTTAGGAGTCCTTTTCCTAACAACAATAGCAAGAAAGAAGAAGATAATAAAAACCTCAGCTGACAAGAAACCCTAGAACAAATAGATGGAATTTTAGTAGGACTTTTCCTAACAACAATAGCAAGGAAGAAGAAGACAATAAAAACCTCAGCTGTTGTAGATTGGTAGATCAGACACGAGCAGCCGCCAAGGCGACAGGTCCGGTGGAGGCCGCTCCACTAAGAAAGGATAGAAGCCCGCTGGCGGCGCTCGCCTCCTGTTCATCCAGGAAAAGATCCTCCGGAACACGGAAAGCCCCATGGGCTCCGATGATAGCGGCACCGGCGACCAGGGCTGAGATCAGAAGCGATCCGACGGAAGTGAGGAAAACTACGAAGATGGTGGCGAGGACGAGGAATCCAAGAGTCTCGCGATCAGAAAAGGTCCGGCCCAAGATAACAAGCGGCGGATCGGACGGGCGGAAAAGGTAGAGGAGGCACCAACCGGCTAGAAGGGCGAGGAGGACGAGGAGGGAAAAGGGGTTCGTAATGAGGGAGATGGCGAGGACGGCGGCGACGACGGCTACGTAGTTGACGCGGAAGTAGGTGAGGTTATTCCGGAGGCGGGAGGCAGCGTCGCCGAGTGACTCAGGGCGGGAGAAAGCAGAGCGGTCAGTGAGCTCCGACCATGGGCGGCAGTTGTTGAGGGAGCGGCGGGCGGAGTCTGCAAGGCGGGAGAGGAAGAGGCGGAAGGCCGGCGTGGCGACCAGGGCTGCCGAGGCGGGGGCAGCAGGGGCGACGGAGGAAGGCGAATTGGAGATGGGGACGGGAGGCGGGGCGGGTGCGGCGGACAACATTGTGGTAACGGGCTTTCTGATGGAAGTTCGAGAGAGAGAGAGAGAAAGGTAAAACGCTCAGTCACGGGGCTAAAGATGGGAAAGGAAACACAGGAGTTGGTTTTGCGTCAAGGCGGAGATCAGAAGCTGGGGCCTTAACGCAGCACGGTGCTCTCGAGAGAACACCGGGCGTCGGTGGCTCGGTGCAACCAACCGTTACTCTCAGGTTTGAGATATATAATTGTGCTGCTGAGGTTACAAAATGGAGATGCGGAAATTTCCTACTAGGCCAAGCCTTGTGCGAGCAGGATGATCCTGGATTTGAGGCGCGGTTCAACACTGCACGGCAGCTAAACTGGATTTGACGTCGGACCGCAGTGACGTTGACCAATTAGTAATCCTCCCCCCAAGTCATATCTTATTTCAGATTTGTTAATCCATGTTGCACCGGACAAAATCCTGACGCTGGAATCAGATGGCTGGTTCTCGCCATACCATTTGACGGGGAGTCTCTGCTCCTCAATCCATTGTATGGTAAGGTTTGTAGCCCAAAAATTGTGAACCTGATGACCCATCCACCTACTACAGTAATTAGACAGTTTGATGGGACAAAGTAAATATAGATGTAGATTTTCCATCTCACTTTATATGACTTCATATTTTGGTTATAATATGATACTTGGAATGTAACTTATTATCGATCTATCGATTAAACTAGGAAGTAGAACTGTAGATTCTTTTTATCTCTTATAAAAAGTCATTGTTATTAATGAAATAGGGAGAAATCAAATATGAGAGAAAAAAAGATCTCAAAAGTGATTTGTGAGAGAGAATTCTTTCTATGGATCTTAATTTTAATCAAGATGTAATTAAATCTTTAATATATTTTATATTAAATTAATTTGATCACATAATTTAACATTTTTCTACTTGACCCATTAACTAGTAAGATATAAAACAAGGGTTTGAAATCAAAATAAAAAAAATAAAATTTATTTAAAACTAATCTTATCTAATTGGGTTTTTAAATTTTAAAAAATATTTTATGCATGATCACTAATTTTAAAAAATAGACCAATAAATCTAATAATTATAATAATACTATATTAAATCTAACTCTCAATGTTAGCTATAATAGTTGTATGTCATTAATATCATACTTCTTTCTATGTACTATAATACTATTTATCTTTTCTAATACAATACAAAATAACTCTGTAATTTATCTTCTCAAGATAATCTAGTTATTATATTCAATTATAATATCATAATATTTATATACATAAATATAAATAGGATAATAGAACTAACTAACTTTAATTATATAAATAAAAAATATCAATTACAATATTCACTTAAATATGTATCATTATATCTTTTAAAGATTACTTACAAACTCAATTGTATAAATATATTTCTTAAATACCTCAAGCTATAAAGCTTTAGTGAATGAATCAATAATCAATATAATAAAACTCAAGTTCATAATTGTCATTAGTTATTATTAAAAAAAATTCTAACTATCAAGTATTTTTTGTCGATATATTTAAAATCACTAGAGTACTTGTTATTCTTAAAAAAAATAATTGTGATAATCAAAAATATATTAAACGACTTGACAATTGAGTTTGACTACACGAAATCCTAAAATAAAATTTCACAATCACAAATCTTGATTAATGGCCTCAAAATATATGTAAAAATTGACTTCTATTATCGATAATAAAACTTACATTATACTTTTCTTATAAATTATCCCTTTATCTGACATAAATATAAATCGTAAAGTGGATTTCTAATGTTGAGGTAATTTACAAAATTATATTCTATCATTTTAAGCTGATCTAATTTTCTATATATAAACATATAATCATTCATCCTTTATAGATATCTCACCATCTTATTTATAGCCTTTGAATATTATATTTCTATGTAACTCTAATATTCACCTAGCATTCTAATTGTAAATTTGATATATGGTTTAATATAAACATGAGCATATAATAGATTTTTGATTACATATACAAAAAGATTTTTTTTTCTTTATTCTTTTCCAAGTCATCTTTAAGGCATAGACCTTGATTGAATTTTTAATATTTTGTTATAGGTGTATTATTTATTAAACAAAGCTGTATACTAAATCTCTCTAAAACTTACTTAATATATCCTTTTAGATATGGTATTAATAATTCTAGAGATCTATCTTTAAATATTTTTATGCAAATAGTATAATGTCTCTTATTCATATCAACTATTTTAAATTTCTTTCTTAGAATTTTTTTGGTTTTGTATAATAAATTAAAATCATTACTAGTAAGCAAAATATAATCCATATATAGAGCTAATATAATAAATTACCTCTCACAGACCTTCAAATATATATATTAATCAATAATATTTTTTAAAATATAAAGGAGGTAATAATATCATGAAACTTAAAATATTATTATCTACAAATTTGTTTAAGGTCATAAATAATTTTTTAAAATTTGTCATCTAAAATCTTTTTTTTCTTTCTGAGCCCTTCATATTGTTCATATAAGTTACTTTATCTATATCTTCATTTAGAAAAGTTATTTTTACTTTCATTTGATATAATTCAATATTATAATGAGTTACTAATATCATGATGATTCTTAACAAGATATTTTTAAAAATTAGAGAAAATATCTTATTATACTTAATGACTTCTTTCTAAAAAGAATGATAAATTTGATTTCATATTATTTGTTATTATCCTTGGAATTATATAAAAGAGTCATTTACAATAAACTCTTTTGTAATTATTAAGCAATTCACTGAGTACCTAAATATCATTCAAATCTATTGATTCAAATCTTATTTTCGATATTATCCCTTGAGTCATATTTTACTTACAATAGACTCTTTTTTAATTATTAAGCAATTCAACGTGTTCCTAAATATCATATGAATATATTGATTTCAACTTTTGTTTCCTTGTATTGTACTATTTTTTAAAATCATTACTTATGAAAATGACAAGGGGTCTTTTTTATTCCTGTATAATAATTTAATTCTTTTATATATATCATATAATCAAAAATAATAATAAGTCTTCTTTCCCTTTGGGATCTTATCAAAATTACTAATTATGATTATTTTGTAAGTTCATCAACAATGATATTAATATTTTGTAGGATAATTAATATTATTTATATTATTTATCACCATTTCAATGATTTAAGGAATAATAACTTCTTGAATAGAAAATAACAAAAGAGCACCAACTCATATCTCTTTAATATTAAGATCAAATTTTTGAGATTTTTCACTTTTACTTATTTTACTATTTTCTTTGAAACTTACATTAACTTCAACTATTATCATATTATGATTATCATAATAAAATATATACCCCTTGAATTTTTTTAGATAACTAATAAAATAATTTGATATAGTTCTTTGATCTATTTTTTGTTTACTTTAATCTGTAGGATAATCCCAAATATATAAATGTCTTAGAATAAATTTTCTATCAATCTATAATACAAATAGAGTTAATGAAACTGACTTACTATATACCCTATTTAAGGTATACTTAAGTATAAAGAAATAATTCACCTTACTTTTAATAATATTTATAAGAGTATGATTTCATTTTTCAATAACACAATTCTATTGTGGTATACCTGATAAGGTATATTGAGCATAAATATCTTATTTTTATAAATATAATAAAAAGATTATGATTATAACCCAACTTATTATATCTATATAAAATTCACTATCTTTTTGGATCTAATAATTTTAATCTTTCTATTTAATTATATCTCTACTTTATTTATGTATACCTTGAGAGTTTTAATGGTATAAGACTTTTTATGTATTAGATATACATATTTATATCTCAACAGATCATCTATAGATATGATTAATTTTTTTCCTTCACAAAATAGAGAATATGAAATGATTTATAAATATAAAAATATATAATTTCAAGGGGTTCATTAACGAAACTATATTTCATTTTAATATTTGATAGTAAAGTTTTTACAAACTAATATTCATATTAATTCTATATAAACCATTATATAGATTTCAGAATCAACTTTTAATAAATAATAAATATATTAAGTTTATCATCACTAAAAGAAAATTAATATCCTAATAATTTTGATAAATAATTAAATTTTTAGGATTATAGTAATAGCATGTGTTCTCGAGATCTATCAAATGAATCATTTTTAAACATTGATGATTAGTACATAATACTATTGCTTTCGTTTTAAGATAATTACTTGTAATAAAAAATCTTTTATGCTCTTTTGATTTTTAAGTTAAAATAAATCTCTATATATTATTAGTAATATGAGTTGTAGTACCAAAGTCAATCCATTAAATATTAAAAAAGATTTATATAATGTTTGATTCAAAATATATAAAAATCAAGTTTGTACCCTTCTTTTCAAGCTAAACTTTGTAGTCTTTCTTCATATGATTTTTCTTACCAGAGAAATAACACTTTACTGTAAATAAATAATTTTTTATGAGTTTGTATATCATTTTCAAACTCAATTAACTTACATAGTAGATTATGTTTCAGCTTTCTTTTATTATTATCCACTACTTAAATAGTAGTCAGAATATTATAAGATATTTTTTATTTTAATCTTAAATATGCATCCTTATTAGCTAATTTAAATTTAAATTATCTTTTATTTATATCATAATAAATTTTAAATAAGCAAAAAGAAGAAAAAGAAAATTAAAAATAATTACATAAGAATAACTAGTCCATGCCCAATATCATATGATTTTATAAATTTTTATCCTTTTATAAAAAAAGCAAGATATCGATGGTAACTTATCGACCAAAGTTGAGTAGCACCCTTTCCAATCGAATTAACCATTTTTAGACTCCGACCAAGGTTCTATTAGTATGTGCGAGGAAAACTTGCATCACCCATAAGTAGATGAGCAGTATTAAGAGATAAACTTTGGATGATCGAGTGCCGAAACAACGCATAAGATCATCCATAGGAAAGGGAATGTAGATTATTTAAAAACAGTAATAATAATCTGAATATTAATTCAGTAGTAATTCATAATGTTATAACTATGATATCAATTATATGCATATATTTTATAAATTTTTATCCTTTTATAAAAAAAGCAAGATATCGATGGTAACTTATCGACCAAAGTTGAGTAGCACCCTTTCCAATCGAATTAACCATTTTTAGACTCCGACCAAGGTTCTATTAGTATGTGCGAGGAAAACTTGCATCACCCATAAGTAGATGAGCAGTATTAAGAGATAAACTTTGGATGATCGAGTGCCGAAACAACGCATAAGATCATCCATAGGAAAGGGAATGTAGATTATTTAAAAACAGTAATAATAATCTGAATATTAATTCAGTAGTAATTCATAATGTTATAACTATGATATCAATTATATGCATATATTTTATAAATTTTTATCCTTTTATAAAAAAAGCAAGATATCGATGGTAACTTATCGACCAAAGTTGAGTAGCACCCTTTCCAATCGAATTAACCATTTTTAGACTCCGACCAAGGTTCTATTAGTATGTGCGAGGAAAACTTGCATCACCCATAAGTAGATGAGCAGTATTAAGAGATAAACTTTGGATGATCGAGTGCCGAAACAACGCATAAGATCATCCATAGGAAAGGGAATGTAGATTATTTAAAAACAGTAATAATAATCTGAATATTAATTCAGTAGTAATTCATAATGTTATAACTATGATATCAATTATATGCATATATTTTATAAATTTTTATCCTTTTATAAAAAAAGCAAGATATCGATGGTAACTTATCGACCAAAGTTGAGTAGCACCCTTTCCAATCGAATTAACCATTTTTAGACTCCGACCAAGGTTCTATTAGTATGTGCGAGGAAAACTTGCATCACCCATAAGTAGATGAGCAGTATTAAGAGATAAACTTTGGATGATCGAGTGCCGAAACAACGCATAAGATCATCCATAGGAAAGGGAATGTAGATTATTTAAAAACAGTAATAATAATCTGAATATTAATTCAGTAGTAATTCATAATGTTATAACTATGATATCAATTATATGCATATATTTTATAAATTTTTATCCTTTTATAAAAAAAGCAAGATATCGATGGTAACTTATCGACCAAAGTTGAGTAGCACCCTTTCCAATCGAATTAACCATTTTTAGACTCCGACCAAGGTTCTATTAGTATGTGCGAGGAAAACTTGCATCACCCATAAGTAGATGAGCAGTATTAAGAGATAAACTTGATATCAATTATAAGAACCGTTATAAGATCTTTTTTAATTATTTATTTTAATTATTTATCCTATAGAAATTGTAGCAATTAAGTTTGTGATCCTTTCAATAAATCCGAATAAGGTTTGACACATCTAGTGTAAATTGTATATACTCAAGTCGTTCAAAATAATTTAATCCAAAGATTATTGAGATATTAAATACATAAGAATGCAACAAAGGAAATACAACATTAATGCTTTGAGTTATTATCTTTAAAATACAACAAAGAAAATATAATATCATTTATATTATACCTTTCAATAAAATATTACTATACCAAATATTTACCCAAAATTTTATAATTATAAAAAACTAATACTATTCTTGTGAGTCAAAGTTATTATCTTTAAAAATATAACCCTAAACTACAATGATATCCAAAATAGTATTGTCATACCTTATCACATAATTATTTAAAATAAATTTTTTAAAAATTATTTAAATCTTTTAATTATGTATACCATTATGATAATTTAAACCAATCTTTAAATATTTTAGTGCAATAGTTATAAATTGTAATAAATATAAATATTATTATCAATTATAAGAAACGTATAAGATCTTTTTTAATTATTTATTTTAATTATTTATCCTATAGAAATTGTAGCAATTAAGTTTGTGATCCTTTCAATAAATCCGAATAAGGTTTGACACATCTAGTGTAAATTGTATATACTCAAGTCGTTCAAAATAATTTAATCCAAAGATTATTGAGATATTAAATACATAAGAATGCAACAAAGGAAATACAACATTAATGCTTTGAGTTATTATCTTTAAAATACAACAAAGAAAATATAATATCATTTATATTATACCTTTCAATAAAATATTACTATACCAAATATTTACCCAAAATTTTATAATTATAAAAAACTAATACTATTCTTGTGAGTCAAAGTTATTATCTTTAAAAATATAACCCTAAACTACAATGATATCCAAAATAGTATTGTCATACCTTATCACATAATTATTTAAAATAAATTTTTTAAAAATTATTTAAATCTTTTAATTATGTATACCATTATGAATATTATTTTTTTTAAGGTCAAGACCAATTCCATCATATGATTTTATAAATTTATTAATCCAAGCCACTTTGGTAACATTATGATAAGACCAAAATTATATGTTTATGTAAAGATAAATATTATTTTATAAATTTTTATCCTTTTATAAAAAAAGCAAGATATCGATGGTAACTTATCGACCAAAGTTGAGTAGCACCCTTTCCAATCGAATTAACCATTTTTAGACTCCGACCAAGGTTCTATTAGTATGTGCGAGGAAAACTTGCATCACCCATAAGTAGATGAGCAGTATTAAGAGATAAACTTTGGATGATCGAGTGCCGAAACAACGCATAAGATCATCCATAGGAAAGGGAATGTAGATTATTTAAAAACAGTAATAATAATCTGAATATTAATTCAGTAGTAATTCATAATGTTATAACTATGATATCAATTATATGCATATATTTTAATATAAAAATTTAGTATCAAGATTAAAATCATAAATATAGTAAAACAAGAATATATTGTGTGTACATTTTGAAGTCGAATAAGATATCATGGATGTAACACATTGTCATATCAAATTGATATATAATAAATAAATAATTTTTTTGCCTCTTTTTCTATTTTTCACAAAATTATTGTTATAAACTTAAATAGAGATAGAGGGAAGAGAACGGTGTCACATATGATCGCTAAGAGGCCCCTTAGACTTTCTTTATATTGATCATAATTTTGATCAAAATTTTAATATATATTATTCCGATTTAATTGGGCCATCTAATCTAAGACGAACTGTAGCCATTCTGCCATTCCAAATTCTGTGATGGCTGCCCTTTTCATCGTCGACCACTCATGTATAGAGGCGGTGATGGATCAGGGCCACCTAAGAATTTGTCGACGGACCGGATTCATGATTCGTGTACTTAGTATCATTTGGACACCGCATCAGCATCGTGCTGTTGTGCTCTCTCTCTCTCGCGTTTTCTGTCCTATTTACTCATGACTGCTTTCAACTTTTATCTCGTATCCAACCCGCTCCGAATCGCGATGGCTGCATCCCCTCGCACTCAGGCAATCTACACCACCGTCCGCAGCATCTTTTAAACCCACGTTTAAGCAATTCTAACGCCAGATGGGCCGGCCGGTCTAAGCAATTATAACGCCATGTTTTAGACGAGGAGACATTCTAACCCACCCAAAACAAATCGGACCAAATCGCTTCAGCACAGCCCAAACCGGTCCAGAGATCGTTCACCTACCATCTCCCTAGGTCAACCCATGTGCAATCAATTCACGTGTTTGTACATAAAACTAGACACCTACCCAAACCGGCAGCGAGAGGTACGTCATCCGTTACCGGTTGCTTCTCTTCCGTCCCCGTCCTCGCCTCACGCACGCGCCGAGATCTTAGAGCGATCGAACTGGAAAAGGGGAGATGGAGGACGTGGAGGATGGAGAGGAGAAGCTGATCGCCGCCGTCCGCCACATCGCCAAAAGCCTCGGCCGCACCCAGACCATGGCCGATGACATCCTCCAAGTCTTCTCCTCCTTCGACAACCGCTTCTTCGCCCTGGACAAGACCTCCGATCGGCACCAACGCCGCCGCGACGCCCCGACCGCCGACCCCCGCCAGTCGCCATCTCCATCTCCCTTGGCCTCCTTTGACCGAACCATCCGAGCCCTCGAAGGCCAAGTAGTCCACTTTGTTGACTCCAATCGCCTCATCTGGTCCGACTCTGCCGACGCCGCCGCCTTCCTCGAGGCGATCGACGACCTCCTCGACAACCGCTTCTTCGCCCTGGACAAGACCTCCGATCGGCACCAACGCCGCCGCGACGCCCCGACCGCCGACCCCCGCCAGTCGCCATCTCCATCTCCCTTGGCCTCCTTTGACCGAACCATCCGAGCCCTCGAAGGCCAAGTAGTCCACTTTGTTGACTCCAATCGCCTCATCTGGTCCGACTCTGCCGACGCCGCCGCCTTCCTCGAGGCGATCGACGACCTCCTCGACAACCGCTTCTTCGCCCTGGACAAGACCTCCGATCGGCACCAACGCCGCCGCGACGCCCCGACCGCCGACCCCCGCCAGTCGCCATCTCCATCTCCCTTGGCCTCCTTTGACCGAACCATCCGAGCCCTCGAAGGCCAAGTAGTCCACTTTGTTGACTCCAATCGCCTCATCTGGTCCGACTCTGCCGACGCCGCCGCCGCCACATCGCCAAAAGCCTCGGCCGCACCCAGACCATGGCCGATGACATCCTCCAAGTCTTCTCCTCCTTCGACAACCGCTTCTTCGCCCTGGACAAGACCTCCGATCGGCACCAACGCCGCCGCGACGCCCCGACCGCCGACCCCCGCCAGTCGCCATCTCCATCTCCCTTGGCCTCCTTTGACCGAACCATCCGAGCCCTCGAAGGCCAAGTAGTCCACTTTGTTGACTCCAATCGCCTCATCTGGTCCGACTCTGCCGACGCCGCCGCCTTCCTCGAGGCGATCGACGACCTCCTCGACACCGCTACTGACCTAAACAATCAGGCCTCCCCCGCCACCAAGCCACTCCTCGACCGGATAGACCACCTCCTTCGCCGCTGCGTGCTCCGCCTCGACGAGGAGTTCCGTGCTGTCATCGAGTCCACCCAACCGCCGGTCAAAGATTACGACGACGACGATACCTACCATGGAGGAGGCGAAGAACACATACCGGTCGCCAACCCCGTTGACACCTACGAGATCATCATCGACGCCCTGCCACCAGGATCCGTCGCGGACCTGAATGACATCGCCCACCGGATGGTGGCCGCTGACTTCGGCCGCGAGTGCGTGGAAACCTACGCTGGCTTCCGCCGAAGCTTCGTTGAGGAGTCCGTTGCCCGCCTCGGTCTCCGCCCGCCTCCCGAGGACGGATTCCTGGCCGCGGCCTGGGACGAAATCGAGGAGGAGATCCCCCGCTGGATCGAGGCCGCCCGGATGGTCTTCCTCATCTTGATCCCCAGCGAGCGCCGCCTGTGTGAGCGCGTCTTCGCCTCCCTCCCCGCCTACGCTGACCTTGCCTTCTCTGTCACATGCGTCCCAGTAGCTTCTGACTTTTTATCCTTCGGTGCTGCCGTCGCCTCCGTTGACCAGGGACCGGAGCGCCTCTTCGGCCTCCTCGACATGTACGAGGCCGTCCGCGACCTCCTCCCCAAGATCGACACGGTCCTCTCCGACCAGTACTCCGCCGCAGTCCTCGACGAGATGGGAGTCGTGCACAGAGCCCTGAGCGCATCCGTCAGAAGGATCTTCATGGAGCTAGAGAACTTGATCCGCCGCGACCCGGTCAAATCCGCCGTCCCCGGCGGCGACGTCCATCCGATCACGCGGTACGTGATGAATTATCTCGGGGCGGCGTGCTCGAGGCCGACCCTGGCGGAGGTCATGGCGGAAGACGCCGCAAGGGTCGCCGTGCCGCTTCCCGTCCGCGTCGCGTGGATCGCAGATATCCTGCTGGACAACCTGGAAGCCAAGTCCAAGATCTACCGCGACCTCTCCCTCACCTACGTCTTCTTGATGAACAACGGGCGGTACATACTGCAGAAAGCCAACGGCAGCGACGTGGGGATCATGTTAGGGGAGGACTGGATCAGGCGGCAGAACTCGAAGTTGCGGCAGTGGGCGAGCGAGTACCAGCGGGCGTCGTGGGCCAAGGTGGTAGCGGCGCTGCGGATGGACGGTTTGGGCGGGGCGGCGTCGAGGTCAGCGTCGGTCGCGACGGAGAAGGCCATAAGGGACAAGCTGGGGATGTTCAACAACTACCTGGAAGACATATGGAGGACGCAGGGGAGTTGGGTGGCGGTGGACGAGCAGATGCGGGCGGAGCTGCGGGGGGGCATTGCGGAGGCCGTCCTGCCGGCGTACCGTAACTTGGTGGCGCGGCTGCGGCAGGCAGGAGACGCCCGGTGGCTCCTGGACCGATACTTGAAGTATAGCGTGGAGGACGTGGAGGCGAGGATCAATGAGTTGTTCGAGGGTGGGAGGAGGTCCCAGTGAGCAGCAGACAGATTGTTGGTAAGAACCAACTCATACTGTGTGTATAATCTTATAAATGCACTTCTTGTGGTCGGAGATGGAATGGAGTTCATTTTTCTTTCTTGAATGCAGTATAGTTAGTATGTACATCCATTCGAATCTTGAATGTTTATATCGTAAATAGAATCATCTTTTGATGCGATCATCAATAAATTGATACTGATAGAGAATCGATCACAAATCAATGATTGATAGAAGGAAATCATGATATACTTGCCTATTCTATCTCTGTTGGATTGACGAGGATGATTAAAGGACAATCAATTTTTCTCAACCTTATAAATATATAACATGTTTCATCATCAAGCAATATAATATAATTCCCTCACATATTAGAATCTTCTTACTCTAAACACTTCTTTTCCTCATCTATCTGTCTATTGGGAAACCAGTTGGCTGTGTGGCAAGGGCACAGTCCCAGTAGATCCTCCTGTGCCTACCTCCACACTGTACGCATCTTCGTTTCTGCTCTCACACTGGCGTCATCATTGCAAGCCACACTCCTATGCCTACCTCTACTTGCTTTGCATCCCCCTTGTGCTCTTACACCAACTCCTTCTTCCAGTACTTGTCAATGACACTTCAGTCTCATTCCTCTGTGCCTATCAGATTGAGCTCCCTGCCACACGACGCAATTCCTCTGTGCCTACATGTATGCTTATTCCTTACATTGACCTTGGTGCACATTGGCATCCCCATCTTCTTCTTGTTACTCATCAAATCCACTGGTATCTCCGATCCACGATTGGCCTCTCGATGATAGTCCACCGACTTTCACCATCCTCTCAACCTTGGGTGCTATTAGCGCTTGCGATCGAAAAAAGAAAGAGATCGCTCTCTTCTGTCTTCCCAAATCTGAAGTCTTCCATCAGATCATGTTGTCTTCTTCTACCTCCATCAAATTGGATCTTCACAGTTCCTAAATTTGATCTCCTTTATTAGATTAAATCATCTCTTCTGCACTTTCCATATCTGATCTCTTCATCAGATCTATATCATTTGTAGATTCTAGATTCCTCTTTCTCAACTCAAGACTATAGCATATCTTCTTTACTTTTGACGTTGTGATGATTGTTTTATCATGAAATAACAGTTCTTCCCAACTACAAGGCTCACATCTATTAATATAACAACTCTAATCTTTTTCAAATTCTCTAAAGGTAATAATTATGTATTTTTGACCAACAAAACTCACAAGCCTCCTATTTGAATATGATCTATTGGGTCATATTGATGACTTTTAGTTTTTTACCCAAAAAATTCAAATAATAGATTACTTGACTTTGATAGATCATTTTTTAAATGATGAAGTCATCATTCACAATCTCAACGACTAAGAGATGTAACTTATGAGATTTCGATTTAGGTTCAAGAATTTGTCGACTCGATATTATCATTTAGATAAAGTTTTAGCGGAAGATAGAATTATTGTAGGAAGATCAAATGTAAAATTGAATAAAAACAACCTCTATTTCTTGTAAAACTTAAGTGCAAATTACAAGGCTGAAAACAATAGAATTAAAAATGTGCAAAAAGACTAATTGGCATATAGGGCATAAGTTATCTTTGAATAGCACCTACATCATGCAGCAATGCAGATAAGGTGTTCATCGCTTGTCTATGATAGTTTTTGGTTATTATTTTTTCTATTTTCTTTGTATTTTTGATATTTTCTTTAACACAGATTGTATGGAGCAAAAAATATTATAGTAAGCCCCATTTTTATTTGTTGTTAGTGTTTTTACTTTCTATTCTCATCATATGCAACATCAAACAAGAAAAAAATGATCCAAAATTGTATCGTTCTCATATGCCATAAGCTGATTTTTGACTAACAGCTTAGTGGTGTAAAATATCAACCATCTTAGCATCTTAAATACCCTAGGTGGCACCCGAGTGGATGGGATGTTGGGTTAGTGTTTGAGAAGTGATGCAATGTCTTTAGTGTGCTTGGTTTCTATTCGACAAAAGTGCTATATGAATATTGAGACTACATCTACTTTTGGAACCTTGTGTGTTCGATCTATTTTTAAAACCCTTTTGATTCTAAATTATCTTGCTTTGGATCCCTATTATCTTGTCCTTTTCGTGTGCGACAATGATAAATTATGGATTGCATGTTCAGTGGCAAATCGGATCCTGATTATCTTTGCCTTTCTTACATTTTCTTCATTGTGCATGTCGTTTATGAATTGCATGAGATTAAGGTCTAAGTTGACCCTTGCAAATGCATATCGCTTTAGTGTCATATGCCTTAGGCAATCTCAATTAAGGATATGATAGAGTGGTATTAGAGTGGGTAAAGCAAATATCGAATTGACATGGAAGGGCAGTATGGCAAAACCAGCACTGTTATACATAATGGGCAACAACAATGCGTGACCATTCCGAAGAAATAAACGAGCACTCGTTTAGAAACTAGCAAAGTCATTCAAAAGGAGTGTGGTATTTATACACAATATGCACATCTCATTATATATTCAACTTCAACTATAGATAGTGTGACAGAATATTACTTCTTAAATAATCAAGAAGCAAGTGTAGAGCCTTGACAAGTTTCAAAGATATTTTTTCTATCTATTTTACATCATGCAATGTCAACATTATATAATTAATTAAATCAAAATTATTAGATTTGTGTTACCATAGTCTTATAGATAGTATTCCTCTTAAGTATTTAAAATTTTTTTTATAATCTTAAAGTGAGACTATTTGGGATTTGATTGAAACATAATATAAAGATTTACACTAAACATAATATCAGGTTTGGTAGTAGTGAGATGTAATAAGCTTTCTATCATACCATTATAAATCTTTTAATAAACAAATATACCATCGTTATCCATGTTTGATTTAGTAGAGATGTTTATTGGTGTGTTGACAACCTTAGAATTTTTCAAATGAAATATTTTTGATAGGTCAAGAGGGTACTTGATTTGACTAATAAAAATTTTATCATTTAATTACTTAATTTATAATCATAACAAAATATTATTTTTCACCCATTTGAGTTATTTTAAATTATTATTCCATGCTCTTGGCAAATGGCTCACAAAGCTTTATCAGTGAAATCGAAAATAATATCATCAATATAAATTTAAATAATAAGAATATTTATTATTAAAATATTTAATAAATAATATGATGTCAACCTTGTCTTTTGAATATTTTGACTTAAGAAGGAACTAAGTCTCTCAAACCAAGCCCTAAGAGCTTACTTTAAGTCACAAGAGCCTTAGATAATTAACATGATTAAATAAAAAATATTTTTAAAATTTGGTTGTTGTTTAACATAAATTTCTTCTAAAATGAAAATGTTAAGAAAAATATTTTAAAATCCATTGTAATAACTTAAAATTTTTAAATAACTATAAGTAAAGAGTATTTTTATTATTTTAAGTCTAACCATATGAGTAAAAGTTTCTTCAAAATCTATACATTTTTTTTGGTTGAAATCTTTTGTCACTGATCTAGTTTTATTTCAAGCCATGACATTTTATTCATATTATTTATTCCTAGAGACTCATTAAGTGCTAATTACAAGATTAATACTAGGCCTAGAAATAAATATCTAACTTTTATTTCTCTCAAGTTAATTTAGCTATTGATGTATTGTGAGGCTCATGAGTAATCTTTAAGAGTATTATCAATACATTTAGACTTAATTTAAGATTAAAAAATAATATTTATGTAAATATATATTAAAGAAGAATGAGTCTAAACGTTTTTGATATATCCTTAATAATTAGCTCTTTAAGATGTCTGTCTATATAATTTGATTTTCTGGATAAGATTTTTTCAAAAATAGATGTATCCATATTGCTTTGAGGAGTAGAATCATCATTTGAATTTAATTTTTTAAGTTTAAAATAATAATCATCATAATAGTTTAAGGAGATTGATAAAAACTAACATTCCAAGATCTTTTATTGAGAACTATATAAGATTTAGAAATCAAAGAGTATCTAAAAAATATATCTTTATCAAATTTAACATCAAATTTTTCTAAGACATCCTTATTATTTAAAATAAAATATTTATAATAAAAAATAAAATAAAAAATATTATGTCTTTTGTTATTTCATAACTTATAAGGATTTTTAGATAAATGAGGCCTTATAAGAATCCTATTCATGATATAGCAAACAATATTAATGACTTCGACTTAAAAATATTTGGATAATCTATATTTATTATACATGATCCTAGTCATCTCTTATAAACTTATATTCTTTCTCACAATAACTTAATTTTACTTTAGATATTTTGGAGTGAAGAAGTTATGGTCAAACACATTGTAATTATAAAATTTTTAAAAATCATGATTTTTAAATTTATAATTATGATAACTTTAAATAAATAAAATTATAAAATCATTTCATTTTGGACTTATTTATAAAACTTGATAAAAAAAATAAAATAATCATTCTTTTGTGTCAAGAATTAGGTATGTCTAAATGTATATTTACTTCTTTCTAGACTTATAATATTAATAGATCTAAATAAGTTCATGTTAATTAGTTATAATAGCCTTGGGGTCCATTTGAATTAGTTATAGTGGCCTAGAGGTACTTGGTTTTTGGATTTAAAACTATTATTTATATATTTTCCTAATTAACATGCATCATAAATTTTATCCTTAATAAATTTAATTTTAGGTATTTCTCATATAAGTTTTTTAGTTTTAATTTGAATAATTAATTTCATGCTAGCATGTTCTAGTCTCTTACGTCAAAGCCATATCTCATCATTTAAAGATAAAAAGAAAGTCATATCATGAAAGTAATTAAGATTAATAGTATAAATATTATTATTTTTTAAAGTTATTAAAAATTTATTCCTATTCGGTATGTCTATTATATAAGTATGGGATTCAAATTTAACTTTATATTCTTTATCACAAAGTTAGCTAATGATTATTTAGTTATATTTCAAACTATCTATAAAAAATATATTTTTAACTAAAAGACTTCATTTGTTACTAATGTTTTTTATGTCAATAATTTATTCTTCGTTATTATCTCCGTGATATATCTTCCATTTCAGCTAATAAGTTTTAAGAAAATTTTAAAATATTTGGTCATATCAGTATCTTTCTTCTTTAGTAAGCTTATATCTTCATTATGAGTTTTACATGTCATTTCATAGATTATTAGAGATCTCACGTATTTTTAGAAAGGAAGATTGTTCAAATCTTTAGCTTTTTGGATTGTCGTTACCTTTTGATCACACTCTTAAGAATAGGAAGAGATCTTAAAATCTTACAAACTAATTCAGATACGTATAACTTTTGTTATGTGCCTTTAATCAATTAGCAACATCCATAAAGTAAGTGCACATATCATTAATGGACTCATTTGACTTTATTTAAAATAACTCATAGCTATAAACTCAAATATTAATTTTTGATTTTTTTATTTTATTAGTTTCTATATGTGTAACTTTAAGTATGCATCATATATCATATGATTGTTAGAGTAGAAATTTAATTGAACTCATTTTTATCTAAAACATAAAATAAAGCATTTAAAGCTTTAGTATTAAAAAATATTTTTTAAAAATCATTTTATTTGTCTATCAGTTTAATAGACTTTTAAAAACTAAGCTTGATAATATTCTATAAATCATAATTCATATAAAGCAAGAAAATCTTTATTCTAATTTTTCCAGTATGTCCCATTGAATATATGAGAACATGTAATATAATGATCCTCTTAATTACCTGAAAATATTATTAGATCTCTCTTGGATGTTAATCCAATTGAGATAACCTTGTTATGATATAAATTATTATGATCTTAATGGTATTAAAAGGAGGGATTAATAAGTGCTATAGTAATTTTTAATTAATTTTAAAATTTGATAAAGAAAAATAAGTATTAGAAATACGACTAACCAAATATTAAGTACAAGTAAGAGTTACACATAAAGTGAATGATTATAAGTAAGAAACCATGAACAAAATTCATAAGTAAGAGAATACAAACCAATTTATAGTGATTCGATCTTTCTAATCTACATCCATTTTTTATTTCTCTTTTATTAATACCATAAACTTAGGAGAGAACCTTCATACTCAATCTTTTATAAAGATCTTTCACCTTCTATTACTTAATATGAGAACTAAACTAAAGAGGTAGAAAATGACTCAAACAATACTTAAAAGAGATAGCTAAAATACTTTACAAACTTAGAATTGGATGCTCCATTAATTAAGTCTGAATAAGATATTTATAGTCTCTAAAAAGTATCAGAGCTAAAAATTTAAATTTCCATGATTTTGAGGTATGAGTAATACTTTGGATGATACTATCATTATATCTTTTGATATAAAATCATAAATTTGGACTATGATGATCCTACCATCATGACGGTACTACTGTGACACACTATCATCCTAAAAAAGGTAAAAAAACACAAATAGTATTTATTGATTAACCAAGCGGTACTACCAACTAGATCTAATAGTACCATCGCCCCTAACTATTTTAGGGCACTTGTTGGGTCTTTTAATGAGCTCAATTCTAACTCAAATTCAAGCCCAATGGTTGCTATAAACTTGGGCTCTATTTTAATTCGATACCAGCTTAAATTGATTTAAAATAACCTTGATCAACGTATTGACTTATCAACCACTCATTCGAGATCACTTTTGAAGCTTTTAACATGTTGTCTAGTCTTTAGCATATTGCCTATTTTTTAATATATTATCCCATCCTCTAACACTTCATCTAATACTTTGACATATCGACTATGTTACAATAACCAATCTTCCAATGTGATATATTTTCTTTCTTACGTGATGACCAAATTTTTAATACAAAGTTTGATCTCCAATACATTAATTAATCTTTTGACTTGACATCCGCACTATACTCTTCCAATGTAATGTTTGACTTTTCAACGGGATATGTAGCCCTTGAATAGTTTGAGTTAACAGTTGAGGTATATCCTATATTACTTATCTGAACAAAATATTAGTTTATCATTTTCATCAACAGAACATAGATAATTTTTTTTATTTATAAAAAAATGATAACATCAGCTAGTCAAAACTAGACTTTGTATATCACGTAAATCATATGCTTATAATATAATAACTTAATTTATTTCAAGGTAATATATTTTGAATATATTTTTAAAAAAAATATATACATAACTATAGTTATATATTGGTATAAATATCATTTTAATAATGATGACTATGGCTATGCTGTATCCCTGTAACAATGTATCAAATTATATTTATCTTTGTGTCACAATCAAAACAAACTAGCTTTTAAACAAATAGCAATGCTTAGCCCCCATTGGTAAGATGTAGATCATAGCTATACTGAAAACACAATTGAGACGACATATATCATGTCAAACATTTAAATGGTTTGTTTACTTTTTATATAATTATATAGCATTTTTTTAGAACTGATTTTCCTAAGGATTTTATAATATATTTATTTATAAAATAATTTGTAGGCCAATGATTTCTTCAAATAATATTTCTAAGACATATTTTTCACATGTTGAAAACATATATAATATATTTGTAATATTTTTTGAATAATAAAATATTTTATATATACTTTGAGAATAAATTAGATGGAGTCATTCGAATATTTATTTGGTCGTAGAAATCCTTCAACATATCAGTTTCTCTCTAGAATATAGAGATAGCCTATGCAACTATATATTTATAGATTATACTACTTAAGACACCCTAGAATTATTTCTTGTGCAAAAATCTCTCTACGACTCTAATTTATAGATTAGTACTTTGTAGAAACATATAATTATATGTAAATCCTTAAGTAAAACATGAGGTAGTACGATTTTTCGATAGTTTTATGATGGCCGGTTGGAGGTTGCCAAAGAAACTATAACTAACGATATAAATCTTATACTTGGTGATTAGATCGATTCACCAAAGGGACTCATCGATAGGATGAATTGATACTGCTCCAGTTGTCTTGTCATATGGGCATTTTAAATGGGTTTAAAATGGTAAGTAGCTAGTGGGTTTGAGTTGGTAAGTAGTTAGTGAAATCTAAATATAGAGAGGATAAAATATTGGTTGCGCATGCATGCTCGGGATCGGATCGGACTCTCATCCAACACAAGAAATATTCCAAGGCTCGATTGGAATGTGCCCTTTTTCATCAGCTTATGATGAAAAGTCGTCGTCCATCTTGTTATATAGAAAGACATCAACATATTTATCCCTTTTTTTTGTTGGTTGTTTGTGATGTTTGGTTCGCATAATTTAGGAGTATAATCACATATCAGCCATATTTGATACTTGATATTAGCACCACAGCTGAAGATACAGCTTTCTTTCTCAAACATAGATTACAATTATTTCCTTATTTTTCGGAAGGGGAAGAGTTGGGTTGATGACCAATGTTGTCATTGATATTAATAGCTTCTTTAGTCATGAGTTTATCTTGGCTCATTCCAGCTTAATTCATCCAGTGCAGGAATTGGCTTTGTAATTAAGAAGGGAAATGGAGATATCATGATGCTTGGAGGAAGGCCATGTCGAGCTGCCAGTCCGATGGAAGCTGAATGTTTAGCATTATTAGAGGGTTTGCAGAAGATGGCTAAGCTCAACCACTGAAGCTAACTATCAAGTTTTTGAAGGATGACAGCTTAATTCCTTGGCAACTTCAAGCTGTTATATCTAACATTAAACCTCTTTTTGATATTGTGTTTGTCAACAACATTACATATGTGCTTCCTGAGGCCAATATTGTAGCACATAAGAGTTGCTAATTTTTATAGAGCTGAGGGCTCACCAAGTTTGTAATGCAGCTGCTCAGTTTTTGAATACATAGAAGTTACTTTTTCCCTTAAAAAAAAATCATTAGGGTGTCCTTTTCCAACTCATCATTACCTTCTATACACGCTAGAGGGGCTACTTTTGTTAAAAATCATAGGGTAAAATTATTTTTAAATAAATGAATAATTTGATAGCAGATAAGATTTTTCCTAACTGCACGACGAAATCTCGTTGATAGATTTTCAACTGTACGAGAAAATTTTACTGATCAGTCGGAGAAAATTTTTTTTCTAACATGTATAAATAGACATTACATTCAACTAATTCAAGTGTGATTTTGTCATTAGATTTCATCTTGTCATAATTTTTAATCGAATAGATATGTAATTTCGATTGAACAGAGATAACCTTTTGCCTAGATAGATATGATTTTTCATCCGAATAGACTTGATCTTTCACTCAACTGGACATGAATTTTAACCCCAATGAGTTTCTCTAACATTAACCGCATCTCTATCATTAATTTCATGTAAAAATTAAATTTTATTCTTACATTCATCTGACATAGATCAAAGAGAGAGTATAAAAAAAATTATTGTCCTTGTAATTTGGAGTGCTACTATTATAGGAAGTGATCATTGTATCTTGGAAGATGATTAATATAAATCCTCTCTTTCAATCAAATTATTTTGAACAGAATAAAAAATAATTTATTCCGAAAACTTCTTCAAACACTTCGTAGAAGTTCCTTTCGTAATGTGTATAAGAAGTCATTTTTATAAGCGTACCATTTGGCTGCAATTTCCAACTGAAATGGAAAACGAATGCTGAAATCACATTGTAGATTGAGAAGGCATGATTGATGTCTTCCCTCTTCCAAGTCAAAAACCAACACTTATTAGCGTTCTCTTTGAACTGGAACGCGTGGGCTTCGCCTCACCTTCAAGAACTAGAGAAAAAGAAAAAGGGAGAAGAATTCAAGCACGGTGAACTGTTGGCTCCTGTTAGCCCAAAAATTATGGGAAACATGAGCCAAAAAAAGAAGTAATGGTTTTTCTTGTCCTACTCAGGAAAAAGGTAGGCATACAAAAGTTGATTCCACACATCAGGAACTCCTGGGAGGCACCAATGGATGCAGTCGGCATAGCTGCCGGGGTTATCCTGCTGCTCTTTGGTCAGTGGCTCCCACTGCTTCCTGTAGATTGACGGGTGGCCGTCTTTTCTATATTCTGAGAGCTGCGTGATATTGAGCATTTGTACATTCACACCCCTGCCTCTCAGACTCTTGATTACCTTCTCAACCACCCGCATCATGTTTTCATTTGTGTCTTTGCCCCAGTATCCCTCCTCCGCGATCGGCTCTGTCTCATCATAGCAGTTTTGGCCACTAGGCCTGCCCCACTCTTCGCCACTGCCATGAGAATAGAATTGCCGACGGTCTTTAATGTACACCAACAACTTGTTCTAGATTTACTAGGATCAGAAAACAAACAAATCCAAGGATTGGAGACACCAGGAATGTTGTCTCCGTTCTCAATTACCTCGAGTGCGTAGGCGACATGCTCATGAAGAACAGCTTCGTCTTGAGATGGTCCACATGGAATTCAAGCCAATCAGACCATGTGTTCAGTGCTAGCTCGTAGCCACGGAGGCTGTCGATCTCCTTGTGGATACCATGTTCGTCCTCAAATGATCCCCACCTGACGCATCAACATGATCATTTTCTTCTTTCATCTAGAACAAGAATATGATTTCTTTTGGTACTAATTAACATGAATGTTACAACTCAAACAATGTATTCATTCATATACTCCAAAGTTGAGATTATGAACTCTCTTGAAAGATAACATGAAAGGCAGCATGAATGGTGCAAAAGGTCCACGTAGCAGAATAGTTAAGACTTACAAGATGTTCATCGTCGGTCGCCTCCACCAGAGATAAGTGTTGAAGACCAGTATATCAGCATTTGTCCAGTGTCTTGCGTGCTTCTCAATGGATTGCGCCCTCGCAACCCTGTCTGGTATTCGGTGGTGTACAGGATCATCCGAATTGGATTCAACCAACAATGGCGCCCAGTAGAAGTCAATCGATGCATTATGTTCCTGCCGACAGTGGAACTTTGACCACGATCTATGCGATGAAAATGCAATGAACAACTGCCCCGCCCGGACGACGGTGCATGGTGAAACAAGATGGTATCTAAAAGAGGGAAACCAAAAAGAAAACGAAAGAAAAAGCTAAGTCACCTTGGCTTTGAAGGACATGAGGGATCCATTGGATACCATGATCTTGTGGGAATCAGGAAGGGAGGCACCCAGCAGGCAGACCATGGAAATCCATTGGTTTCTGTTGAGGGAGTCACCAACAAACACCAGCCGCCTGTCCCTTAGCCTCTCCAGCAGTTTTGTGACATTGAATCTGCTTATTTCACATCCGAATTTCCCGAGGGATCAGTGCATTTTTCTCTATCGAAAGGACAGTTAACGAATGGTGGGTGTCATGATTCACAAGGTTAACTATCGAGATATTGGTGTCATGATAAGAATATAATTTTGTGAAGATTTATAAATGCATCATGTTATAATTGCTTAAAGAAGCTTTGTTTCTAATGTTCAACCATGAAACCGTCCATGGCTTACCTTGGTAGGTCGCATCCATGAGGCTGCCACCTCCAGTTCTGATACTTGAGATCTCTTCTTCCAAACTTCTCACAGGCAGACTGATCCGACATGAATTTGCACCCACTCTCCGAGTACAAGGGATACGTCGTGTTGTCATATACCCATTGGCCTGAGAACAAGTCGCAAGTCCCGGCCGACGACTCCTTGGCTTCCATGGCAAGGATCTCAGCCTGGTCTCCGTTCCTCATCGTGATGAAGATGGTGAGGACGATGATGAGTGCAATGGACATGGTTAAGATGGAGTTGAAGCGATTCTTGAGGCCCCATAGCCTCAGGGTAAACTGGCTCTTAGTTGCCATCTCCACCTTCCGTCCTTCCTCCCTCGGGAGCATCACCACCTTCTTCTTTTGTAAGTGAGGATTTAAGCTGGTCTTCGTGGCCTTCAGGTTCATGATCCAGAATCATGCATGCCTTTGTGAGCGAGTATGAGCCCTGGAAGGTGGTGTATATAACCCTGAACCGAGTTGTTGAAATGGGTCATCAGCTGTGGGACAACCCACCTAATGTTCGCTACGCTCCGTAGTTTTTGGGCGGAGTGGATAACTCGTTCTACGTAGAGCTAACAGGAGCAGAATACCTGGCTGAAAGAGCTTGGTGTTCGCCTAAGCCAAGCAATCGTAAGTGATTCCTGACATTGTTTCTGGAAGCAGCAACCATCAGTGGAGTTGGAGTTTCCTGGCCCTCCTCCCCACCCACGCCATAAAAATGACTCGTAGACTACGAGCTACCAACTGCTAAATAGATGGAAAAGATTGCCACCTTCTTTTAATCATGGAATCGGCGACATTGGAGTCGGAACACAATGATAAGGACTTACTTGTACTTGTTGAAGGGGCTTAGGTAAGGATTACCTTTGCCGCACCTAACCAGTTAGGTTGGAATCTAAAAGCAGCACCTAATCAGATAGCTTGGGAGCTAACTTAAAACAAGTTCGACCATTCCGTCCAGAATGATCGACCTAAAAATACATTCTTATACTTTCTAAAAGGTAGGCTAGAAAGAGAGGAAAAAAGTGAGGGCAGTTGCTCTCGCTCTGAGACATGCCGATAAGTTCTACATCTGTTGGTAAGTCTTAACGACGAAATCACCGTTCTTGTTTGACTTGTGGGTGTGTTGATAAATCTATATAATATAGTGTATGGCAACAATGGTCGCAATCTTTTTTCCCAAACGCACATTTGACTGTCATTTCATACGTAAAACAGAAGCCTCAGGGCAAGCAAGAAAACAACTTCAAGAGTAGGTGGAAGGTGGCGTAGTCGTTCCATCTCCGACATTGTTAGTGTCATCTTCGCAAGCAACATAGAGACATCAAAATAGATGTCTCAGAGCCTTTTAACTTCAAGGTGAATCAATAACATGCCGTAGGATACCCATGCTTCCTTCTTCTTTTTGCCCGGCCAAAATACACGTAAGTCGACTTTATATATATATATATATATATATATATATATATATATATATATATATATATATATATATATATATATAAAGAATATATTTCTTTAGCTCTAAGTTGAGAGGATATCAATCACTTAGCACAATAGTTCGATCGAATCAGTCCCATTAATAATTTTGTGTTTCCAAACCCTAGTCCTAGCAAAATTAAACTCTAATTGCTTTCAAATGGCGTCAAAAGATGTTGCGCCACTCGCATTTTGTTATTCCACAAAGCGCATCCTAGTTTGGCTGGCAAGTCGCTTTTGCAAGAAAGAGCTAATTCTCCTCAACAGTCTTATAAAAGAAGACATGGACAGTATTCGGTACCATTAGTGAGGTAATAAAAGTAGCCAACCCATTGCATTCTGTCATTTGGTATACGAATAGTAAATGCATCACATTCGCCTTAACTTGTGATGCCTTTGTTGGTATTTAATACATGTCCGATGAAGCATCTTTCAACCTTGCATGGCATAGAAGCTTTTCGGTGGCTTTCCACCTTGAGTCTCGACACCACAATGGAAGGAGGCCCAATCTAGAATTGCAACATCTGAAGTTATATGTTTCAGACACAATGTTTTCTTCCTTGGTCGGCCTTGACACACAACATTTCAAGTTCTTTTCCACTGATATGGTGTGTTGGATTTGGTTTATTCAAGCCCAGATGGTGAACTAAATCTTGATCGCATAGACACAGGTCACTACTGTATCTGTATCAAGTGTTGCTATCCACCATCTTAAAACCTCGTCTTTCCAATTCCCCTATCTATTCAAGGCTTATAACTTTCCTATGTTCCCCTTATACACTTGTTGGGTCCCGATCTATAAATTATAAAGTTTATAGTGGGTGCATTTTTATTCGAGTCTTACCTCATCTCTAACAAAGGTCACTTCTGTTAAGATTAATTGTTTATCCTTCTAACATATAGATTTAGACTTCTATCAAGATTTACACTTTGTATCCATATCTATTGTCTCTGTACATGGGTATGGGTGACCAATCCAATTGCTTAGAACTAAAGAATGGAGCCTACCCTTATTCCACTATTTATGCTAGTAATGTTTCTAGTTATTGAAGTAATTTATGACATCTTTATTCTAAGATGGATTTATCAGAGATTTCATGGCTTTTTATGTAGTGATATAAATGTTGTCTCTTCTGCTAAGGATAAAATAAGTGGTCAACCATTTTTTTTTACTCCTACTTAGGACTTTCAAGATTTTATCTTCAATAATAGTCTTACTAGTCTTAGCTTCCTTAGTAACAGATTCACATGATGCAACAATAGGATTGGGTCTAATAGAATTACTGCTAAACTTGATTATGTTTTTGCGAATAAATAATGGTTCTCTATTTATGATTACTCAGTGATTAAGTACCTCCCTGGAATAGCTTTTGATCATTCCCATATTTTCATTAGTTTGGGACTCACATAGGATACATCATAGAAGGAAGGTGTTTCATTTTGAGTAATTTTTGTTCGAGGTCCCTTTGGCCCATAGGCAAGTTTCTAGTAAATTAACCTTATATAGATAGAAGGGTAACCATCTTTCTACTCTAACTAATTCTCTTTCTAATATCTCCCATAAATTCTCCCAAGTGAAATCTCAACGTTGGTGGGTAACCTTAGGATTTAAATAAGATTGTTTCTTTAGAGATTCTAAGATTGAGAATAAGGACATTCCTGACAACTTCTTTAGTGATGATATTGTCGATCCTTTGATCAACTTATTATCTCAATAGATAGCTAAACATTTAGTAGTGGGTTAGGGCTAAAGTTAATTGGATTGGGGATGGAGACAAAAACTCTAGATTCTTTCACAATGTGGCTAACTATAAGAATAAAAAAAATTACGCTACTCTACAACAATAATGGACTTGCAATTAGTGATATCATTCTCATGCCCTTGCTACTCTACAACAATAATGGACTTGCAATTAGTGATATCATTCTTATGCCCTTGCTATTCTACAACAATAATGGACTTGCAATTAGTGCTATCATTCTTATGCCCTAGGTGCTCGCTAATTGCTATGCTAATTTATGGAGTTCTCCTTCTTCTTTATTTTGTGATTGTTAGCGTCCTAATTTTTCTTTTCCCTCTGCTCCTAAGATCTTTGCAAGAAGTTTTCTTCAATTGAAATTTCCTTGGCCCTTAGACAAATGAGGAAAGAAAAATGTCTCGAGCTGAATTGGTTTAACTGTGAGTTTTTCTAAGAACCTTGGAAGAAAATTAAGGTTAAAATTCTTCATGCATTCAATAATTTCCATGCAAAGTTTATTGTGTCATCTAATTGGAATGAAACTTATTTTCATTCCCAAGAAAATCAATGCTTCGGATGATTTTGAATTTAGATCGATTGCCCTCTATAATATTATTTACAAGTTTTTTACTAAGGTTTTAGCTAGCAAAAGTAATCTACTTTTATACCTAGTAGAAATATCCATAATAAAATTATTATTGTTAATAAGTTGGCGCACTCGATGTGTACATCGAAAGGGAAAAGCCTCCTTATTCTCCTCAAGTTAGATATTGAAAAGACTTATGATTCTCTATCTTCAAAAACTATCTTGTATCTCATCCACTCTCTTTTCTTACCTTAGTAATAGTCTCCAATCTAATTAGTTTAATAATAAAATGGGTATTAGACATGGGGATCTTGTATCTCTCTATTTGTTTATCTTAGTCCTATAATTACTTTCAAACCTTATTTCCCAAGAGAAGCGTATTTCTCCTTTTAATTTAAAAGATGTCATAATTTTGTATCTTCTTTTTGTTTGTTGATGATTTGATTATTACTTTTAGGGCTAATAAGAAATCTATTGAGTCTAAGGCATTTTCAAGACATTTGAAAAATTTATAAGCCTTAAAATTAACCCTACCAAATCAACTATTTACTTCCTAAGTATTGTAGGGCTGAGATTAAACATCAGCTGTGTGCTGCCTTTGGTAACAAAGAAGGTACTTGGCCCTTTACCTGTCTTAGAGAATATATAACTTTGGTAGGGTTCCAGAAAAGTTTCAAACCATCATGGTGGGCAAGGTATTTAGTAAGATCCAAGGGTGGTGTAAGGGATTGCTTTCTCAAGTTGGAAAACTGATTATGATCAAGGCTACAATCAATTCCATTCCTACTCATATTCTAATGAATTCTTGGATCAATGATAAGATTATTAATATACTATCTAAGTTAGCTAAAGATTTCTTCTAGAATGAGACCCATGATAACAAGAGAATTCACCTTTTAAGTTGAGACATGATGTGTATTAGAGATTTTAGCATGGTGAAAAAAGCTATATGCACCAAAAGAATCCTTCCTTGGGGCAAAGTATGGTGGATTACACTCTTGGGTTAATTCAGGTGTCCATCATACTTTTTGGACTTTAGAAGTATATATAAACTCTTGGGTGCTATCAAGGATGGATTTTGCAAGGTGTGGAGATGGTAAGAATACTTTCATTTGGGATAATTCATGGTTAGATACTACACCCCTCTATATGCGGTCTACCTATATAAATGTGGATGAGATGATGAACTTTGATAGGGTTGTTGATTTGATAAGTGGGTATAACTAGAATGTGGATAAAGTTATGATGGTCTTCGAACCTCTTTTAGGGGAAAGAATCGTGAGGATTTACTTATCGAGTGAGCCTAGTGATGATACTTGATTCTCGACTAAAGACCCCACTAGGTAGCTGTCGATTAAGGCTTTTTATCATGATTTAAAGAGATATAATTTGTATGAAGAAGAGGCTTGGTCTAGCTGAAAGGTGATTTGGCATTTGAAGATTGCTCTTAGGATCAAAAGTCTTCTTATAAAAATTATACATTGTTAGACGGATGTGTCACTGCTATTATTATTTTTTGGATTCGATGACCATATTTTTATTGAGTGCAGGTTTGCTATTGAATTTTGGTGTCTTATGTAACAACAAATTGATTTTTCTTTTGATTTTATCAAGTCCGAATGAAGATTGGCTCAAAGAGAAACAATCTTTGTATAAAAAAAATAGGTTAATTGATTCATACAATTATGGTAAAATGGTTTTTGCTTTCATGGAGCAAATAGCCAAGTATCACAACCATTGGGTTCAACCTCATTCTTTTGTGCAATGAATACTTTGTCCAAAACCAACAACCCGAATACGCTATCCAAAACTTGGGAGTTTCCCACAGGGCAGCAATCCTATTCCTACATATTAGAATCTGATGCCTCTTTTATTTATGCCATTATGTAGCAGGTGTGGGCTATATGTTTTGGAGGAAAGATCTCTTTCTACTGGGTTATGGAGGTGAGCCCTGAAAGGTGACAATCCATTTATGGTCAAATGCTATGTACTCTTGATGTTATAATCAGGATGTTATAATCTCTCTCACTTAAAAACTTGATATCCTTGTCTAGGTTCAACATAGCCTAAACCAAACCCTAGTATAGTATATGTAAAACGTAGCTCAATGATGACTTCATGTCGTGACAAGTCCTTTGATTCTATCCACGAATAATTCTTTCTTATTCGAGTTCTTTTACCATGCTCTAATACTAAGTCGGCTCTAATACCAAATATCATGACTCACGCTTAATAGGCTAACTAGCCTATAAACTTTATTGAACTCAAATCATTAAGTAAAATACTAAAACTGAGGTTTATAATAATATACTCATTGAACTCTTATAAGTTTATCTTAGTCATCTCCTCAATCTTTTGAAAAGCAAAAAGATGTGACCCGTTAGCAATCACAAACCACTTAGAGCCTCTGATCATCCTAAAAAAAATCTTGAAAATAACAAAATTTAAGGAGGAGTCCTCTTGAACCTTAAGCTAAAAAGATATGATACCATAATCACTTGTAGTCTTTGCCATCAGCCGTGGTCAAAATAAAAAAAGATGTAAGAAAAGATAAGTAATAATATAGTTTGAACAGCTTGCTATTGAAGTACAATCACTTGCTGAACATCTTGCTAGTGAGGCATGACTAGTTATTGTTGATCCACCCCAGCTGAGTGCTCCGATGTGTAGTGTAGAGTGGATTCCACAATGGACACTAATACAAACTCCATATACTGAACATCCTCCAATAAACAAATTGCCCGTAATTATATGTTTGTTCTTGATCCAATTGTTATTATTATCTGATTTTTTATTTATTTCTTTCACTGCAGGTTAGAAGAAAGTAGTGATATTTTGGATAGTTTTTAATCATTTTAGATAGTTTTTGATTATTTTGGATAACTTTTGGATTCTGGACAGCTTCAGTTATTTTTTATAGTGAATTTGAGTATGGATAAACTTTAATCTCCGTGTTGTTATTAAACTTTAATCTTCAGGTCGCTCTCGTGATACTTTTGATATATCTACTATTGAAAGTTAAGTAAAGCTTGGATCTCATCTAACTTGATCTTTGTTTTCTTTTTGTCAGACTTTGAACTGTTGGAATTTAACTTGTTCACTCTGGTGGTAGAGAAAATGATGTATTCTATAGAGTTTAGTGCACTGTTTCTTATTTCAGCTGGATGCGATGTTTTTGTTGCTTGTGGATGGTTTGTGATATTCCCTTGTTTAGGTCAAGTAGACAATTGCACTTTGGATTGCGAGTGATCAGATTTTCACATATGAGTTTAGACTGATGCATTTGGTCTTGCTGGAATCAGAAATGGTTTCTTCAGATTCTTTTGCATGAGATGTTGGATGTGTTTTACCTGTTCGATAGTCAGCTGTACTCTTCCACTTAGTGAAAGATAAAAAAGAGGAAGCAAAATTGTTTCCAGTTAAGAGGTGCATATATAAATTGTTCTCTGACTTTTCTAATTGCTCGGGTTTATGTTTGGGTTGCAGTGGTTGGAAGGTTTGTTTCTCTGACTTATGGTATTATCCTTCTGCTGGCAATTCGCCGCAGATTCTAGAAACAGTGGGGAGTCTGACAAGGGGTGGGAAAATGGAACGAGGCCTTATGAAATATTTCTGAAACAGCAGCCTATGCAACTAGCTGTTGCTCAAGAAGAGAACCGAGAGATGAGGCAAGATCCACAACAGTCTAACTTTGTAAAAGAGAAGGGACATGTAAGGATGCGTGAGTCATGGCAATCGGCTATTCCAAAAGAAAAGCTGCATATGACAAGATGAGAATTAGAAATGAGGCAAGCAGAGCTTCATGAAATCTGTGTCTGGCAAGCAAAGTCCCAAAGCATACTAAGCAAACAAAGCAAGGCTATGATTGTTGAATCGGGACCTGGTAGATCAGCAAAGCTTGCCCCTGAGCAGAAAGCATTCAGCAAGGCAAAAGTCAAACAACAACGAGACACTGCAGCACTTAAAAGGAAGCCACCGATGATCCTGCGAGATGTAATAAGTTTAAAGTCAAAATAGTCTGAAGATGCTTTCGTCCACACTATTATCCATTCTTGACATCCAACTTTAAAAAAGAGAAGCAATTCCGACTGGTAGAAAATACTTATCAATTAAAGAAAAAAAATAGTCTTTCAAAAACAAAAAAAGATTATAATCTGACTGTTATGAGAATAAAAAAGTATGTACTGTAACTTGAGAGGATATTCCATGCAAGGAGGTGAATCCAGCTTTCGCAAAGAGATATAAGGAATCCAAACTGAACTCCTATATCTTCTTAACTCCATTGAGTTGATACTTTCTGATTGAACAGAATTCCAAAAGAAATTTGACAACAACATATGCAATAACTATCGAAATTAAACTTATTTAAATATCATAAAAAGGTTCATTTCATTAAAAGAAAGATTCATTATACGAAGAGAGAGATTCATTACATCAAGAAGAAAAAATGGATTAAAAGTTTATGGAAGGATAAGTTAAATTGGTTATTGATTCTTGAAAGAGTTTCTTAAAAGAGAATTATTCATCTTGAATATAATTAATGTAATATATCTTTGGGGACTATATAAACCCATATGTTGGGTCATGAGAGATAGAGTTTCTGAAATTGTAAAAAAAAAATTTTAAGAGAAATATAGAAGATTGAAGCTTGTCCTACTCTTCCTCTATTGGATATCTCTATTTCCTTTTCCTATCAAGATCAACATTTGGTATCAGAGCATAGGTTAAGTTATGACCTCTTCCTCAAGTAACATTCAACTCTAGATCCCCAGATTGACAAAAGAAAATTATGACATATGGTGCATCCAAATGAAGGTTCTTCTAGGCTCCCAAGATGTATGGGAGTTTGTAGAAGATAGATTTGTTGAACCAAGTCAAGCAAAAAGAGTAATGAATGCAGAAGGAAGAAAACAACTCAAAGAAAGAAGGAAGAAGAAGAAAAAGACTTTATTCACGATCTACCAAGGGCTTGATGATACAATATTCGAGATCATCGCTCTAGCAAATACTTCAAAGAAGGCTTGGGAAATACTTCAAAAGGCATTTGGTGGTGTTGATAAGGTAAAGAAACTTCATCTACAAGTTTGAAAACTAACAACAAGGTACTTCTGAAACTATTTCTGATTACTTCTTAAAAATCATTTCTGTTCTCATCAAATGAGATGAAATAGTGAACAAATAAATGATCAAAGAGTAATAGAAAAAATATTAAGATCTCTAGATCCAAAATTTGATTTTATTGATGTTACGATTGAAGAATCTAAATATTTGGAAAAAATATCTTTAGAAAAACTTATGGGTTTCCTTTAAGTTCATGAACAAATGATTACAAAAAGAGGAGAAGACAAAACTATGGAGCAAGCACTACAAGCTAAGCTTGCTCTTGAAAATAAAGGTGAATTAAATTCTCAAAGAGGAAGAGGACGAGCACAAAGAGGAAGAGGAGGCAGAAATCAAACTAACCAAGAATCTCCAAACAATAAAGATGTTGGAGAAAATTCTAGCTAAAAAGGTCGAGGTTATGGTTGAGGACATGGCCGAGGCCGTGGATGTGGTAGAAACTCTAAAAAGTCTGAAATACAATGCTATATTTGCAAAAGGTATAAACATTACTCTTACGAATGTTATTATAATCCTAATAATCAAGATGATAAGGCAAATTTTGTTAAGGAAGAAAAGAACGAAAATCAAGTTTTGCTAATAAGTTATAATAATTTGAAAGATGATCAGTCTATGACATGGTATCTAGATACAAGAGCCTCAAATCACATGTGTTGCATCAAAGAGTTATTTTTAGAAATGGATACAAGTTATTCCGGGAATATTACATTTGGTGATTTGTCTCAAAAACCAGTAAGAGGCAAAAGGTAAAATTCTCCTTGAACATATAATAGTAAGGAATTATGTATTTTAGATATTTATTATGTTCCTGATATGAAAAATAATATTATAAGCTTGGGATAATTACTTGAAAAAGGTTATGATATTGAGATAAAAGATATAGCTCTCTCAATTCGTGACAAAAATTAAACATTCATATTACATGTGAAAATGATAAACAATAGAATATTTCCTTTGCATTTAAGTATTTTTGATCAATCAAATTATTTTAAAACTGATATTGAGGATATTTCTATACTTTGGCATCTTAAATATGCTCACTTAAATTTGAGGATTTAAAACTTCTAGAGAAGTATAATATGGTGACAGGAATGCCAAAAATTGATCGTCCAACAAAATTATGTAAAGTATGTGTCATGGGTAAACAAGAAAGAAAGCCTTTCAAAGTGAGAAGAACAAAAAGAGCATGGCATCGACTTGATCTGGTGCATTCAGATGTTTGTGGCCTTATCAATCCAGTATCACTTGGAGGAAGCAGGTATTTTCTTACATTCACTGATGATCATAATGACAAAACTTGAGTTTACATGTTAAAAGAAAAGAAAGAAGTTTTAAACAAATTCAAAGAATTTAAGGATTTAGTCGAAAGACAAAGTTGTTGTAAGATTAAATGTTTAAAAACAGATAGGGGTGGTGAATATATATCAAATGAATTTGAAAGTTTTTGTAGAAATAATGGAATTATACATCAATTCACCATGCCATACATACCTCAACAAAATGGTGTCTTAGAAAGAAAAAATAGGATTATCCTTAATATGGTCCGATGCATGTTAAAGGAAAGAAAAATTCCTAAAGAATTTTGGGGAGATGTCGTTGCTTGTGTAGTTTATTTGCTTAAGGTTTCTGATAAAGCGAATTGGTAATGTTACACTAGAAGAAGCATGGAGCTTACGAAAACCAAGAGTTGATCATTTGAGGATTTTTGGAAGTGTTGCATTTGCCAAGATACTAGAAGAGAAAAGAACAAAATTGGAGGATAAAAGTCAGAAATGCATTTTGTTAGGTTATTCAGATAATTCCAGTGGTTACAAACTCTACAATCCTATCATAAATAAAGTTGTGATGTCAATAGATGTTGAGTTTGATGAACAACAGATTTGGAACTGGAAAAGTGATGAGCAGCATAAGAAAATTATAGCTTCAAAAGAAGATGATATAATACAAGCAAGCACCGAAGTGGCTTTGCCAAAATTATCACATAGATCAGCTAGGTCACATGATTCAAGAAGTCCAATTATAAGAAGGACAAGACCAATTCAAGAGCTATATGATGTGACTCGAAGGATTGATACTAACAATGATGAACTTTCTTTATTTTATCTTTTTGTAGGATATGATCTATTAACCTTCGAAGAAGCTTATAAAGATGAAAAATGGTGATAAGCTATGAATGAAGAAATTCATATCATTAACAAAAATAATACATGGGAGCTTACTACACTTCCAGAAGATCACCAAACTATCGGTGTTAAGTGAATCTTCAAAACAAAAAGAAATGCAAAAGGAGAGGTGGAGAAATACAAGGCCAGATTGATTGCAAAGGGATATAAACATTATTTATCTTTCTAGCGGCTCAAATGAAATGAAAAATTTTATAAATGGATGTCAAATCAGTATTTCTTAATGAAATTCTTGAAGAAGAGGTATATATTCAACAACCCCCTAGTTTTATTATTCATGAACAAGAAGACAAAGTATACAAGTTAAAGAGAGCTCTTTATGGGCTTAAACAAACCCCACAAGCATGAAATTCTCGAATAGATACTTATTTTATTCAAAATATTTTTTCTAAATGTCCACATGAACATGCTCTCTATACGAAATCTAACACTAATGGAGATATCTTGTTTGTATGCCTATACGTAGATGTTTTAATATTTACAGACAATAGTAACTCCATGATTAAAGATTTTAAGCACTCTATGAAAAAGGAGTTTGAGATGACCAACTTGAGCTTAATGACTTATTTCCTCGGTATCGAAGTTATACAAGATAATGGAGGAATTTTTATGTTACAAGAAAATTATGCAAATGAGGTTTTAAAGAAGTTTTCTATGGAAGATTGTCATCCTACATATACACCTATTGAATATGGCACCAAGTTGACTAAGGAAGGTGAAGGTAAATACATTAATCCAACTTATTATAAAAGTCTAGTTGGATGTTTAAGGTATTTGATATGCACTCGACCTGATATACTATTTGGAGTTAGTTTAATAAGTAAATATATGGAAGTTCCTAAGACATCTCATTTAAATATCACTAAAAGAATTTTATGATATATTAAAGGAACAATTGAGTATGGAATGTTATATTCATCATCTAAAAAGTTGGAGCTTATTGGATATAGTAATAGTGATTGGGCCGAAAGCTACGATCATCGGAAGAGTACATCTGGATTTGTATTTTACTTTGGTGAAGCTACATTCACTTGGTCATCAAAAAAGAAATAGATTGTTGCTTTATTAAGTTATGAAGCAGAATATATAGCAGTTTCTTCTAATGTTTGTCATGCAATCTGGCTAAGAAGATTACTCCAAGAACTTTATATGCCACAAGAGAAGTCAACCAAGATTTATGTTGATAACAAATCAGCTATTGCCTTAACCAAAAATCCAGTCTATCATGAAAGATCGAAGCATATCAATACAAGATTTTATTTCATAAGAGATCATATCAAAAATAAAGAAGTGGAGCTATATCATGTCAAGACAAGTGAACAAGTGGCTGATATACTTACAAAACCTCTCAAATTTGAAATATTTCAACAACTTCGAAAGAAACTTGACATGCTAGATGAAATAAGTTTAAGGGGGGAGAATGTTGGAATTAAACTTGTTCAAGTATCATAAAGATGTTCATTTCATCAAAAGAAATGTTCATTGCATCAAGAGAGAGATTCATTACATCAAGAAAAAAAATAGATTAAAAGTCTATGAAAGGATAAGTCAAATTGGTTATTAGTTCTTGAAAATGTTTCTTGAAAGAAAATGATTCATCTTGAATATAATTAATATAACGTATCTTTAGGGACTATATAAACCACATATCTTAGGTAGAGATAGAATTTACGAAATTATAAAAAATAATTTAATAGAAATATAAAAGATTGAAGCTGGTCCTACTTTTCTTTTATTGGATATTATCTCTAAAGAAAGCAAGACTATGATCGTTGAATCAGGACATGGTAGATCAACAAAGCTTGCCCCCAAGCAGAAAGCATTCAGCAAGGCAAAAGTCAAACAACAACGAGACACTGTACCACTTAAAAGAAGCCACCGAAGATCCTGCAAGATATAATAAGTTTAAAGTCGAAATACTCTGACGTCCAAACTATTATCCATTGTTGACATCCAACTTTAAAAAAAGTGAAGC